>OX422211.1:705997054-706597054 GCA_949130495.1 Sambucus nigra | reverse complement strand
TGCTGCTGCCCCTTCTGGAGGAGTAACCACCACTGTGGCCATCCCCGATCCCCGCCGCGGAGGGAGGAAGGGATCCTTCGGGTCCCGCGCGTCCCTTCTCGGGAGAGCGCTTCGGCCGACGTCGATTTGTGAGGTGTGAAGATGGAGAGAGATTTAGAGTCGCCAGTCTATTTTACTCAAAACAGACAAAAGAAAAAGGGGAATCCACCCCGAAGGATGGCATCCGAAGACATACTGGTGCGTGCGAAACCAAATGATTCGAGAAGGGTTCGGAGGCTTAGTTACGAAATGGGAAGGTGTTAGGCACCCATTCCGCCCTTTCGGTTTCTCATGGATATTTGCTATTTTCCTTTATATTTCCCCCCGTGATATGTGTGCATGTGTATATATAGAATGGAGGTAGGAATCCTCGACTTGTATCATAGAAAAGACAAAGCGAGTCATGCGTAGGAATGTGAGATTAGTGTAGAAAATAAGATTTACGTGATTACCCCTACGTTGACCGTTATAAAGGAACGATAACGCGTATGGAATAATACGTTACTAAGAACAAGTATATAGAATATAATGGAAAATGAGATAAAGAGAAGATAAAAAATAAGAGAAAAAGTGAGAAAAGGACTCGAGTTTCGGGTTTTACCCCGAGACGCCTACGTAGCCTATAAAGGCATCAAAGTCCACGTAGCTAGCATATAAACGAGGGGTGGGGAAACATAAACAAATATAGCGTCCATGTAAATTGAATCAAGCCCTCAGTAGAGGTTCGGATTGAGGTTCGATAGCCGCAGAGGGCGTACGGGATCCGGTCGGCCCAATCCCTACAACTTTCGGTCATCTTGCTGATGATAGCTTTGAGGTTCTTATTGGCGGCTTCAACTGCACCATTGGTCTGAGGTCGGTAGGGAGAAGATTTGTGTCTCCGAATCCCGTACTCGTTGACTACTTCTGTGACTTTTTCTTCGAAATGTTACCCGTTATCTGATACCAGATCGTGCGGGACCCCATATCGATAGATGATATTTTTCTTGAGGAATTTGGTCACTTTCTTGGCATTCAATACTGCGTATGACTCAGCCTCGACCCATTTGGTGAAGTAATCGATGGCACCCAGGATGAACTCATGTCTGTTTGAAGCCTTTGGTGTAACCTTCCCTATGATGTCGATACCCCAAGTGGAGAACGGCTAGGGATAGGTCATGTTGTATAATTCTCGCGGAGGCAAGTGTTGAAGGTTGGAGAATTATTGTCATTTGAGGCACCTTCGGACATAGGCGGTGCAATCCTGGATCATGGTGGTCCAGTAGTAGCCCTGTCGGATGATCTTCTTGGCGAGCATGTGACCATTCATGTGGGGTCCGCATTCCCCACTGTGGATTTTCTACATTGTTTTCTCAATCTTAGCCCCTGCGATGCAGTGTAGATGAGTTCCATCGAAATTTCTCTTGAGTAGAGCTTTATGACAGATGATGTACTGGGAAGCCAGTTTTCGGAGGGTTGTTCGATATTTCTTGTTGGAACCCTCGGGATTCCTACCATGTTTGAGGAGGCACTAGATATCATAGTACCAATAATCGGCTAGTTCGGGATCTTCAGTGGAGACAAGCTCAATATAGTAGTAATGAGTCGGTTTGTCTTGCTTTTGAACTAAGAAAGGGGTCATTGTTATTCCCTCGGGCATGTCTACCATGGAGGCCAAGGTGGCGAGAGCATCGACTAGGTTATTCTTTGCTCGGGGTAGGTAATGGAAGGTGGTATCTCGGAATTGGGGGCTAACTCTTCTAATTGGGCATGAAAGGGTTGGAGCTTTTCGTCATTGACTATTCACTTTTTGAGCACTTGACCGATGATAAGGACAGAATCTCCGTAGACATCAAGGTATTGAATACCTTTCTTAAGAGCAACCTTGAGGCCCACTGTGCATGCCTCGTATTCCGTCATGTTGTTGGTGCAAGGAAAATTTAATTTTATGGCGATGGGAGTTATCTGGGGAGATTAGGAGTATCCCAATGCCACATCCCTTTTCGTTGGCAGCGCCGTCAAAGAACATTTTCCATAGAAGGCGGCCTTGAGTGGCGCAGAGGATATTTTTATCTGGGAATTCGAAGATCCGAACCTCCGCTTCTTCTATGGGGTAATCGGCGAGGTAGTCAGAGATGGCTCTTCCTTTAATGGCCTTCTGGGTGATGTACACGATATCAAACTCGGTTAGGATCATCAACTATCGGGCCATTCGACTGGATAAGGCGGGTTTCTCAAGAAGATACTTAATGGGATCCATTCGGGTTACAAGTTTGATGGGGAAGGCGAGCATGTAGTGTCCCAACTTTTAGGTGACCCAGACAAGTGCGACACATGCCTTTTCTAAAGCAATGTAGTTGACCTCATACCCGGCCAATTTGTGACTGGCATAATGGACATCTCTTTCCTTACGGGAGTCCTCAAGGTATTGGGCTAGCAAAGCCCCAGCTGCAGTGTCAGTTATGGTTAGGTATAGGAGCAAAGGGAGACCAGACTGTGGTGGCATGAGCACTGGAGGTTGGGTTAGGTATTGTTTGATTCGGTCAAAAGCTTCTTGGCAGGCCTCGTTCCAAACCTTAGTTGAATCTTTTCGGAGGAGCCTAAAGATCGGTTCACAGATGGAGGTTAGTTGGCTGATGAACCGGCTGATATATTGTAATTTCCCAAGAAAACCTCGAACTTCTTTCTCTGTTCGGGGCGATGGCATCTCAAGTATGGCCTTCAGCTTTGCAGGATCTGCTTCTATCCCCTTTTCACTGACCATGAATCCCAAGATTTTTCCCTTTATAACGCCGAAGACACACTTCTATGGATTAAGTCACATCTGATATTGTCGCAGTCGTTCGAAGAACTTTCGGAGAGCGGGAACATGACCTTCTCTAGTGTTGGACTTGATAATCATATCATCCACATAAATATCGACCACCTTATGGATCAGATCGTGCAGGATGGTTGTGGCAGCCCTTTGGTAGGTAGCCTTAGCATTCTGGAGACCAAATGGCATGACGGTGTAGCAAAAGGTTCCCCATAGGGTGATGCATGCGGTTTTTTCTTGGTGGTCGGGGTGCATATTGATTTGGTTGTATCCGAAAAATCCATCGACGAATGACTTTAGAGCATGACTGGCTGTGTTGTCCACGATCATGTCGATATTGGGTAGCGAATAATCATCCTTCGAAGAATCTTTGTTTAAATCTCGATAATCTACACATTCGAACCTTCCCTTCTGATTTCGGCACAGGTACAATGTTGGCTAGCCATGTGGGATATTCGATCACCCGAATGAAACCCACGTTTAACTGTTTGACCACCTCTTCTTTGAACTTGAGCGACCATTTGGTGCGGAGTTTTCTCAATTTTTGTTTAACCGACTTGTAATTTGGGAGAGTGGGGATCTCGTGCTGAGTTATTTCAGGATCAATGCCAGGCATATCATCATAGGACCATGCGAAAACATCTAAGAACTCCTTCCGCAATTCTTCGAGTTGTTCACGTTCATGCTCGTAAAGGGTGGCCCCTATCCTAATCTCGCGCAGTTGGCTACTAGAACCGAGATTAATAACAACAGTCTCTTTTTCATTAACTTGAACGCGGTTATGTTGTTTATTATTAACCTTATTTAGATCAGTTAAGAATTGTTCATTTGTAAAATCATCATCATCAAAAGTTTAATTAGAATTCAAGCAGTTAATGTAAGGCACATCAAGATACTCAAAATCTTCATTTATTTCATTGATAGGAAAAACAACATTGAGAACCTCATCAAAAGAGGTCTCGATTACATTTGAGCAAGGATAGACAACAGAAGAAGAAATAGGGTAAACATTGGGGTTAGGGGAGATTTCAAGGGGTAGAACTGGCGCAGTATGCCAGTTGAGGAGATGAGTATCAGTAGCTTTAATCAGACGGGATGGGTCCATTGATGTAGTGCCTGAATGAACCATGACGAGTGTCAGCCCCAGTATTTGTAAGTTGAAGGAATCTTCGGAATCACTTTCCTTAGTCTCTTCGACATCTTTGATGAGCAGTTGTACTTGGTGCGGGAAACTTTCGGCCCATGGGTAGCTGCCTTGGAAAAAGATCTCCATTCCCGACCTCATCTTCTTGTCTGTGTGGTCATACCATGGTTCTGGAAAACCGCAAAAGGGTAAGTCCTCGCCTTCTTTGATGAATCGTCCATTTAAGGAGTCTCCTGAGATAGTTCAGATATAGTCTAATCTTCTCTTTGGTCGAGACTCGTGGATCATTCTAAGCTCTTGTTCTGATAGTTGATACCCCAAGCCACAAGGAGGGAAAGTTTTCTTCAGTTTGATGGGCTCGAGTATCCCTTGCTGCCTTTGCCCTAGCCCCAGTCTGGGCATGAAGTGCATGTTTCTGAACATCTGAATCACATTGACATGGCCATGAGGGTCATATTTCGGACAAACCCTTTCTTTGAAATCGTCCCCTACTGGGAGTAGGAGTGGCTCGATCAGAATCCTGATAGGAGCATATCATTTGACCCATGCTGTATCTCAAGAATTGGACTGCTGGTGTTTGCCCCCTCGACATTTTCGTTGTCGCTCAAAATGGTGATGAATCGCCCGTCGGTGAAGAAATTTAATTTCTGATGGAGTGAGGAAGACACACCCTTGATATTGTGGAGCCAGGGGCGTCCGACCAACAAGTTGAAACAAGCTGGGATGTCTATGACTTGGAAATCAACGACAGGGTTAATAGGGCCAACCCCTATTATAAGTTTTATGGATCCCATCATCTCACGACGAGTATTATCGTAGGCATGCACAGCGGCGGAGGTGGGAGCGAGGTCTCTTTCTTTCAGGCCTAAACACTTGAAGGTTATCAATGGGTAAACATTCAAGGCGGATCCGTTATCGACAAAAGAAAGTGGCACGGCCTTTCCTATAACTTTGACGGAGATATTGAGTGCATGATTGTGATTCAGCCCAATTCTGGTGATTTCTTCTTCAGAGAATGATAGAATTCGGGTATAGGTCAATGATCCGACCAGATTTACCGCTTCTTCTGGTGTGGTAGAGGGAGGAACTATGGATCCAGTGATTAATTTGATTAAAGCATTTATGTGCAGCTGGGAAGACATGAAAAGCCCCCATAGAGTGATGTTAGCTTGGGTTTTCTTCAGTTGATCGAGGATCTTGCTCTCCTCGATGGTCATCTCTGGCATATGAAGATTTTCTATGCCCTTCCCTTTGTCATTTGCTGGTAGTGAGCTTGGAACCTGGTAATATCTCCCTGATCTGGTCATGTGACTTACTGAAGAAGGAAAGAACATAAATCCCGTTTCTTCATCAATCTCAGGTTGTTCTTCCACCCTATTTATTTCTCCGAGAAGTTCTTCAAATGAGATCATCCCACATATGCCGGCTACTAGGCCAGCTCTTCCTAAAGCTTGTTCTTCACTCGAATCTTCGAATTCTTCCCCCCATTCGGTGGTAGCAATTCTGTCTTTCCATGTAAAGTCGATGCATTCCATAACTTCAACGACTTCTTCATACAAGTTCTCCCATTCTGTGGGGATATGTGTGATTAAAGGGACCAAGCTCCCTTGTAGCTTCAAAGTGTCAAGTAGCCCGGTGATACTGCAAATGCTATTGGTTTGCTCGAATAATCCTGCCATAGTCTGGATAACATCATCTAGGCTGAGTTCGTCGGTTAGTACCACCCACTTGTCTGAATCTCGGGCCCATTTCCGTGCCTCCAAGAATAATGTGCTGAACTTCTGGCAATCAATGACCATCTGTGAGGGCAATTTCAGCCCGAACTCTAGGAGTTGGTTTAACACCTCTGACAATTCCATACTTCCATTTTCAGAACGGGTACGGACAACGATGCATGCTCTGGTAAGGAGTGACAGTGCCTGATCAGCGAGACTAGTAGGGTGTAGAAGGAAATATGGGGAAATTTGAAGAGGTTTAGGAGAGTATATGGGTGTGATTTTAGTTGAGGGATCGAAATCTGGGTTTTCTTCCAAGACGGTGGCATTGGTATAATTCAGAAGTGGATTGTGAGTAGTGTTTGGCTTAGGATTGGCTGGTGGGGCGATGGTACCCCGATCAATGAGATCTTGGATTATGTTCCGGAGATGAAAGCATTGGTCGGTGGTATAGCCGGCAGTTTGGTGGAAGGTGCAATAAGCATCGGCCTTGAAGTTTCTTGGGAGTGGATTTGGCAATGGACGTGGATCCAAGGGTTTGATGAGGTTTCGGCTGAACATGGCTTGGTAAACTTTGGAGAGGGGAGCATGGAGATCAGTGTATTCCCTTCGGATGGGGGCATGACGACTTTCGGGTGCCCATGATGTGGTTGGTTAAGAGATGTTGTTGATTGTCGAGATGGTAGCACTGGCAGGCTTGTCATACTTTCTAAGGGTGAACTGTCCGGACACCTTCTTCGATTCAACCTCTATTTTAACGAGGCTTTCCTCGATTTCCACTCCAGCCTCTCTGAGGGCTCGGAAGTGGAGATAGTATTGTCCTCCCATCGTCGCTCGGACATAGGGCAAGAAGTTTTTCTTCACTATATTGACCTGTTCTTCCTCGGATGGCCGATTAGTCATGGTAGCTGCTCGCTCCCTCCACCGGGTTATGAAGTTACTGACTGATTCTCCTGGATTCTGTTTGAGCAGCTCTAAATCATGATGGGTGACCTCAAGCTCTTCGTTGTATTTGTACTGCGATATGAATTATCGGGCTACATCCTCCCACCTACGGATTCCGGATTCCTCAAGAGATAAAAACCATCGGAGGGCACTATCCTTCAAAGTTTGCTGAAACAATTGGTCCACCACCTTTTTCGAAGCCCCTAGTAGAGTCATGGAATGATGATAACTGCGAAGATGAACAATTGGGGGTCCACTCCCTTTGAACTTCTCGATATTTGGCATCTTGAACTTCTCGGGCAACCTCCCTTTAGGATAAGGAGACATGTGGGTGTAGTCCATGTAATTCCCAGAGATCCTGACTTGGTCAAACTTCTTGGTGAGCATCTTGAGATCCTCTTTGACTTTATTCAACTTCTCCTCCTTTGGATCAGCGACCACAGGTAGGTTAGCCATAGGCTGGGCAATGTTTGGCATTGGAAGCTGGGCAGGCGGTGGCCCATTGGTAGGAGGGGCACATGGAGCGTGCTGATATTCTTTCGGGACCAAGATGGGCTCGGGTGGACCCATAGCACGAGGGATTAGGGCGTCGAGCTCTTGAGGATTTAGAACCTGGTTTCGTTACATCTCTCGGACCTCAGTTTGGAGGTTATCGATCTTGGACAAGAGCTGAGCTAGGACTGTCGTCAGATCCGGCTGTATGACTGGTGCTTGATCTGTATTCTCCATGGAAAATGGATGGATTCCGAACTCAAAAGAAGTAGTAGAGGAACGGATGAAACTCCGGGGTGATTTGACTGAAGATCAAAGCCAATAGGGAGCCAGGCTAAGGGCTTGCGATCGACTTGAGAAGGCGTAGGATAAGATTTATTTTTGGGGAAAAAAGAGAAACTATTTTTGGATTTTTGATAAAGAAGGGAGAAATGTTTTTGGATTTTTTTTCGATAAAGAAAGGAGAAATATTTTTGGATTTTTGATAAAGAAGGGAAAAATGCTTTTGGAGACGGAACTCAGCATGATTATTATGATTATTATGTTCTCACTTGTATTTAATTCTCCTAAATGCAATGTCGGACGGGACCCGAGCCTGGAAAAGTGGGGGTCTTAATATATGCAAAGCTACGGTTTGGACTTGTAATCAGACTCACGGACAGGGCCCCATTTTAAACATGCGCAAAAATTGGGCGACAGGCCGACTCAGAATTTTGGCAGAGTTTCGGGTTGAAACCGACAATCTAAAGTGCGTGTCCTAGGCCTGACACCTATATGCGGGTATGCAGTTGGTTGGGTGAATCGACATGGGTTCCCCTTTTTGGCGTGACTTCCACGATATACGTCTTGCTCTTGCGGGCAATCGGTACGTGTGGACAAGCCATTTGATATACCTGAGTGTACGTTAATTGCCTCACCATATACCTCGTGGGGATGGTACGTGTGAGAGCGAATTCGATATACTCGACGTACGTGAACGAATTCCCTGCGATATACCTCTCGGCATGACTTCGGTTAAGCGGTACGATGTGGGGTAACCGTTTGATATACGTCGAAGGTACTTGGTCAATGGAAGGTGAGAGTCATATCGCTTAGGCTAACTGCGACCTGCCGGACTAGCGCCCATCACGAAGTGACCCTCCAGTTATTGGGTAAAATTTGGTCAATATCAATGCTCTTTGGTGATGTCGTGTGAATCATGCATGATTCTCTTATTAGTATCTTATGATGAGAATGCCTTTCTTGATTATGCCAAACAGGGAGCAAAGTACAAGTACCCCAAAAGGTACACCAAGTATGGATAGGTGATGCGTGCAACATGGGGATATATGTGATCCTAGGTGCACGTGGTGTGAAGTGTACATGGAGAAATTTCTATAAGTGTGTGAATATAAGCATAAGCATGGGATACATATTAGAAAGGGTAACATGCAAATATGGGGGGAAACATAAACAAATATAGCATCCATGCAAATAGAGTCAGGCCCTCAAAATACACAAATTTCGCTAGCGGAGTCGCCACTGTGGCCATCCCCGATCCTCGCCGTTCGGGCGGGCGCGTGGAGGAAAGGATCCTTTGGGTCCCACGCGTCCCTCTTGGGAGTGCTTCAGCCGGCGTCGTTTGAGATGTAAAAAATGTAGAGAGATTCAGAGTTTCCAGTCTATTTTACTCAAAACAGACGAAAGAAAAAGGGAAAGCACCCCGAAGGATGGCATCCAAAGACATACTGGTGCGTGCGAAACCAAGATGATTCGACAAGGGTTCGGAGGAATAGTTACAAAATGGGAAGGTGTTAGGCACCCATTCCGCCCTTTCGGTCTCTCATGAATATTTGCTATTTTCCTTTTGTTTCCCCCCGTGATATGTGTGCATGTGTATATATAGAATAGAGGTAGGAATCCTCGACTTGTATCATGGAAAAGATAAAGCGAGTCATCTGTAGGAAGATATAAGAATAATATTAGAGAAATAAGATTTACGCGATTACCCCTACGTTGATCGCTATAATGGAACGATAACGCATATGGAGAAATACGTTATTAAGGGTAAGTATATAGAATATAAGGAAAATGGATTTATAAAAGATAGAAAATGAGAGAAAAAGTGAGAGAAAGGACTTGAGTCTCGGGTTTTACCCCGAGACGCCTACGTAGCTTATAAAGGCATCAAAGTCCACGTAGTTCGCATACAAAACGAGGGGTGGGGTTTATCCCATAAATCCAAATGGGTAATCTCTTATTTGTAAGTGTGTATGTGTGTGTAGAAAAAGTGTTTTAGTTGTGAGAAAAGTCTGGAAAAAGTGTGAGAATCCCTACTTGGAATTTATGAGCAAACCCTATTTTTCTTGTTTTTTGGGTTTTATGAAAATAAAAAATGTACAATAATACTAAATAAAAAGTATATTAGGATGTGTGAGATGATATAATAAAAGTGCTAAATAAGAAAACAAGTTATTGGGAATTTAAGAGAATTTAAGAGAGAGTTTGAGAAAGTTGGACCTTCTTGAAGATTTTGAGCTTGATCTTGAATGTTGGAGAGCAGCCCTTGCACTTGGATGATGATGGAGAGTGGCTAATTCACCAAGTTTGATAAAAAGGATGATGAAAAGTGGAAGTAAAAAAGGGATTTGGAAGTTGAAATCACGCTGCCTTCGAGAGAGGTTTCTGGGATTCGTTCAGAGAGATTTTTATCAGATCTCGTCTCCTCTTGCAAATGAGGTGAAGGCCTCCTTTTATAGGCCCAGGTGAGTGCCAATCGGCATAGACCTGTTCCTGCCAATCGGCAGGTGCCGATAGGCAGGGTCTGGAACCTGCCATTTGGCAGTGCGCTTCAAGATTTATCGAAAAATTGGTCGCTGAGGGCAAACCGTTGCTCAGAATCGCGTACAGGGCATACCGTTGGAAAGATAATTTAGAGACCTTTGAAAGTCCTTTGGACCGCTCTCGGGTTCGGGAGATGACTTTGGGTCAAATATGGCTCGGAAGCATTTGTCGGTCCATTGGACGGGAAATCGTTCGGACGCAAACGGATCGTTCTGACGCATGGTAAGTCCGAATCGCGCACGGGGCTGATCATTGGAAAGGTTAGGAGATGTACTTTGACATTCCAAAGAGTTTGAACCGGTTTGGAGAGTTGACTTTGGTCAACAGGGCCCGAGAAATGTTTGGTGACCTCTCGGAGTCAAACGGATCGTTCGTTCGCATGGAAAGTCGGAATCGTGCACGAGACGGACCGTTGGAAAGGGTATTCAGGCCCTTCGAAGATTCATTTATCCTCGATTGATCTGAATTAGGTTAAATAGAGCTCGGGAGCGCCCGGTGGCCTCTGGTTCAGGTTTCGGACGCAAACGGATCGTTCGTCAGCATGGTAAGTCAGAATCTCGCACGGGGCGGACCGTTGGAAAGGGCATTCAGTGCCCTTCGAAGATTCATTCAGTCTCGATCGAGATAAAGAGTTTGACTTTTAGGTCAAACTAAGTCGGAGAGTGCTCGATGGCCTCCAGGTCAGTGCTCGGGACATGACCTGGGTTTACGGTGATGAAGGGAGGTACTAGGGACCTAAGGATACTTAGGTGGTAACAGAATGGGGTGTCTACACTATCCCAACTTTTGATCTCTCAGAGAGGATGGAGTAGAAATCGAGGAAAGCCTTGCTAAACAGAGGTTGAACCGAAGAAGGTGTCCGGACAGTTCACCCTTAGAAAGTATGACAAGCCTGCCAGTGCTACAGTCTCAACCATCAACAACATCTCTCAACCAACCACATCATGGGCACCATAAAGCCGCCTTGCCCCCATCCTAAGGGAATACACTGAGCTCCATGCTCCCCTCTCCAAAGTTTACCAAGCCTTGTTAAGCCGAAACCTCATCAAACCCTTGGATCCACGTCCATTGCCAAATCCACTCCTAAGAAACTTCAAGACCGATGCTCATTGCGCCTTTCACCAAAATGCCGTCCATACCACCGACCAATGCTTTCACCTTTGAAACATAATCCAAGATCTCATTGATCGGGGTACCATCGCCCCACCAGCCAATCCTAAGCCAAACACTACTCATAATCCACTTCCAAATCATACCAATGCCCTCTTCTTAGAAGAAAACCCAAATTTTGATCCATCAACTCAAATCACACCCATATACTCTCCTAAACCTCTTCAAATTTACCCGTATTTCCTCCTACACCCTACTAGCCTCGCTGATCAGGCACTGTCACTCCTTACCAGAGCATGCATCGCTGTCCGTACCCGTTCTGAAAATAGAAATATGGAATTGTCAGAGGTGTTAAACCAACTCCTAGAGTTCGGGCTGAAATTGCCCTCACAGATGGTCATCGATTGCCAGAGGTTCACCACACTGTTCTTGGAAGCACAAAAATGGGCCCGAGATTCAGACAAGTGGGTGGTACCAACCGACGAAGTCTGCCTAGATGATGTTGTCCAGATTATGGCATAATTATTCGGGAGAACCAACAACATTTGTAGTATCACCGGGTTACTTGACACTTTGAAGTTACAAGGGCGCTTGGTCCCTTCAATCACACATATCTCCACAGAATAGGAGGACCTGTATGAAGAAACCGTTGAAGTTGTGGAATGCATTGACTTTACATGGAAAAATAGAATTGTTGCCACCATATGGGGGGAAAAATTCGAAGATTCGAGTGAAGAACAAGCTTCAAGAAGAACTGGCTCAGTAACCGACATATGTGGGATGATATCATTTGAAGAACTCCTCGGAGAAATAAACAGGGTGACGGAATAACCTGAGATTGATGAGGAAATGGGATTCATGTTCTTTCCTTCTTCAATAAATCACATGACCAGATCAGGGAGACATTACCAGGTTCCAAGCTCACTACCAGCAAATGACAAAGGGGAGGGCGTTGACAACCTTCTTATGCCAGAGATGACCATTGAGGAGAGCAAGATTCTCGATCAACTGAAGAAAACTCAAGCTAACATCACTCTATGGGGACTTTTCATGTCTTCCCAGCTATACAGAAATGCTTTAATCAAACTGCTCACTGGACCCACAGTTCCTCCTTCTACCACACCAGAAGAGGCGGTAAATCTGGTCGGATCCTTGACCTCTATCCGAATGCTATCATTTTATGAAGAAGAAATCCCCAGAATTGGGCTAAATCACAATCATGCACTCAACATCTCTGTCGAAGTTATGAGGAAGGTTGTGCCACTCTCTCTTGTCGATAACGGATCCGCCTTGAATGTTTGCCCTCTGAAAACCCTCAAGTGTTTAGGCCTGAAAGAAAGAGACCTCGCTCCAACCTCCGCCGCTGTACGTGCCTACGATACTACCCGTCGTAAGGTGATGGGATCCATAAAACTTGTAATAGGGGTTGGCCCTATTAACCCTATCATTGAATTCCAAGTCATAGACATCCCAGCTTATTTTAACCTATTGCTCGGACGACCCTGGCTCCACAATATCAAGGGTGTGTCTTCCTCACTCCATCAGAAATTGAAGTTCTTTGCCGACGGGAGAGTCATCACCATTTTGGGCGACAACAAAAATGTCGAGGGTGCAAGCACCAACAGTCCAGTCCTTGAGATACAACACGGGATAAATGATATGCTCCTATCAGGATTTCGAATTGAGCCACTCCTACTCCCAGCAGGGGACGGACCCTCATGGCAATGTTAATGTGATTCAGATGTTCAGAAACATGCACTTCATGTCCGGACTGGTACTGGGGCAAAGGCAGCAAGGAATACTTGAGCCCATCGAATTAAAGAAAGCTTTTCCTCCTTGTGGCTTGGGGTATCAACCATCAGAAAAAGAGCTCAGAATGATCCACCAGTCTCGACCAAAGAGAAGATTAGACTACACTCAAACTATCCCAAGAGACTCCTTGAATGGACAATTCATCAAAGAACGCGAAGACTTTCCCTTTTGCGGTTTTCCAGAACCATGGTATAACCACACAGACAAGGAGATGAAGCCTGGAATGGAGATCATTTTCCAAGATAGCTACCCATGGGCCGAAAGTTTCCAACACCGCGTATAATCGCTCATCAAAGATATCGAAGAGACTAAGAAAAGTGATGCCAAAGATTCCTTCAACTTACAGACACTGGGGCTGGCACTCTACATGGTTCGTTAAGGCATTACATTAATGGATCCATCCCATCTGATTAAAGCTGCTGATACACCTCTCCTCAACTGGCATGCTATGCCAGTTCTACCTCTTGAAATCCCCCTAACCCCAATGTTTACCCTATTTCTTTTTTTACTGTCTATCCTTGTTCAAATGTAATCGAGACCTCTTTTGATAAGGTTCTCAATGCTATTTTTCCTATCAATGAAACAAACGAAGATTTTGAGTATCTTGCTGTGCCTTACATTAACTGCTTGGATTCTAATCAAACTCTTGATGATGATGATTTTGCAAATGAACAATTCTTAATTGATCTAAATAAGGTCAATAATAAATAACATAACCGCGTTCAAGTTAATGAAGAGGAGACTGTTGTTATTAAGCAAGGTTCTAGTAGTCAACTGCGTGAGATTAGGATAGGGGACACCCTTGATGAGCATGAGCGCGCACAACTCGAAGAATTGCTGAAAAAGTTAGTGGATGTTTCGCATGGTCCCATGATGATAAGCCCGACATTGATCCTGAAATAGCTCAGCACGAGATCCCCAATCTCCCAGATTACAAGTCGGTTAAACAAAAATTGAGAAAACTCCGCACCGAATGGTCGCTCAAGGTCAAAGATGAGGTGGTCAAATAGTTAAACATGGGCTTCACTTGTGTGATCGAATATCCCACTTGGCTAACCAACATAGTACCTATGCCGAAATCAGGGGGGAAGGTTCAAATGTGTGTGGACTACCGAGATTTAAACAAAACTTCTCCAAAGGATGATTATCCGCTACCCAATATCGACATGATCGTGGACAACACAACCAATCATGCTCTCAAGTCACTCATCGATAGGTTTGTCGGATATAACCAAATCAAGATGCGTCCATACCACCAAGAAAAAACCGCATTCATCACCCCATGGGGAACCTTTTGCTATACCGTTATGCCATTTGGTCTCAAGAATGCTGGGGCTACCTACCAAAGGGATGCCACAACCATCCTGCATGATCCGGTTCACAAAGAAGTCGAGGTTTATGTGGATGATATGATTATCAAGTCCTAAACTAAAGAAGGTCATGTTCTCGCTCTCCGAAAGTTCTTCGAACGACTGCGATGGTATCAGATGAGACTCAATCCACATAAATGTGTCTTCGACATTACAAAGGGAAAACTCTTGGGATTCATGGTCAGTGAGAAGGGGATAGAAGCAGATCCTGCAAAGCTGAAGGCCATAGTTGAGATGCCACCGCCCCGAACAGAGAAACAAGTCCGAGGTCTTCTTGGGAAATTATAATATATCAGTCGGTTTATCAGAGAGCTAACCTCCTTCTGTGAATCGATCTTCAAGATCCTCCGAAAGGATTCAACCAAGGTTTGGAACGAGGCCTGCCAAGAAGCTTTTGATCGAATCAAATAATATCTGACCCAACCTTCAGTGCTTATGCCACCACAGCCTGGTCTCCCTTTGCTCCTATACCTAACCATAACTGACACTACATCTGGGACTTTGCTAGCCCAATACCTTGAGGACTCCCGCAAAGAAAGAGCCGTCTATTACGCCAGTCGTAAATTGGCCGGGTACGAGGTCAACTACACTTCTTTGGAAAAGGCGTGTGTCTCACTTGTCTAGGCCACCCAAAAGTTGCAACACTACATGCTCGCCTTCCCTATCAGACTTGTATCCCTAATGGACCCCATCAAATACCTGCTTGAGAAACCCGCCTTATCCAGTCGAATGGCCCGATGGTTGATGCTCCTAACCGAGTTCGATATCGTGTATGTCACACAGAAAGCTGTTAAAGGAAGATCCATCTCTGACTACCTCGCCGATTACCCTGTAGAAGAAGCAGATGTCTGGATCTCCGAATTCTCGGATGAAAATATCCTCTGCACCGCTCAAGACCGCCTTCGATGGAAAATTTTCTTTGACGGCGCTGTCAATAAAAAGGGATATGGCATTGGGATACTTCTGATCACCCCAGATGACTCCCCCACTCCCATCGCCATTAAATTGGATTTCCCTTGCACCAATAACATGACGAAATACGAGGCATGCACAGTAGGTCTCAAAGTTGCTCTCAAGAAAGGTATTCAATACCTTGATGTCTACGAGGATTCTTCCCTTATCATCGGTCAAGTGCTCAGAAAGTGGAAAGTCAAGGACGAAAAGCTACAACCCTTTCATGCCCACTTAGAAGAGTTAGCCTCCCGATTCCGAGATATCACCTTCCATTACCTACCCCGAGCAAAGAATAACCTAGACGATGCTCTCGCTACCTTGGCCTCCATGGTCGACATGCCCGAAGGAATAACAATAACCCCTTTCCTAGTTCAAAATCAAGACAAACCAACCCACTGCTACCATATTGAGCTTGTCTCCACCGAAGATCCTGAACTAGCCGATTGCTGGTACTATGATATCTGGTGCCTCCTCAAATATGGTAGGTATCCCGAGGGTTCCAACAAGAAAGATCGAATGACCCTTCAAAGACTGGCCGCCCAGTACATCATCTGTCATAAATCTCTATTCAAGAGGAACTTCGACGGAATTCATCTACACTGTATCGCAGGATTGAGAAAATAATGCAAAAAATCCACAGCGGGGAATGCGGGCCCCATATGAACGGTCACATGCTTGCCAAGAAGATCATCCGATAGGGCTAATAATGGACCACCATGTCCCAAGACTGCACCGCCTATGTTCGAAGATGCCTCAAATGCCAACTGTTCTCTAATCTTCAACACCTGCCTCCGCGAGAATTATACAACATGACCTCTCCCTGGATGTTCTCCACCTGGGGTATCGACATCATAGGGAAGGTTACGCCAAAGGCTTCAAAATTACTTCACCAAACGGGTCGAAGCTAAGTCATACGCAGTGTTGAACGCCAAGAAAGTGGCCAAATTCCTCAAGAAGAATATCATCTGCCGATATGGGGTCCCGCACGAGCTAGTGTTAGATAACGGGTTACATTTCGAAGCAGAAGTCACATAAATAGTCAACGAGTACGGGATTCAGAGACACAAATCTTCTCCCTACCGACCTCAGACCAATGGTTCGGTTGAAGCCGCCAATAAGAACCTCAAAGCCATCATCAACAAGATGACCGAAAGTTATAGGGATTGGGCCGACTGGATCCCGTACGCCCTGTGCGGCTATCGAACCTCAATCCAAACCTCTACTGGGGCTACCCCTTACTCTCTGGTCTACTGCATGGAAGCAGTCCTACTTGTGGAGCTGGAAATAACCTAACTACGTGTTATGATCGAAAGAAAAGTTAGCAAAGAAGACTGGTGCCAAAGTCGTCTTGATGAGCCAGCCCTCCTAGATGAAAGAAGATTGAAAGCTCTTTACCACATACAGGGGTACCATCACCGAATAGCGTGATCATTCAATAAAAGAGTCAAGGACTGCGGTGTTCGGGAGGGGGATTTAGCCCTCAAAGAGATAATAGAACCCATTTGGGACCCCAGAGGAAAATTCAAGCCCAATTAGAGTGGCCCCTACATTGTGAAGAAAATCTTATCCGGTGGTGCCACCATGCTCACTGACCTAGATGGGGAAGGGATGGCTCGTCCAGTCAACCTGGACTGTCTCAAGAAATTCTACCCCTAGTCTGAAATCTCGGCGCGCTACGACTCTTCTCATCCCCCTTCTATAAAAAAAATCTCTTCATTTCCCTCTACCCAGAACTACGTGGGCCTGATCCTCTACAAAAACTATTTTCAAACAGATAAAAAAAATAAAAAAAAATAAAAAAATAAAAAACTTTTCAAAAACCCGAGAGGTACGTAGGCAGCTCATACACCTCTCATGAGTGCGACCCTTTCTTTTTGACAAAATACTATTCTTTTCCTACCTCTGAGAACGGCGGTTCATTCTACAAATACTTGAACAAAAGGATTATGTATGCCTTAGCGATCGGTATAGATAATTCAAAATACAAAATTCATCGAAAGGCACAGCTACATGATCAGAAACTTGTTTATTTCATTAATAAGAAATTACAGTACGGATTACATAAGAAAAGGAACGGATAACTCCCTTCCCCCTACTACCATAAAAAACCAAACAAAATCCCCACATCTATTACACAAATAAACTCTCCAAAAGTCCTACCCAGAGCTACCAAAGGAGCCTGCACCCTCATCATCTACATCCTGAGGTCCCCAAGTTTCCCCTGCCTGAATAGAGTGCCGTAAACACTCCATGGACCGATGAGCCTGAACCATCTTCGAAAAGAGCACAACCCCCCCTTTTATGGTGTTAGATAAAACAAACCATCTTTGTCCAGTCTCCACTGCCAACATCTTGCAGACTAATTTCCTCCATAACCACTTTATATAATCTTTGGGGACATGCCAAACTTTCCCGACAGACTGGGAGGGACGGGTCGACGGACGCCGATTTTCCCACAGAGATCCAAGCAACAGATGCAGGCGCTCAGTCAAGTCCTCTACCGGAAAGAAATTTAGTGTCCGAGGTGGCACGACTTGTGCCCAGCCAAATTGGCGCAGAAGCCGCCAAGAGAAATAAAAGGAGGTCTGCCTGAGACCAACCAGCCGCACATATGACTACTCTCCTAGCTCCAGAACAGGATACAACTGCCCCCACCAAGGCACTGACCAATACAGACCATGAGCCCCATGCTCCACAAGCCAATGCTCCCAGTTCTCAACATACAGGCCGACGCTGATGAAGTAACGCGAAAAGAAATTGGGTACAATCGACAAGGGATATTCTGGAGGAGTCGCCAAGCGGAATCTTTCAGACAACCACATGAACAGCATCACGGGGCTACCCCTCAAAAAGTTAGAACGACCTTCTCTCAAGGAATCCAGGCCATTCAGGTTCTCCGCCAGTATCACCGTCGTAGGATTGCGACGGTTGACATCCATGAAGTAATGGCTGCAAGTTGCGGGTCCACCAGCAGTTCTCCAGTTACCAACAATAATTTTAAAACCAGACTTAGAACAACGGCTCCAGCATAGCCATCATCAACTACTTCTCGCAAATGCACGGACTGAAGCACCGCCGGGAGGGAGATCATTCCTCCAATAACCAATGATCTGGCCGCCAAAGGTGAAATGTGAAGAAGCTCGGCCAACAAATCCCTGGGAGAACGAGAAAATTCAGGCAAAGCCGCAGCAACACTAGGATTTACACCCAGCATGGCAGAAAATTCCTCGTAAGTAGGACAAACTTCATCCAACCCAAAGCGAAATACGTGGTCTTCGGGGTACCAGAATTATATCACCGCCATCAGCACATTCCACTCAATAGGCCGATTGCGCCACAAGGAGCCTCGACGCATGTTGAAAGCATCGTAGTCGACATTATAAGAGCACATCGCTTCCAAGGCTTCGAGGTAGTTAGCAAACTCAATGCTACCAAGGAGAGACATCTTGCAAAACTAAGAGATAATGGGCAAGTAGGTAAGAATGCAAAAGGTGTGATGAAAACACTCCACCCTTACGCCTTTTTTATACTTGAGAACCCTCACAAGAGACATAATTCCTGCTGAAATCGGAGGGAATACTACCCCACAAAGTAAAAAAGGCTGAAGAAGGTACCATTCAAAGCTTTGAATTGATGGGACTGGACTGAACTGCCGATAGGCAGGATAGGGTGCGTGCCGATCGGCAACCCCTTATTTTTAGAAATTTCCCTTTTTCCTCTTTTGTCAAATCAAAAAACTTAATAAAAATAAATTGATATTCTCAATAGAATTTCAAAATCCCTTTTATCCTTATATAATTTCCCTCTTAATAAAAAACTTTTGTTCAAAAATTCCAAAAATACTCCTTTTTACAGACTCAGCAGCAAAGTAAAAAACGCATGTGCATGCATTCATTCATCATTAATAAAAGATAACAAAAAACTCCATTGCATTACATATATCTGTTTTCTGTGTTACATCAAGTTTGCAAAAAAAAAAGCAAAAAACAAGGGGACTTAGCTCGAACCCACATTCTCTCTCTCTCTCTCTCTCTCTCTCTCTCTCACTAAGATCTCCCACCCCTCCGATGTGCTCTCTTCCCCCTATGACGAGTTGATGCGCCACCACTACCCGAGCCAGAGTCCTCTCCGGACGAAGCAAACGACACCAAGCAAGAAGGAACAGGAACCGCGTCCCGAATATGGGCAGTCGCCAAAGATATCCAGTCTCTGATGTCCCTTAGCCAAGTGGTCGACACCCAAACTTGCTGTAAGGAAAGGCAAAATCAGTGTCAAAGCAGAGATGACCAAAACAGAAAAGAAAGAAAGAAAGAGAGGTACAAAAGGGTATACCGCAGGTCGAAGAAGATCCTCTGTCAAACCCAACTCCTCTGGATCCATCGCATGAGGACGGTGATAGCATAGGCACCATCCCTCCATCAACCCACCGGATGTTGTACGAGGGGGTATGCAACCGCACAAAAGGAACCTCTGAAGTCGCCGCCACCGCAGATGCCATCGGACCACCACCGCTATGGGAAGATCCCACCGCCCGACTCGAACCTGCAGGAGGGAAAGGCAGGGCATCATTTATGCTGGGCGCCATCAACCAGCTCGTCATAAAGTCCATATAGTCATACGGCGCAGCCGTATCAGTGTACAATAAGTAGGACTCGCCGATCATCGTCGCGATCCCCGCATCCTCCAACAGCAGTCGCTCCCGCCTCATAAACGTAGGAGGTTGCGCAGGTGGCACCACTACCTCCTCCTCAGCAATCTGATGAACCACCCTCTCCCTGAGATACAAGGAATGGTCAAACTCATGCGCCAGCAGACGCCTCATCCGTGCGTTCACCCCAGTCGCCCCCGCATCCTGAATGGATGTCCCCCAGGGATAGAAGGTCACCTGAAAATCTCCAAGCAAGCATAAATCAATACAATATCAGAAGGTGCAAAAAACCAAGACTAAAATGGAAAGAGTCTTACCCTGCCACTGGTCAGGTCATTCAAGACCTGACGCACCGCCTCTAGAGAGAGAGATCCCTTCGATTGCCGATTGGCCTTACGCCATCGATACAATCGACAGAAGTCCCCAATAGTGTCGCCCTTCAAAGCGATCAGTGGGGTATTGCACCCAATCACCTCATAGAACCACGTCTGAATTCACAAACAAAAAGAGACGCATAAGGAAAATGTGAATGCATGAAAGGAAAATTCGAATGCATGAAAAGAAATGCGCAAACTAAAGAATACCTCAAGAAGATACGTGGCTCCAGTAAAGGTCTACCGGCAGCACCGACTGAATTCATCCAGAGAGGAGTAAAGGGTCGCCAAGTCAGACTCCCACAATCATAGAAAGGGATGTTCGAAAACATCCTCAGGTACAATAAGAACCACAAATGAACGACGTCGCCGCTCGATGCCACCATGAAACCTTCTAACACCAGCAAAATGAACAACCGGGCCATCTGTCTCAATTGCATCCCGTCCTCCACATCAATCACCCTGCTCAGCAGAACATCCTTCAGCAGGGACAGTCGAATAGAATCCCCTGAAACTATCCTCGCTACATCACCAAGTGTCGCACGCACTGCCTCCGATCTCACCCGCAAAGAGCGATCCACCTCTATCTGCTCTCCATCACAATCCAACCCTAACAGCTGCTGCACGTCTATGGGAGTCACAGTCATCTCCCCAAAGCTGAAATGGAAGGTGTGGGTAGTATCCCACCACCTCTCTCCCAAAGCGCACAGGACCGCTGTCAAACGAGGCGTCTCATCCAGCGCAGATGCCAACCTCCCAAAACCCGCTGATGATACCACCCAATGCACCACAGGTGGGAGATGATCCCAGACGTCCCTAAGCCCCGTCGTCCCGGGGGCCCGCATATTCTTCAAAGAAATATCAGACTGGCAAAAAAGGAAAAGTCTCATCAAAAGTCAAGAAAGAAAGAAAAATCACCAAAAAAGAAAGGAATGCCAAAGGTCAGGTTACTTACATAACTGTCGGGGATCACTCTCGAAGAGCGATGACGAGATGGCTCTCGCAGCAAGGTCTGCTCATCCGCAACAGGCTCAAACGCATCAAAGGAGTTCTCACTCCCCAAATCAAGAGGCGCTATGGCCCTCCAATCCACATTCGCCCAGTCATCAACGGTTAACCACTCCCAGTGGACTGCAGTGCTCACAAAAGTGACCATTTCTTAAAGATCGGAATGCTAGAACAATTTGCAGAGAAATCGCAAAAAGAGAGAAAGAAAAAAAAGTTGTGGAAAAATGAAGGGATTCACCCCCTTTATATAGGATGCCAAGTGCAATGTCGATGAGCACTTTCTCGCGCCATACCAATCGACACTGACTCCTTACCTTCTCGAGGTAGTCCAAAAGTCTGTGCCACTGTCGAATGTCACCACTCATACCATGCCGATCGGCACTCCCCCTTAAGTTTCGTACAGAAATTCATAGAAAATACCAGAAAGCCCCAAAAAATCCTCGAAAAATTCCAAAAAATCCCAGGATGGATTTAGAACATTTTCACCAGAAAATTTCGCATTTCCTCAAGCGGAACCCTTCTTTCCCAGCGGAATACTCAAAAACCAAGAAAATCTCCTCCCGGTAAAGCCCTAGAGAATCTCTAAGGATCATCTGATCACCTCCCCACCGGAGTTCTTCCAACACCAAAATAGGTTGTTCCCCCCGCGAGGTCTCCTAAAGAAACAAAAGCTTCCCCAACTATTAGCTCCCCAGCTCAAATCAAAATCACAAAGCACTTTCTCGAGCGGAATCGAAATCCAATTTTTAACCACTCTTAGGTCAGAATTGACCACGGTCTTAGAATGTCACCTGAGTTGGGTCAAAATTGACCTCGATCCTCGGTTGTCACCACTCTCAGGTCAGAATTGACCTCGGTCGTGGATCGTCACCTGAGTTAGGTCAGAATTGACCTCGGTCCTCGGTCGTCACCACTCTAAGGTCAGAATTGACCTCGATCTTAGATCATCAACTGAGTTGGGTCAGAATTGACCCCGGTCCTCGGTCGTCACCACTCTTAGGTCAGAATTGACCTTGATCTTGGATCGTCACCTGAGTTGGGTCAGAATTGACCCCGGTCATCGATCGTCACCACTCTTAGGTCAGAATTGACCTCGGTCTTGGATCGTCACCTGAGTTAGGTCAGAATTGACCTCGATCCTCGATCGTCATCACTTTTAGGTCAAAATTGACCTCAGTTCTCGGTCGTCACCAGTCTTAGGTCAAAATTGACATTGGTCTTAGATCGTCACTTGAGTTGGGTCAGAATTGGCCCCGGTCCTCGGTTGTCACCACTCTTAGGTCAGAATTGACCTCGGTCTTGGATCGTAACCTGAGTTGGGTCAGAATTGACCCCGGTCCTCGATCGTCACCACTCTTAGGTCAGAATTGACCTCGATCTTGGATCGTCACCTCAGTTAGGTCAGAAATGACCTCGATCCTCGGTCGTCACCACTCTTAGGTCAGAATTGACCTCGGTTATTATATCTTCACCCTAAGCCCGCGAATTTGGCTTTATCCCGCAGAATTGGTCATCCCCCCAGCTCCACTTCAGGTCCTCAGAATCGACCTAAACCTTTGATCATCATTCCATCCCCAACACACCCCTTAGGTCCTCAGAATCGGTCGTACTCCCTCAAAAGTATCATGTGGTGTCTATTCGACGGTTCTCATTTGTTCCAAACTCACCCGTCGAGGGGCTCTATAGACACCCCATTCCATTATTCTCCTAAGGTCCCTAGCACCTCCCTTCATCATTACAAACCCAGGTTATGTCCCGAGTACTGACCTAGAAGCCATCGGGCACTCCCCGACTCAGTTTGACCAAAAAGTTAAACTCTACATCTCGATTGAGACTGAATGAATCTTCTAAGGGCACTGAATACCCTTTCCAACGGTCCATCCTGTGTGCGATTCCAACTTACCATGCGGACGAACGATCCGTTTGCATCCAGAACTTGACCCAGAGGCCACCGGGAGCTCCCGGGGTCTGTTTGACCTAAGTCAACTCTTTAGCTCGATCGAGGCTAAATAAATCTTCGAAGGGTACTGAATACCCTTTCCAACGGTCCATCTCGTGCACGATTCCGACTTACCATGCGAACGAACGATCCGTTTGACACCAAGAGATCACCGAACGCTTCCAGGGCCCGGTTGACCAAAGTCAACTCCCCAAACCGGGTCAAACTCTTTGGAATTTCGAAGTGAATCTCTTAAACTTTTCAAAAGGTCTGCCCCATGCACGATTTGGACTTATCATGCGGACGAGCGATCCGTTTGCGTCCGAATGATTCCCCGTTCAATGGATCGACAAATGCTTTCGAGCCATATTTGACCCAAAGTAAACTCCCGAACCCGGGGGCGGTCCAAGTACTTTCAAAGGTCTCTGAATTACCTTTCCAACGATATGCCCCATGCGCGATTCTGACCAACGATTTCCCCTCGGCAACTGATTTTCCGAAAAGTCCTGAAACACAGTGCGGCAGGATCAGGTCTATGCCGATCGGCAGTGACATGAGCCTATAAAAGGAGGACTTTACCTCATTTGCAAGGAGGAACCCAGATTTGGTAAAATTCATTCTCAATGAATCCCAGAAACCTCTCTCGAAGGCAGCGTGATTTCAACCTCCAAATCCCCTTTTTACTTCCACTTTTCATCATCCTTTAAATCAAACTTGGTGAATTAGCTACTCTCCATCATCATCTAAGTGCAAGGGCTGCTCTCTCACATTCAAGATCAAGCTTAAGGTCTCCAAGAAGGTCCATCTTTCTCAACTTTCTCTTCAAATTCTCTTAAATTTGCAATAACTTTGTTTTATTTTTTAGCACTTTTATTATCTCATATCACACATCCTAATATACTTTTTATTTAGTATTATTGCACATCTCTTATTTTCATATAAATAAAACCCAAAAAATAAGAAAAAGAGGGTTTGCTCATAAATTCCAAATAGGGATTCTCATACTTTTTTTTACACTTTTCTCACAACTAAAACACTTTTTTCTACACACACACACACACACACACTCACAAATAAGATATTACCCATTTAGATTTATGGGATAAAACCCACCCCTCGTTTTGTATGCGAACTACGTGGACTTTGATGCATTTATAGGCTACGTAGGCGTCTCGGGGTAAAACTCGAGACTCGAGTCCTTTTTCTTACTTTTCTCTTATTTTCTATTTTCTCTAAATCAAATTTTCTTATAATCTGTATACGTGCTCTTAGTGATGTATTACTCCATATGCATTATCGTTCCATTATAATGATCAACGTAAGGGTAATCGCGTAAATTTTACTTTCTAATATTATTTTTATATCTTCCTACGGATGACTCGCTTTATCTCTTCCATGATACAAGTCGAGGATTCCTATCTCCATTATATGTATACACATGCACACATATCACGGGGAAAAATAAAGGAAAATAGCAAATATCCATGAGAGACCGAAAGGGCGGAATGGGTGCCTAACACCTTCCCATTTCGTAACTAAGCCTCCGAACCCTTCTCGAATCATTTTGGTTTCACATGCACCAGTATGTCTTTGGATGCCATCCTTCGGGGTGGCTTCCTCTTTTTATTTTGTCCGTTTTGAGTAAAATAGACCGGCGACTCTGAATCTCTCTGCATTTTCACACCTCATCTCAAATGATGCCAGCCGAAGCGCTCCCTAGAGGGATGCACGGGACCCAAGGATCCTTTTCCTCCGCGCGCCCGCCCGCACGGCGAGGATCGTGGATGGCCACAGACATCCAAAGACACTTGAGGATGTACAGAGGCAGATAATGGCTACTTTTAAGCTAGTAGGAGCAGCGTTGCAGTGGTGGGAATCTATTACCACTGCGGAGGAGAGAGATATTCTTACTATTCAGAAGTTCTGGGTGTGGTTCGACCGTAAGTATTTTCCCTCAGCTGTTCATACCGAGATGAGTAGGAAACTGATGACCCTTAAGCAGGAGGGGAAGACAGTGGCTGAGTATGAGGCCGAGTTCACAAATCTTCTGAACATCGTTCCTGATGAAATTTCGACTGAAGAGAAGAAGATCCAAAATTTCATGGATGGGTTGACATGGAGGATTCGTCAGCACTTGCTAGGTAATCTCTTGTTGGCCACTTATTCTGATGTGGTTAACGTAACATTGCTTCACTACCAGGACCACCGCTTTCACTTGTCAGAGGGTAAATGAGCAGGAGAGTCCAACCATCAGGGTAGGACAGGGGGGAATGGTGCCAGCTGGGCACAATCAGCTCAGGGTCAGCACAAGCAGGGGGATCAGAGTTCCCAACAGGGAGATTCTAAGAGATTTAGATCTGGAGGTTTCAGAAATGGTCATGGAGGTTTTCGGCATGGCCAGCAGGGTCAACACGACCATCAGGGCCAGCACGGCCAACAGCAGCAGTTTCAGCAGGGCCAGCATAGTCAGGGTAGGAATAGTAACGACCATCAGGGCCGTGGACAGCAGGGCAGAGAGGGGGAAACTTTACGAAGAAATATTTTATTTGTGACAAGATTGGCCACATATGCCACGAGTGTCCTGAAAGGGGTAGGACCCCACAACAGCAGCAGTAGGATGCTCGACACGAGCCCTAGAGACCTATGTTTCCTGCTGCCCTCCCAGCACCACCGCAGATGGCAACTTTACCACCCATCCCAGCAGCCCCAGTTCAGTAGCGACAGCTTCAGTACGGGCGAGTTTATCAGCTCCAACAGACCGCAGTCCCACAGGATCCACCCGCTATTGAGGGTATTTTTTCTATTCAGGGGACTATGGGGCGTATCTTATTTGACACGGGGGACACACACTATTTTATTGCCATGAGATTTTCACGCACAATGGGGTTGTTAGATACCGCAGAGAGCACTGCTACTTGCGTAGATTCATCGTTGAGTAGTGGTTCTGTGATTTCCCTTATATGTGGAGGTGTGGGTGTAGATATCGGGAGGTTTACCTTACCTGCTGATATGTTAGTGTTAGATATAATCGCGTACGATGCGATTATCGGTATGGATTGGCTAGTTGCGTATCGAGCCATGATTATTGTTTTAGTAGGAGTATTATTTTTGCCATACCCGGGCAGAAGATGTTCCTAGTGGCGATGCCTCGTCCTGAAGAAGGATCGTCCACTCACTTGTACTATATAGAGGAGGAGACCTCTAGGGAAATGGTGATACCACTTGATTCGATTCCAGTTGTGAGGGAGTTCGCTGACGTATTCCAGGATATTCCGGGATTACCTCCTAGTAGAGAGATAGACTTTGTTATCGATTTGACACCGGACACTCGACCGATAGGCCGCGCACCTTACTGTATGTCTCCAGCGGAGATGAGGGAGCTACGTGATCAGATAAAGCTACGATTGGGTCAGGGGTTTATCCGTAGGAGTACTTCGCCGTGGGGTGCTCATGTGTTGTTCGTTAAGAAAAGGGATGAATCTTTAAGGTTGTGTGTAGATTATCGGGAGTTGAATAAAGTCACGATGCGAAATAAGTATCCACTACCCCGAATCGATGACTTATTCGACGAGTTGAGAGGAGATTCCTTTTTCTCAAAGATTAATTTAAGATCGGGATACCGCCAGTTGCGAATCAGGGAGCAGGATGTCTCGAAGACTGCATTCTTGATGAGATATGGTTCCTATGAGTTCAGGGTTATGCCTTTTGGCCTAACCAACACCCCACCCGTGTTTATGAACTTGATGAATATGGTGTTCAGAGAGTTCCTAGACCAGTTCATCATCGTCTTCATTGATGACATTTTGGTTTACTCCCAAACAGAGGAGGAACATGCCGAGCATTTGAGGCAGGTCTTGCCGACGTTGCGTCAGAATGAGTTATATGCAAAGTATGAGAAGTGTGGATTCTGGCAGAAGAAGGTTCAGTTTTTGGGGAATATCATTTCCGATAGGGGAATATCTGTTGATCCAGGGAAGGTATCAACGGTGAGGGAGTGGGGACAACCCACGACACCGACTGAGATACGTAGTTTCTTGGGCCTAGCAGGATACTACAGGAGGTTTATTCGGGGGTTCTCAAAGATAGCGGGTCCTTTGACACATCTGACTCGCAAGGGTGTGATATTTATCTGGAGCGATACCTGTCAGTTGTAATTCGACGAGTTGAAGGACAAGTTGACCTTAGCACCAGTGTTAGCATTGCCCAGACCATGAGTTGAGTATCTAGTCTACACCGATGCGTCCTTACTAGGACTTGGGGGTGTACTGCAATAGGAGAGTCAGGCTATATCTTATGCTTCCCGTAAGCTTAAGCCTCACGAGAAGAATTACCCCACCCATGACTTAGAGTTAGCGGCAGTCGTATTTTCTCTTCGGATATGGAGATATTATCTCTTGGGGGAGAAATTTCGTTTATTCACGGACTACAAGTCCTTACAGTACCTCTTCACGCAGAAGGAGCTGAACATACATCAACATAGGTGGCTTGAGTTCATGAAGGATTATCAGTTTGATATCCAATATCACCCAGGGAAGGCTAATGTGGTAGCAGACGCGTTGAGCCGTAGGCCAGTAGATGAGGTGGCCAAGGTGTGGAGAACAAACTGGCAGTAGTTGGGACACCAGGATGCAGTAGCCTAATCATTCATGTCAGTAATGACAGTCACGCCACAGATCATTACGAGAGTGGCAGAGGCCCAGGAAGCAGACCCGTTCTGTCAAGAGAAGATCGTACGCTTACTAGCAGAGGGGGCCGAGTCTTATACCATTAGTTCAGACGGGGGATTACGCTTCAATGGGAGATTGGTTGTTCCGTAGGGGAAATACTTGCGACATGAGGTAATGACAGAGTCACACGGTTCGCAGTACATCCTGGTGGGGATAAGATGTACCAGGATATGAGGCGGCAGTATTGGTGAAGCGGGATAAAGAAAGATATTGCCATGTTCATTTTAAAATGTGCCACTTGTCAGCTAGTAAAAGTGGACCATCAGAAACCGGCAGGACTATTACATCCATTAGAGATCCCTATGTGGAAATGGGAGAGCATTTCCATGGACTTAATCACGAGATTACCTACTTCGCAGAGAGGTCACGACACCATATGGGTAATCGTGGATCGATTGACCAAGGTTGCTCATTTTCTGCCAGTACGAACAGACTACACTACGGAACAGTATTCCCAAATCTTCATAGCTGAGATAGTGAGACTCCATGGGGTGCCTCTAAACATCGTGTCCGACAGGGACAAGATATTTGTGTCACGGTTTTGAGAGAGTTTCCAGGAAGCCATGGGTACCGAGTTGCGATTGAGTACGACCTATCATCTGCAGACAGATGGGCAGACCGAGCAGACAAATCAGATGTTAGAGGACATGCTGCGTATGTGCATCCTAGACTTTAGAGGTGGTTGAGAGAAGTATCTTCCACTGGTGGAGTTTGCCTATAATAACTCTTACCAGTTCACTATTGGTATGGCTCCATTCGAGGCGTTGTACGGTAGACCTTGTCGATCCCCAGCATGTTGGCTAGAGGCGGGGGATAATAAACTTCTTGGGTCGGAGATGATTCAGGATACCTCGTTGAGGATAGAGATTATACGGAGCTGTATTCGGGTAGCTAGGATCGATAGAAGAGTTATGCCGATGCTAAGAGATTCTTTCGAGAGTTCAATGTGGGGGACCAGGTGCTGCTCAGAGTATCTCCTATGAAGGGGATTATGCGTTTCGGGAAGAGAGGGAAGTTGGCGCCTAGATACGTGGGGCCATTCCTTATTATCGAGCGAATTTGACCAGTTGCGTATAGACTTGGGCTACCGTAACACTTGCATAGGGTCCATGACGTGTTTCACATTTTCTCACTGAGGAGATATCTTCGAGGCGATTTAGCCCATACTCACATTGCTTTAGAGAATATCGATCTACAGCCCGATAGTTCCTATGAGGAGGGGCCGATTGATATTCTAGACCATAGCGAGAGGAAACTGAGGTCGAAGATAGTACCGTTAGTACGTGTTCAGTGGCGGCATCATAATGCCGAGGAGTCTACTTGGGAACGAGAGGATGAGATGCGCGAGCGTTATCCAGAGTTATTTTTGCCCGGTATATTTTATTTCTGAATTTCGGTACGAAATTATATTATTAGGGGGGAAGTATATTATACCCTGTAATTTTATTGATTTTATTTAATGGGATTAATTAAATTAATGGGAATTAATTGAAAATTAATCCGGATTTAAATACTAGCGAGACGTGAGTTGGTATTTGATTATCATGATAATATTGAGTATTACTGAGTATATATTGTAATATTTGACTATGGAAATTATTAAAATTGTCGCGAGTTATAAATACGATAGTGGAAAAAATTAAGTTGGGACGCGCGTGTGAGTCGCGTCAGAAATTAATTTAATTAGATCAAAAAGTAAATTATAATTTTATCAACCGTATTGTCGTTTTGAGTGTGCCAACGTGTTCGGAGGGGTCCAGATAGTCAGAAAACACTAGCCGGGGGTTTAGTTTGGGTCCCGGGGATTTTCTAGGCCAAACCGGCAACCCGGAAGGGTATTTTAGTCAATTTAAATTTTAAGGAATTTAGACCCACAAATTTTAGCGTTTATTTAACAATTATTGAGAGGTCCATTAGGGCCATTATCAGCCAAAAATCAAGAGTGGGAAACGTGAGTTAGAGGAGAGGTTACAAAAGGGCTTCCAAAGCCATAACCACCATCCACCACCAAAATCCACCGGAGAGAGAGGGAGAACCATCCATTTTTGCCACTAGCAGATCAGAACACCATTTATAAGGCAAGTGATTTGATTTCAATTAATTTCAGTGAATATATCATCCATGCTTGGGTAGGATTATATGATAACCTTGAAAAATGATGAATACTCATGAAAATTTGGACAATAAACCTAAATCTTGGATAGGACTTGCATGTAGATTAGTTATGGAAATTATTCAGTAGCAAAACCGTAACCGTAGATAAATTAAAAATGAATTTGGAAGAGAAACTTGATGATTCTTGATGAAATAGAAGAAAATAGGGTTTTTAGGATAATACGAAGATTTAATCCAAGAAAGGTTAATTGTTGATGTTTTACAGGTTTTGGAACATTAGAAATTATGTAATTAGGTGGTATAATGATCCCTTATACTTACATTAGAGTTTCTGATCATGTAATGGCATTTTGGAACAAATCTGGGACTGAAAAACAAAGAAACCCGTAACCTGTAACTGCTTGATCGATCGATCGACATTCATAGTCGATCAATCGACAGCATCGATTGACATTCATAGTCGATCGATCGACAGCATCGATCGATCAACCTCCCCATAAATTGTGATATTTCCCCCCTTTTTGAATTTATCCAATTCCGACCATTGTAATTTATTGACAAGGACCTTGTGAACACATATAAGTTTAAGGAGGACCAGTAGGGGTGAATATAGGACCCGAATTATATCATAATTGAATTGGGACTTTATGTTAGACTTAATAGTGTCAAACGAGTGAAATACTATTGGAGATGTCGGGAAAATGAATTAAATATATATAGTTGATAATTTAAGGTTGGAGACATAAATATGGACCTTAAGATTAATGAATTAAAATGTGGGAATAATAGGAGACTTAGTAGCCTTCTTGGTTAGGTTTTAAGTACTTAAACTATACGACGCGAGACGTATCGGGAAGATATATGATATACCATTTGAAAATATGAAAGCATACGAATTTGAATAACGGTATAGGGTTGAGAACATACCTTTAATAATATTATAAGTTATCTAAGTTGTGTGAATGCTTAGTGTATTAATTATTAAGTGTATAACATACCTACCATACTTGCTATCATGGGAGGTTGGCTTTCGGAACAGGGCCATCTAATCTTTGTGTGCCTACGGGGGGATTTAGATTGGTACCTTAAGGACATAGGACTGTGAATGACTTATTTGTGAGTTACTAAGTCATCTGACCATGGGAGCGTAGGTATGTGCGTGACCCATTGATATGTGAACTATGTTCGCCTCCATTATGTGTGATTTTGCTTATTGAAACGATTCCTGAGAGATTCGAAATACGTAGTACTTATGTACGTGATGTACCGGGATTCGATGGCAGAGTATGTGTGCACCGCAGCTTAGCCCAGGGGTGCCTTATTTTGTATATTTGTGCTGAGGATAATATACTTGTGACTTTAATGAACTCATATGTTAACGTGTGAATATAAATTATTGGGACATTTTTTAATGGAATTTAATATGGAGAATTTCCTATCGTAACTGTTATACATTCAATTGATTAATGAAAGAGCGAGATATACGTAGGTTATATTAGAATGTTGTAAATAAAATCCCTTATTAATGTGAGGATAAAACGATAGACAGACTAGTTATTTAGTGGCATAACTAGGACGGGTTAAGGATACACGTTAGGCGTGCACAATAGTTGAGGGGTGAGGAACTCATGTGGGGGCACGCAACTAACATATATTTAATATTTAATGTTTAATGCAATCAAACACTTGCTATTTTTAAACTGTTTTCACCTCGGGCTCTGACCCGCTTGCTTTCAAAACTATTTTTTTGTAAAAACCTTTTAGGTGCCCAGCCACAGGGATGCCAAGCATAGGAGTTCCATTTCATTGACGTGTTGTAGCTGTTGTGGAAGCTACAGGATCTCGACAGTAGACACCTCCACATTCTACTTTGATTCTATTTCGGAGTCATTCATCTGTTAGGGCATGTCGCCCACTTATCATTTAGAGACAGCTTTTCATATTCTCAGAGTTATTTCAGTTTCAGAGTTATTTAATTATACAAACTTTGTATTTGGGATTTTTATTCAGTATTTGGATTATTCAGAGGAGTGTTACTCCAGACTCATTTATTATTGCATTTATATTTTGTTGTGACTGTGATGTGATTGTGTTGTTATTAGCAAATAATTTAATTGGTTACATGTTAATGTAAATTATAAAATTTGACAACTCACTTTTTAAATATTAGGTGGCTAGTAATTGTTTAACAATGTTTTCGACAGTGATGCTATGAACTGAACCAACTTGACATTTTGTATTAATTTGAATAAAGGAGTAGCTACCCGCTATTTAATTAGTCGGGGTGTCACGGTGAGTAAGGAGAGAGAGGGGGTATTGGTTTAAGGTGGGTAATGGAGGTTAGTGGGTTTAGAGGAGAGAGTAGAGAGAGAGTGAGAGGTTGAAGATGAAAGGTAGGAGAGAGTGAATAGTAGATGGATTTTTTCGGTTGTGTGTGGTGTAGTGTATGGTAAGTGTCTGAGAGTGAGGGTGTAGGAAAATAGGCGTGTGGGTGAGTTAGGTGTTGTGCGTGTATAGGGTTTAAAGGTGTGAGGGGTTGTGTGTGTGTTTAACTCGTGATCCCTAAAAAAAAACTAAATATAAAATAAAACAAAATTAAAATTTAACTAAACTAAACTAAAAAAAATAAAAAATAAAAATCATCTAAAATAAAAATGACATGACACGACACGACACACTATAAAAACTCTAAAAAAAAATAAACACAACTAAAATAAAAACAATAAAAATAAAAAAACTAATAAAATAAAAATAAAAAATGAAGAAAATAAAATAAAATATAAAAACTAATACATGACGCGCTAAAAAAATATAAAAATCCTAAAAATATATACATGACTCAATAAAATAAAATAATAAAATAAGCTCTAAAAATAAAATGACACAAATAAAATAAAATGGGACAAACTAAGCACACACGGTTTGGACAGGTTTAGGGTAGGCTAGAGTTCGGGACAAGGGTAATTAGCTCCATAATTCACACAATTGCTTTGAAATACGCATTTGAGCACCGCAACGTGCATTCGACCTACAAAATACACAATAAAGCACATAAGACTCAAATTACCGAGAATTAGCAACTAAAGTACGTCTATTTGGGGTGTAAATTGTACACTTTTGGGTGCTTATCACATCACCCCCTAACAGAGCGTTGCTAGTCCTCGAGCAATAAGATAGAGAGAAAGAGAAAGATAAGAAATCAAAAGTGTACCACTTTCGCGGGCACTTGCGATTGCACTTAGCATGTGCAACAAGCCTTTAAACCTATAGGTTGCCCTACAGGACGAGTTGTGTCTCGTGAGGGTTTGCAGGGAATATACCAACAAAATTATTATTTGTAAAAATTTATTGAAAGGCAGTAAATCTCTTATTAGACATAGAATGATCGCACAATCCATAATGAGAGAAATAATTTGAGAAATACAAGCTAGAATGTGTAAAAAGATTAAGCTAAGTTAATACTCAAGGCACATACTTCCTAGAACTCAACGTGTGTAGTGTGAATCAGTCAAAATGGGTCGAGTATCATAAGAGTAATTCCTAGATTGCCTTTTCGGAATCAACGCTTCAACTTCAAATCTCACGGATATATCTCTCTCAAACGAACTCTCGAGATTTGGGTTAGTGTATCGCTCTTGTGTGTGAGGAGGTGAGTAAATGTAAACAAGGTCAAACGTCTCACACACATATAAGAAAGAATGAACATATAGAAGGTAAAAGTGAAAGAAATGTTAATCACTATAGTGAGAACGTCGAGTTATTCACCACGTTGACTATCATTTGCCCGAACACCTAGGGGAAATAATGATGTTTATGGGTGAGGGGGAAATGAAATGGGATATGTGGGATGAGGTGAGGTAGGATAGGATGGAATGATGCTATGATGGATGGATGGTGGATATTTGAGAAGAGTGTATTACACTTTGACGAACAAATGTCTTTATTTCTTGACTGCAACTTTCTTTCTTTTTTCCAAATATGCATCAATGTATGAGATAAATCTGCTAAAAATACAAATAACTCCAACATAGATTTGTATTTAATTTTTCTCCATCTGAATTGACTTTGGGAGAGATATTCGCTAAAAATGCAAACACTCTCTATGACAGATCTTCTCATTTTTTACTTTTTTTTTCTTTTTTTTTTTCCTTTTTTCCTCCCAAATACGCACCAACAACTGAGATAAATCTGCTAAAAATATAAATAACCCCAACATAAACTTGTATTTAATTTTTCTCCATCTGAATCGACTTTGGGAGAGATATTCGCTAAAAAAGCAAACACTCTCTTTGATGGATCTTCTCCTTTTACTTTCAACACTCTTCTCTGTGGGTGGAAAATGGAAGTGGATATGAAAATGGGTGGTATGGTATATAGTGATGATATGGAAAATGGAAGGTATATGGATGTATGATAAATGGAATTTGGTTGGTGTATGGGTGAAAGTATGGTGATCGGGACAAACTTCAAGACACATATTTCTTACAACTCGAAAGTGATGTCGTTCTCAGTGATCAACTCAAATTTTTTTAATGAAAAATAATGAGATCATACAATGATTTAAGTGTGGATCCAAAGGAAGTTGAATCAACTTGTGACTCGGAGATTGCGTAAAACTCTCTAAAAGGTGAAAGGCACGAATCTCACAAGCTAAAGTCTCTACTAGTGATTCTTATGGTTTTCTTGAGAATTATAGTACTCCTCAACTCTAAACCGTATTGACATGATAAGTGCGACAATTTTGTAATAAAACTAAATATAAAATAAAACAAAATAAAAATTTAACTAAACTAAACTAAAAAAAATAAAAAATAAAAATCAACTAAAATAAAAATGATACGACACGACACACTATAAAAACTCTAAAAAAAACTAAACACAAATAAAATAAGAACTATAAAAATAAAAAAAAAACTAATAAAATAAAAATAAAAAATGAAGAAAATAAAAGAAAATATAAAAACTAATACATGACGCGCTAAAAAAATATAAAAATCCTAAAAATATATACATGACTTGATAAAATAAAATAATAAAATAAACTCTAAAAATAAAATGACACAAATAAAATAAAATGGGAAAAACTAAGCACACACGGTTCGGGATAGGTTTAGGTAGGTTTAGGGTAGGCTAGAGTACGGGACAAGGGTAATTAGCTCCATAATCCGCACAATTGCTTTGAAATACGCGTTTGAGCACCGCAACGTGCATTCGACCTACAAAATACACAATAAAGCACGTAAGACTCAAATTACCGAGAATTAGCAACTAAAGTACGTCTATTTGGCGTATAAATTGTACAGTTTTGGGTGCTTATCATGCACTATATCAAACGCTTCAAATAAAGAGCGTTAGATGTTCATGAAGATGTTGGAAAGGCTAGATTGTTGCAAATATGTGTTGAGGGGAAGTTGAAGGAATATAAGATCCACCTTATCAACGAAACTCGGGATGGTACTTTTAGAGAGTTTACTCGAGCGTCTAATAACATTGCCATGATCATTAAACCCATTCCCCAAGTGTGGAGAGCACCAGTGCCTTTAACATGAGGAAGGTTTCAAGTTTCTAGATGACATGTTGTTAACTATGTTGATGTGAACTCCAAAGGCAAGAAAGGGGACCAGGGTTCAAGAAGAATAGTGTTGCAAAAAAAAGAAAATTTGGAGTTGATGTTCCACCACAGCTGCCTTGCAACGTAGTGAAAGCCATTGACTATTATGGAACATGAGTACGAGAGAGAGTGGAAGGTCCTCCCCACTATAATGGCCAGATACCAACAACAACGGAGAAAAAGGATATAAATTTCTACGAGATGCACTAGAGAGTCCAACACGCTACTAAGGATTGCTATTACCTGAGTAAATTAATTGGCGAGTAGGTGGCCAAAAGTACTTTGAAAATCCCACTAGTAGATGTCAATGAAAATTCTTTGCTATCCCACCACTATGGTACAACAAACATGGTGGTGGAATACGATTAAAAAGGAGCCTTCGAACCCAAAGAATGGTGGAGCAACAAAAAATCATGTGAAGAGTGGATGGCTAACTTGTCTAAAGAAGAACAATAAAATAAGTAAGTCGAGCGGGTAAGTTCTCAAGAAGGAAGAGTGGATATAGTCCTCTCTCTAGATGAAGGGGGGATATCGGAAGCAGAATATGTGTGCAATTCACAAATATATGAAGTTGAACTTGATTCAGAATGCAAAGCTATTGCAAGGAGCCCAAAATTTAAAAGGTTCTTCGACTAGATCAAAGTAAAGCATGATTCTCGAACCATAATCACCAAGAAAATCTTGGAAGCAGTCCAGTAGTGAGGGGATCCCTCTCTTAATTGGCATGGTCCTATAGGAAGGTTATTAAAAGATGCACGTCTGAAGTGGTGTTCTTAGAGGCAGACAGGCAGGTGCCCTACTTCCATAAATATCTTTTATATGTCATAGCACTATTGAATGGAATTAGCTTTCCAAGGCTCTTTTAGATTATTATTAAAAAAAATTGGGAGAGGGGGGGCGTCAATCAACATCATGCCCATCGGCACCTTGTATGAGACTAATATTTTTGAAGAGAAGATTGTACCAGTGACACTTGTGATCTTTAGCTTTGATAGTGCATGGACGCAGTGAGAAACTTCACATTCTACATCAACTTTCACATTATTAATGCCAACACCGACTACCATCTCTTGATGGGGCGAGTGTGGATGCATACGCACGGTATTGTGCCATCGACATTCCACAAATGCACGAAAGAACAGAGATTGTTATCAAAGATACTAAAAGGCCATTCTTGGTAGAAGAGGCCCACCTGGATGATGCATAATTTAATAGGGAGTTGGACGAAGAAACGAGATGTTTGATCAAGGGTTAAAAGAACCCCGCATGGTCAAAGAAGGTGCTAAACTCAAGAAGTTAGTACATGAGAGGTTGGCCGGCGAGTGGCCCCCTCTGAAGGAAAATAAAAAGGAAAAATAAAGTTTGAAGATGAGGCAAGGCCCCCGCGAACTTGCAAGAACATCCTTTTGCCCAATGGGAAAGCTATTTACCGTTTATAATGGTCTGTACGGGCGACGTTTTGGGATGAAGCATCGACCCGACACCAGAATGTTTTATGGTTGATGAGTCCCTTATAGTCGAGCACGTTGAGTGGGTAGAGGAAGATCCAGAATGTATGCAAGATGGGACCTGAGAGAAACTCCAAGAGTTAGAAGAAATAAATCTAGGAATAGAAGGGGGTGACGAGTGGCCTATCCTCATTTCTAAGGGTTTGAGTCCCGAGCAGAGAGAAGAGATCGTCAGCTTTCTCAAAGAATTCACAAACATGTTCACATAGAAATACACAGAGATATCTGGGATAGATCCAGAATTGAGCTCCCATAAGCGAAACGTTTTGTCAAATTCTTTGTCGGTGAGACAATCCACTCGGACTTATAAAGCTGAACTAGACTTAAAGATCGAGGCATAAGTTGAGAAGACACTTATAGTGGGATTCATCAAGCCTATACAACACCCAATATGGCTCTCAAGTATTATTCCTGTAGAAAATAAGGATAATAAGAAGATACAGGTCTGCATAGATTTAGAGACCTAAATCGGTCTTGCTCGAAAGATGTATTCTCGTTTCCCAATATTGATAGCTTGGTAGATGCTACAACTGGCCATGAAATTTATATCTTCATGGATGGGTATGTAGGTTATAACCAGATTAGAATGGATCCGACATATTCAGAAAATATAGACTTCATCACGCATTTGAGGAATTTTTATTATACGGCCATGCCCTTTAGATTGAAAAATGCAAATGACACCTATCCGTGTACCATGATGGAAATATTTCATGATTTGTTTCATGACATAGGAATTATATTTAAATGATTTGGTGGCGAAATTCAAAAAGGAGACCAAGCATGTACAAGACCTCGGGAGAATCTTGAGAGGTGTCACAAGTACAAGATGAAGATAAACCCCAATAAATGTGCTTTCAGAGTAACTGCTTAAAAATTTTTAGGATTTGTGGTAAATAGGCAAAGGGAACAAGTCAACGCGGAGAAACAGACAACCATTCTAATGATGCCATCGCAAAAAAGTCAAAAACAACTCAAGAGCTTCTTGGGGAAGGTTTCCTACTTGAGAAGGTTTATACTAGCTTTAGCAGAGGTCACTCACCCCTTCTCTCATCTCATGAAAGAAAAATCCAAGTGGACCTGGGGGGAGGAACAAAAGAAGGCATTTGAGAGGATAAAAGCGATATTGATTTCCCCCTCGAACATGATTCCACCGAAAACAGGTGCGCCCTTACCACTGTATTTAACATCAACTGAAAGATGTATAGAGGCTTTGCTCGCCCAAAAAAAGACAGGAATAGAGCGGCTGGTGTATTACCTATCACGGGTTATTTCAGGCGCAAAATCTAGATACACAATGTGGAGAGGTATTGTTTGGCCATGGTTTTCGTTGCACACAAGCTAAGACACCATTTGCTTGCATTCACAGTACATATTGTCACTAAATACGATCCTATAAAAGATCTGCTGGCATGAACCATCCTAGTAGTTGGATTAGTTAGGTTATTTTTTATGGTGTCTGAATACGATTTGAAGTGCATTATCCTGAAGGCTATCAAGATCCAGGCAGTAGCTAATTTATCGGCCAACTTCCCAAGTTAAAATTTTAAGCCTCTCAGTGAAGAATTTCCACATAAAAAATTTCAAGCCTATATAGCAGAGTAGATGGAGGAATGGAAGATGGAATTTAATGGCTCTTGTGCACAACGGACAGGTAGGGTTGGCATCATCCTCTCAAATGGTAAGAAAAAGTCACCATTGCCCTTAAGTTGGATTTCAAATGCTCCAACAATAAAGAGGAGTATGAGGCTTTCATACTTGGCCTGCTAAAGGAACCGAGGAGAGGTATTCGAGTTCTATGCATACAAAGGGACTCTAACTTGGTCTTCAGTCAAGTTAATGGAGAGTCCACACTCAAACAAGCTAACCTATCCCCGTACAAATCACTCGTTTCAGAGGTCAGCATGCATGAACAATGAGCAGGCATCCAGACGCATTGGTAATGTTGGAATTCGATAGGACCCCCAATTTTTAAATTTACAAAAAATAATTTCAATTTCCTTTTTAAAGATGCGGAATAATGACGGTTCAAATAAACACACACAAACACCAAATTTTAATATCTTTCAAATTAAAATTAAACAAAACTCAAAGTGAAATTAAATTAATCAACAATTATATTTTTCACTTAAACATATTAACTCAACTCAAGTCCTAAAAATTTGCCTAACAATTAATTAGTCCAATTTTGCAAATTAGGCCAAACCAAATTTTATCTAATAAAATAATGACTTGAATTAAATTAATATTTATCCAAATAAAAATAGCACAAAATTTAAATAAGCGTGACAATTAAACCAAATTTTATCTTAAATTAGCCTAAGCATGCATTCTAAGTTATTTTGCAAGATAAAAGTAAATCAGTCACACTACGCCGCGATGTACGAGGAAAAAACCCACAACGAAAAAAAACCTCGGACGACCCTAGCCTTAAGTCCACTAAGCATGGTATTTTTACAAGTACAAGAAAAAAGACTTACTCAACTCGACTCGACTCCCTTCAAGCCCCTGATGCGTCTTCTTGTACCAACCTCCGCTTAGTTGACAATCTCGGACACCACCGGAACCTTGGAATCCACCAATGAGGCTTTAGGTGCAACCGTCAACCACACATGGTGCCTTTCACCATGTGAGAATGCCGCAGCCAAAAACGAGACTTCTTCTTTGAGGGATGTAGAAGTAAATCCAAATGAACTCTTCAACTCGGTAGAGTAAAACCCGGTGCCAAACACTCCAAGCAAGATATTTATATGGTAACTTGGAATAAACAAACTATGGTTGTAAACAAAAGTGTTTTGACTAATGTTCTTGAAAATGCTAACACTTAAAACATGAACTTTTGAACTTAGAAATTTTCTCTCTCAAAATTTTCTATCAAAAAGGTGTTTAGAAAATGTCAAAAGTTGGTTTTTCAAAGTTGGTTCCCGCACATATAACTTATGTCAAGAGTTAATGGGTAAAAGTAAATGGTAACATGGGAAAAATGTGACACCCCGACTAATTAAATACCGGGTAGCTACTCCTTTATTAAATTAATTCAAAATGCCTAGTTGGTCCAGTTAATAGCATCACTGTCGAAAACATTTTAATGATTACTAACCACCTAGTATTTAAAAAGTAAGTTGCCAAATTTTAATTAAAGTCTGATTAACATGCAACAAGTGTAATGAAGAATAATAACACCATTCACCATAACGAAATAAATAGAATAACCATCACATAATGTAAATAAAGTCTGGAGGAAAACTCCTCACTACAAATCCCACAACTGAAATAAGTAACGAAATGCTGAATCAATACATGCCAAAGTCTGAAAACTGTAATGGAAAAGTAACTCTAATGGAACTGGGCAACATGCCCTAAGACTGAAGAATACTGAATACGGAATCCAAAAGATAGAAGCGTCTAAGCAAATCCCTGTAGCTTCCACAAACAGCTACAGCTCGTCACCTGAATGAGTATCCTATGCATGGTGTCCTTGTGGCTGGGCACCTAAAATGGTTTTACAAAAAAATAGATTTGAAAGCAAACGGGTCAGAGCCCGAATGTGGAGATATTTTAAAAAAACCTGCAAGTGCTTTAAAAACATTTAAAACATTAAATGTAAAGTACATGTTAGGACGTGCACTCACATGATATTCTCACCTCTCGTCTAACTGTGCACTCCTAACGTAAGTACCCATCTAATCGCTAGCTACGTGACATCATATCTAGCTAGACTGTCATAGGTCCTACCCTTATTACTTGGTTCCATTAACATTATAACGATCACAGTTAAATAGGTGCTTAACGTAAATTCAGGTTTTCAAACAAAAGTAATACAGCTCGTTATAGATTAGCCCTCTATGTTATTCCATAGTTACACACAATCCCATATGAAAGTTCCCAGTTTATTAAGTGTATATTTTCCACAACATAAATATACAATATAAGCACCCCGAGACTAAGCTGCGGTGCACACATACTCTGCTATCCATCCCGGTACATCACGTACATAAGGATCACATATTCCGAATCTCTCAGGAATAGTTCACAGATAACAACATCACAAATAATGGAGGCGAACACAGTCACATCACATGGGTCACGCACATACCTACGCTCCCACGATTAGCGGACTAATTAACATCCCAATAAGTCTTTCTCTGACCTATGTTCATCGAGGTAACCAGTCTAAATCCGAGCAACACAAGGATTAGAGGGCCCTAAGCGAACGCAAACCTCCCGTGATAGCAAGTATGTTAGGTATGTCATACACACAATTCATATACCAATACTAAGTAAGCACACATCTTAGTAATCCCGTAATTTAATTGTAGTAATTATCGCATTCTCGTACCAATCTTAATATATATACAACTTATATAATTCCGGTCCATAATTACACGCGCCATAATTTATTCTCACGTCGTGGTAAACACTCACGTCTCAATCCCATATTAACCATTATTTAAATCACTCGTATAATTTACTCCTCATGATAACCCAAATGTCCCAAACCTATCAATATATCATCAAAGGAATGTTATCTCTATCCTCGAACAAGTTTATGGGACTCCCAAAATCAAAACAGGCCAAAAAAGCCTAAACTGTCAACTCGTTCGAAGTCTCGTTCGAACGAGGCTGTTCGAACGAGATTTCAGTTCGTTCGAACGAACTGCACCTTCTAACGACATCTCGTTCGAACGAAGGTATCGAACGAAATTTCCTCTCGTTAGAAGCGACTGGTCAACTCGTTAGAAGCTCGTTCGAACGAGCTCGTTCGAACGACTTGGGAAGGTCTTCTAACGAACGACCAGTTTCGAGCCCAGATTTCCTTAGTTTCGTTTTTCACCATTTTTCTCTCTTCAAAACTCATCTACACATCAAACTAACGATTGTTTAAGGTCTCTAATCATCACTAAACGTACCTAGGTCACATCCTAACATATTTTGAGGAGTTAATTCATCCCAATCATCATTAAATCATTAAATCACATCACTTTCCCCAATTTTTTTACAAGAACATAAACCCTAAAATTTTAAATCATGAATTAACCCAATTAAATCCGTTATAATTTCATCCAATAACTAATATCATCAGTATAATCATCTACCTACCATTGTACATGCAATTCTCCTCAAGATTTCAAGTTCTAAACTCCAAAATACATGGGTTTTCATGTTTCACCAAGAACAAATCAATTTTATTAAATCCCTACACATAGAAAGAGCATTCTCTGAAATTAAACGATAATAAACCACTTGCCTTGAGTGTCTCTGAATTTGATGTTGATTTCCTTTCTCTTTCTACAGAATTCCCTCTCTCTCTCTTTCTCCAAGCTTCTTCTCCAATGGCTATGGTGGCTAGGGTTTTCTTATGGAAAGTAATAGAAACCTAATTCTCATAACCAACGTAACCTATTGGGTTAACATGGGTTGGTTAGTGGCTTAGTGGGTCAAACCCACATCAGATTTACTTCTCTAATTTTCGTCATTTTTTTAATTCCTAAAAATACGAAATTACCAAAATACCCTTTATATTGCCGTTATGGCCTAAAAATACCCCGGGACCCAAATTAAACCCCCGGCTAGTGTTTTCTGACTATCTCGACCCTTCCGGACGCGTTGGCGCACTCAAAACGACCATAAGGTTAATAAAATTTAAATTCACTTTTATAAATAAGATAATTATATCCCGACGCGACTGTCACACGCGTCCCAATAAAATGACCAAATTGCCGTATATCAATCTCACGACAAATTTCATAATTCAATATTTATATAACATCGTATATACTCAATATAGTCAAATACCAACTCACATCTCGCCAGTATTTTATCCGGATTAATTTCCAATTAATTCTCATTTAATTAATTAATCCCAAAAATAAATATAGCCAAAAATACGGGGTATTACAAAAAACTGATTAAAAACTGCCAAAAAAATTCCTGCCAGAAATCTCGTTCGAACGAGATTTTCGTTCGAACGATACTTATAACGAAGTTCTAGTGGCCATAAGGGAAATATCGTTGGCAAACTCGTTCGAACGACAATATCGAACGAACTTCCAGAATGCTTAAAATTCGATTTTTAGCCCAAAAACTTTATTTTAAAGTTTTAAAGAAACCTTCTGAAAATAAACATCAGTTCAATATAAAATTACACCCAATAAAAATTGTTCCAAGCTCCTATATATATTTAAAATGCATTCATACCTTAGGAGCATTGGGACCGATGTTGTTGACGTAGAAACGAGGCACAATAAACTCGACATTTGATGAAGTTTTATAATCTTGGTCGCTACGTCTTCAATTAACCCGTCATAGGCTTGAATGAATAAACTTGAACATTGTCCTATGACTCAAATATTTTTGTCCGGAATTGAGCCAACACAACATTGAGACTCAATCGCGGACTTGTGTCCTTACAAATCTCCCCCTTTGGCTATTCCGGGACAAAAACCAATCAAAAATCCTAAAGGGCCGTCAAGCTCTACTAGACTCAAACATCCCACCCAAACTTGACTCCAGACCCGAGGATCAATATCTTTGCCGATGAAGAACGTTTCCATATTTAGAAGAATTCTTGCACACTTAAGCAAACTATCAAACACATAGGGAATATCAAGAATATTAAATGCATGTAAAATAAATAAATACTCCCCCTAAATTAATTCTCCCCTTTATCAACCGTGATCTACCTAAGAAGGTCGCGACTCCCCCTAAGATAAATCTCCCAAACTTAAGATACGATTACAGTAGGATTAGATACCATTTCTCCCCATATCATTCTCCCCCTTTTTGTTCAGGAATAGATAAAGGATAAAAGAACTAATTAATTACTCATTTCCCCCCAATTTAACTAAATACGATTTCTCCCCTTAAAACTTCATAAATATGGGAAAAGCAAATAAAACATGATTGTGCATAAAGTGATTAGAGCATGAAGGCATATGGGCAACAATAAAAGTAAATAATCCAACACAAATATTTAATGGATACCAACGATGATGCGCTAAAAAAATGATACCAATTTGACAAGTAAGATACTAAGCATGAGATATCAAACAAACTACGCAACAAAATAGGTACCAATTATGAATTACAGCATAAATGGACTAGCTAGCAAGGCAAAGACTTAAAAATAAGCAATATCACATATATGTATACATAATATATACCAAATAGACACGAGTACACATATATAGATATAAACACCAAAATGACACACATAAAATATAATATGAGTCTTCCACACTCTTATAGCATAAATGTGTCATATGAAAACAGAAGTGTAGGGGTGTGAACTAGTAACAATTAAATTTAGACCCAATCACTTAAAATATCTTCACGAAGTTCTCATTTGATTGCAAACTTTATCACATTTGAATATAACCTCACGTGACAATATAGATTGAACTCAATGAACAAACATATACAATGCATACAAGCCTAGAATTTTGATAATTCTACAAACCAACAGAGTCATGACATTGAAAATACAAATAGGTTAAACGGACATTGTGCAAACCGTTAATATACCATCCAAGCTCCCTCAATAAGCATATATATTTTTGAATGAATATATCAATTAAACAAAATAGGCCTTGGCAAATATTTTTTCTTTTAATGCCATTAATCTTTTAGGACTTTGGACTACGTATTTCTTTTAGGTCCAAGCAAACGGTGGTTTACTCGCAAAGGATGATTTTTCCTCTCGGAGCCCTTCCCCGTGCACATTTTTATATATATCATTTTTATATCTCACACAAATCTCATGTGCAACGTATTTTAACATGAACTAGTCCTCCTAGATCACATAACATGTAGATGACAAGATTGGTAGGAGAACACCTCACAAAGCTCAAATATACATATGAAGTTAAAATTTCAAGAGAGCTCGTGCATGTGTAAATTGAGGCATATAAAAATAGTATCCATTAAAACGACACAAAATCTAACTACTCCATGTAAGCATGGTAAATAATATTTTAAGGATTGACAATCTAAACCAAAAGTTCTAGCCACATGGAAGCGAAAAAGAAGGGATTCAAACACAAGTATATGCCACATAGAGTGTGTCAAACTAAAATACACAAAAAAAATCTTTTTGAGTTTTTGAAAATTTTAACCAAAAATACAAATATTTACTCAAAAGACAAACAAAATCATTTGAATTTTTCTTAAAGCCTAAATTACTTAACATGGTAAAACACAAATGATAAAAAAATTCTTTTTGTATTTTTCATTTAATGTAAACAAAAATGAAGAAATTATAATACAAAAGATAAACAACAACCATAATTCTAGCATGTGATAAAGCATGAAGTATAGAGTAGAAAATGATTAAGAAGCATACACTTAGCGTGATAATTTAGCATGAAGTACAAAAGCTAAAGTATGAAAATAACTAACACATTCAACCTTTAGATTTGGCAAGGGAGGAAGCATGTGAAAGTAAATGGGAATAAAAAAATCCTATCTTGTAAAGCTACCAAGTCAGATATCTTAACCCAAACAAATGACGAATGACTATCTCGGGGTGTAGGAATCTTGGCTACCTCAGTTTCCTTACGTTGGGATTTTCTAGGACCTCATTTAAGATCAAAACAGAATTTTCTAAGATGACCTCTTCGACCACAATGTGAGCACCCAAGACTCGGTGAAAAGAATTGCCTATGGAATGATCTATAACATTGTTCCTAGAAGATTCTTCTAAAACGTTGGTTTTGGCTTTATGAGTTGAATCATTACAAGTATCGAAGACTAAACCACACGTGTCATTTTTAATTTGGACCGTTCCTAATATTTTATCTAATTTCCCCGATCGACACTCCAAATCAAATTTGACCTTACTAGAGTCTTTTAATTTATTTTCTAAATCTTCAATGTGAGACTCTAATAAAACATTCCGCTCTTCAAATGCAAGAAGCTCCCTTTTTAAGGATTCCATTAAACCTTTAAGGCTATCTCTCTCGCCTTCCACATATTCAAGCTTTTCACGAAGAGCTCTCTCACGTGTCCTAAGGTCTTCCACTAAAACACTCTCATCAATGACCTCGACATGCTCTTTTAAACAAGCTTCTAACTTTAAATTTGCTCTTTTTAATTTGATAGATTCTTCAAACATTTCTTGAACTGCAAATTAAAGTTCACTCACATCGACCTCATCATCACTTTCTCTCTCTTTTTCACTCTCGCAGCCATAAAAAATAAGGAAATCATAAACTTTGACCTTGGAAGTGTCATGTGTTAAAATTTCATCAATAGAAGAGTGCTCAGTATCACTCACATGACTAGCCATAAAAGATAAAAAGTTGGGCTTAGTGGGGGAATCGGGTCCCTCTTCATTATCACTATCACTAAGGGTTGCATTAAAAGAAATTGGTTGCTTACCCTCTCTCCTTAGTTTAGTGGGGCACTCTTTTGCCCTATGGTCATACCCTTCACAACCATAACACCTATTTGACTCGTCCCTATTTAAATTTTCATTAAAAGTTTTAGGGATCTTCTCGGCTTTTTCATGCTTAGATTTTTCAAATTTCTTAAAATTATTTTTAAATTTATCTTTGTTAAATTTAAGAAATCTTTGAAACGTCCTAGCAAACATAGCCATATCTTCCGAGCCACTCTCACTTTCACTCTCTACTAATTATTTTTCCTCCCTTCGGGCTTTCAAAGCAACGCCCTTATCTATTTTCTTTTCAGTTTTAGAGGGAAACATGTCTAGTTCATAGGTTTGTAAATCACCTACGAGCTCTTCTAATTTCGTAGAAGCTAAAGTGGGTAAAGAATTTAACACGGTCACCTTAGGAATAAATCTATCGTGTAAGAACCTTAAAATTTTCTTTACTACTCGGTTTTCGGGTATTTTCTCTCCCAAATTAAAAGATGAATTAACTATATCGGAACGTCTAGTATAAAATTCATCAAAAGTTTATTTTTCATTGATTTTGACGCTTTCAAATTGAGTGGTGAGGTTTTGGAGTTTCGAAGATTTAACGATACTAGTTCCCTTGTGAGTGAGTTGTAAAATATTCCAAGCTTCTTTAACGGCTTCACACATCATAATCCGTCGGAATTCATCCGGTGTGACTGTGCTAAACAAGGCATTTAGTTCACGGGAATCAAAATTTACAAGTTTAAATTCATTCTCACTCCATCTATCGGTAGGTTTGGGAATACGCTCATTATCTACTAAATGTGTAGGTGGAGACCACCCGTTAACGACTAACAACCAAACCCTCCCATCAATAGACCTAAGTGCCGATTTCATGCGCTCTTTTCAATACGCGTAGTTAGAACCATCGAAAATAAAAAATTTGAAAATGGAAAAAATTCAATTTTAGTAAAAAATATTTAAAGGATCTTAAACGCAATAAATTAGCGATCATGCTCTCATACCACTTGTTGGTATTCGATAGGACCCCCAATTTTTAATTTTACAAAAAATAATTTCAATTTCCTTTTTAAAGATGCAGAATAGTGACGGTTCAAATAAACACACACAAACACCAAATTTTAATTTCTTTCAAATTAAAATTAAACAAAGCTCAAAGTGAAATTAAATTAATCAGAAAATATATTTTTCACTTAAACATATTAACTCAACTCAAGTCCTAGAAATTTGCCTAACAATTAATTAGTTAAATTTTGCAAATTAGGCCAAACCAAATTTTATCTAATAAAATAATGACTTGAATTAAATTAATATTTACCCAAATTAAAATAGCACCAAATTTAAATAAGTGTAAAAATTAAACCAAATTTTATCTTGAATTAGCCTAAGCATGCATTCTAAGTTATTTTGCAAGATAAAAGTAAATCAGTCACACTATGCGGCGATGTACAAGGAAAAACCCACAAGGGGAAAAAACCTCGGACGACCCTAGCCTTAAGTCCACTAAGTATGGTATTTTTACAAGTACAAGACAAAAGACTTACTCAACTCGACTAAACTCCCTTCAAGCCCATGATGCATCTTCTTGTACCAACCTCCGCTTAGTTGACAATCCCGAACTCCACCGGAACCTTGAAATCCACCAATGAGGCTTTAGGTGCAATCGTGAACCACACATGGTGCCTTTCACCATGTCAGAATGCTGAAGCCAAAAACGAGACTTCTTCTTTGAGGGATGTAGAAGTAAATCCAAATGAACTCTTCAACTCGGTAGAGTAAAACCCGGTGCCAAACACTCCAAGCAAGATATTTATATGGTAACTTGGAATAAACAAACTATGGGTGTAAACAAAAGTCTTTTGACTAATGTTTTTGAAAATGCTAACACTTAAAACATGAACTTTTGAACTTAGAAATTTTCTCTCTCAAAATTTTCTCTCAAAAAGGTGTTTAGAAAATGTCAGAAGTTGGTTTTTCAAAGTTGGTTCCCGCACAGATAACTTATGTCAAGAGTTAGTGCGTAAAAGTAAGTGGGAACATGGGAAAAACTGATTAAAAACTGCCAAAAAAATTCCTGCCAGAAATCTCGATCGAACGTGATTTTCGTTCGAACGAAGTCTCGTTCGAACGATACTTCTAACGAAGTTCCAGTGGCCATAAGGGAAATATCATTTGTAAACTCGTTCGAACGATATTCTCGTTCGAACGAAAAACTCGTTCGAACGACAATATCGAACGAACTTCCAGAATGCTTAAAATTCGATTTTTAGCCCAGAAACTTTATTTTAAAGTTTAAAGAAACCTTTTGAAAATAAACATCAGATTAAAATAAAATTACACCCAATAAATATTGTTCCAAGCTCCTATATATATTTAAAATGCATTCATACCTTAGGAGCATTGGGACCAATGTTGTTGACATAGAAACGAGGCACAACAAACTCGGCATTTGATGAAGCTTTATAATCTTGGTCGCTACGTCCTCAACTAACACGTCATAGGCTTGAATGAATAAACTTGAACACTGTCCTATGACTCAAATGTTTTTGTTCGGAATTGAGCCTACGCAACATTAAGACTCAATCGGAGACTTGTGTCCTTACAGGTAATGATAACTTAAAAGTTAAAGATGGAAGAGCAAGAGGTAACCATCACAGTCCAATGAAGAACAGTGCGAATAACAGTAAAGTCATTATTCCCAAGTGGGGAGTTAGAAGATTGGAGATGCCCGATCATGAAATAGTTAGGAATAAGATAAGGTAAAATAAAGATGTCTGAGCTGGTTAACTACCATATGCTCTATAAGACACTCTATTTCAAAAGCCTAAGAGGATTTCTAGTGAGATGCGTAGGATAAGAGTAAGCCAAAGAAATACTAGCAGTAATACATGAGAGGCACCGCGAGGATTTTGAGATTCCCATTTATCAGCGGTTGCAACGAGGGGGTTACCATTGGCCGACTATAAATGTAGTGGTTGCTCATCTGCATCAAGGTTGTTTAAAGTGTCAGATATAGTTCGATCAACTGGCTAAAGATGACTTTGTAGAAAATTTTAAAGATTAGAGGAAGCCCTATATTGCATACCTCAAAGACGAAGAATTACCAGCTGAAAGAGCGAATGAGATATACCTGAAAAAAGGGATGCCCATTTCTACTTAGTAGAGGGGGATATCTATAGAAGAGTATATAATGCAAAGGCACTAAGGTGTATGGTTGGGGGAGATGTGGAGAAAGTACTGAAGCAATTTCATGAACCTTCCCACAAGTGCAGCGCAAAATTGTATAATCAATTAATGACACTGGGGTATTATGGCCGATAATGGAGGTTGATTCTATCAGCTTCGTGAGAAAGTACAGATCATTCCAAGTGCATGAAAACATGGTCTATAACCCCTCAGTGAGCTTACAGAGTTTAGCATCTCCTACCCGTTCCATACTTAGGCTTTCAATCTGGTGGGGATGATTAGCCCGACTTCTCGTGAAAAGCCTTTATCATTATTTCCACAGAGATATACACTAAGTCAGTAGAAGCGATCCCTCTAAGCAAGGTCACTACTCAAGTATTGACGCAATGTATTCGAAAATATATAATCTGTAGGTTTGGCATTCCGAAAGTTATTCTCATAGACAATGGGAAACAATTCGTGTGCAAAGAGATGGGGCTCCTAATGGATAAGTACAAAATCGTTCACAATAGTTCAACCATCTTTTATTTCAAGGGGAATGGTCAAGCAGAGGCCACGAATAAAGACGTCGATTAATATCATGTAGAAGATTCTGGAGGACTTTACAGGGGCATGGGATAAGAAGTTTTCGAAGGCATTATGGGCATATATAACTTCGAAAAGAAAGCTAATAGGGTTTACCCCTTCCTCTCTGGTTTATGGGACAGGAGTTGTCTTGCCGATAGAGTTGGCAGTACCTTTGACCTGAGTGGCTCTGAGCCACAACCTCATACCTGATCCTAGACATATGCAATTAAAAGCTTTGGATGAGTATCGGGACAAGGCCAAAGAAAACTTTAAAATCTACATTCATCAACTATCTAGGGCTTACAAAAATTTGGTTAGGTCTAGGGAGTTTCAAGTGGGATACTTGGTATTACGAGCATCCACTAATGACCTAAGGAGCATGTCAGCATCAAAGTTTAAGCCAAACTGGGAAGAACCATTTGTAGTGCGAATAATGGGAAACTCAGGCTATTGTCATATCTCAGATCCCGAAAGTAAATGCATCTAGTCTATCAACTACAAGTGGCTGAAAAATTACCATGATTGAGGTATCTCAAAACTTTTTTCTTATTTTAGTCATTTACACTATAACAGTTGGTCCTTTGTAGCGAAGGAAATTTTGAGCAAGAAACTATTGTAATAGCAAAGACATATATTACCTTATAAAAATAATTAAATATAGTTCTTTTTGACCAGTCATACATTAGATTTCTTTTAATGATAATAGCTTGCATTTATTTTCAATATCTCTTGCGCACTCACTCACCGAATAATGCAAGTGGATGCACCCAAATTTTCTTGCCTAATAATTTTGCCTAGACTTATAAATTTTTATGGGCATAATGCATTTTGACACTTAAAGTTTATGAGAGGGTCTAGAATTTGAGGAACATTACTCATTATATTTAGAGTATATGTACCTCCCAATGATAAAGTATAATGAGAAAAGTCCCTCCATCTATAACAGCTCAAGTACCCAATAGAATACAGGGCGCACATTTATTTCTTCATTGGCAAACTAAAGAAATGTTAGTTTTATTTTATCTTGAGAACAAGTTTAAAAAATGCAGAACAAGAACCCCACAAGATATAAGAAGCCATAACAGATGACTTGCCAAGATTACGAGCAAGTCCCCCCCCCCCCCCCCCCCACACACACACACCCAAAAAAAGGGGGAGTAGTATCAAATTATAATAAGTAGATAAAAGTCTAAGTATAGACAATATAAAAAAAAAGAAATAGAGATAGACAAATGAAAAAAAAATCTCATTCTCATTGATATAAAAGACTTGCTCAAAATTGAGCAGTCCTTACAGTTAGAGGGAAAAAAAAGAGAAGTATTTTTACAATATGTCAAGTAGATAAAAGGAAAATGAGGTTTTCTCAAGAATGAAAATATTCAAAAGAAGGGCCATCCTCTCGAAAGAACTCCTCCTCTATCCTGGACAGGCGAGAATCATCCTCAGAGTCACCATCTAAGACCTTAGACACCTTGGCTTATAGCAACTGGATTTACTCCCGAAGTCTAGTGACTTCTGCATAGCCCTGCTCGATCCTAGCCTGCTTAAACTGCTGAGCTATTACCATCTTCTTGTAAGGGAGACTAATGAGGTGGTGCACAGAGGCATGAAGACAATCAAGCTTAAAGTGGTAGCAGCTCTCCAAGTCATGAATGACTGCTAGGAAAATATGACAGTTTACAAGGGTTAGGTCCATTGAGTAGTGGATAAGAACTTACGCACGTGACTGACAAAAGATTTGAGGTTGATGATTATGAGGCTATCCACGTTTAGAACACTTTGTGAGGTGAAGGTCTCTGGGTGGTGCTCTAAAATCAAATCCAGGACCTCTCGATCGTTTTCCCTAAATCTCTTTGAGAAATCCTCACGCCGCAAGTCCCTCATGAAAATCTCGAGAGCCTCCACCTCACTAGCATCATAGACTGCGTTCATCGAACTAGGTTTGGAGGTAGGTAAAGAGAACTCATTGCCTGATTCCTTCCCTTTTGCTCCATTAGACTGGGTGGCCTCCGAACTGGGCTCATTGTCACTATCTACCTCCACAGGCTCATTCGCATGCTCCTAAAAACAAAGATATGAATAAATAATGAGAAGAAGTAAAAGATAACTTGAACAATTTCAACTAAGGAAGATGGTTAGAAAAAGTAGTAATATGGGGAAATAACTTACTCCCAAGTCTAGAGGATCATGTAATAACCTGCCCTAATGTTTCATTTAATTTCCCTGAATAAGTTGAAATGGAAAGAGAACCTTGGGACTTGGACAATTATGAGTGGGATTGAATTCTGATTTATTTATTTTTGGAGACTTGATGTTAATTACTAGAATTTATGGGTAAAAGTTGATTTAAATAAAATAAATTGGAAATAAGGATCATTCAAACAAAAGGGATGTAATTTCGAAAGAGAGACAAGGTCCCTCAAAATAGGGGATCAAACAAGCTTCGAGCGAGATCCCACTGCATAACTGATCAAGGCCGCGCGAAGATCGCTCGAAGCAGGAGATCGAACGGGGGGCGCCTTTCTCGCTCGAACGAGGGATGGATTTCATTTGAACGATGGCCTTCAAAAATTTTAAATCGGACTGCCCTTGTGCGCTGTCACATTCTTGGCCATTAGATGGATGATTTGTCGAGCTTTGGCTACCCCAGATTGGGCAAAACGGCATTTTTGGGGTCTTTAAGGTTTTTTTGGCTATTTTGGGCGAGGGGAAGTTGGAAGAAGAGATAGGGATAGGGTGGGTAGTCCTCCCCACCTTTTTCACCATGTTTCCACCCTAAACACCCTTGCCACCACCTTATAACACCAAATTTTCTATGTATTCCACCTTATTTAAACCATACGTACACATCTCCACCATGGATGAAGAAAGCTATGAATTCATGGAGCCTTTGTTGGAGGTTCTTAAAGACGAAAATTGAAGATTTGTGGAGTTTGAAGGCGGGTTTTCCTTGAAAACTTGTTGGAGGATGCTTTTGAAGTGGAGCAACCTCCTTGAGGCCACCTTAGGAGGTGGGAGGTTGACATCTTCTTATACCTTTCATGCCTACCATTATTGGAGATCCATTTGAAGCGAAAAATCTTACTCTTAGCATTAAGACTCTATTTTGTGTATTTGTAGTCTTGTTGTTAGACTACACGAGTATGGTGCATTTGATAAAATGATGAAAATCATGTGTAGTAAATAATGAATATTTTTGTGAAATAAAAATGTTGCAAATATGTTATTTTATTGCAAAATAAATGATGAGTAAATATTTCAAAGTTTCTTGAGATGAAGATTGGGATTTTTATGAAATTGGCGTGTTATCTAGAAAATTGATGTTAAACTTTTTATAAAATAAAATATTTGAAAATAATGATTGATTTTGCTAAAACATTGGTGAAATAATGTCTCAAAGTTTCTTGCAAAAATATAGAATTTATAAAAGATGGACCTTTGTTGAGTTTGAAGAAGTAAAAATATCTTTTATGACTTGAAAGTATATTTTTGAAAGTATTATGAATTTGCATAATGAAACGTATATCTAATCCATTTAATTGGATTTTTGGAGTAAAATCCATCTCCTTGTGTATATAGGCTTGTAGTATTTTGATAATGAAAGTTTAAATTGGTGGGTTTAGACATAAAATAAGAAAAATATAATTTTTAGTCTTCAAAGTGTGTGAAAAAGGAGTTGAAAGTGTGATAAGTATAAGGCCGTAAGACTACATGTGTTAATAAAAGGAAATGGTATTTTCTTGTAGAGCAGTCCTTGAGCATAATTGGTTTTCTTGAAAAAAGAAAGTAAAGAAATATCTAACATTAGAAAATGGTTAGAAGAGAGTTGGATAAGTGTTAATGGATTAAAACATTGAGAGGTTGGGGTGTGTAACTTAAGTATATTTTCGGGAAGTTGACACTTATGAAATTGAAAGAAAGGACGGGTTTGAAAATAAAAGGGTAAAATGGTAATTTTAAGTAAAGTGGAATATTTTTATGAAATAAAAATGTTAAAAAAGGTGTTACACAAATTGGACCTTAACGGACATGATTTTGGAACAAAACTCAAGTTAAAGTGTAAGAGGCATAAAATGGTAATTTTCAAGGTGTAACGTAAGTGGGGTGAAACTCCGGGTATTGGCTTTGGCTGGGTAAAAAGGGAAATTGGAATAATGTGAACATTTTATAATGTTAAAACACATGTAAAGGAACTCGAATGACACCAGAATAATTAAGGAGGGCCGAGAGCCTGGAGTGAAAGACCCAAAACCACTGGCCAGAGTATATGGTGGCGTCGTCAGTGGTGTGGAGCTCGTTAAGGTACGCAGTTTGTTGGAAGATTCTGAGAATAAGATAAAGGAATAAGAATGAGACGCGGAGCCCCCAAATTTTATTTTTTTTAATTTCTTACTTTAAAAATATAATATTTCCTTTCTATGAAAAAGATGCGGAAGCGTAAAGGGTGATGGTTCAATAAATCGAATTACCAAAATTTAATTTCTTTTTTAAAATTAAAACTAAACCAAATGAAATTAAATTAATTCATTAGATCATTTTCACTTAAACCCAATTAATTAATCCAAGTCCTAGAATTTGCCTAAGTCATATTTCTCATTATTTCCAATTAGGCCAAACCAATTTTAACAATAGACTTGAATTAAATAAACAATTACCCAACTTTAATTATGCACCAAATTAAATTAAGTGTGACAATTAAAACCAATTTTATCTTGATTTATCCTAAGCATGAGTTCTAAGTCATTATGCAAGATAAAAATAAATAAATCACACTACGCCGCGATGTACGAGGAAAAACCCACAACGGGAAACAATCTCGAACAACCCTAACCTCAAATCCACTAAGTACGGAATTACATTTACAAGACAGATGACTTACTTTCTCAACTCGAACCCTCTCAAGCCTTGACGCGTCTTCTTGTAACCACCTCCACCTAGCGAGTAACCCCGGAGCTCCACCGCGATCTTGGAATCCACCGATCGAACTTTATGTGGTCACCGTCACCCGAACTAGGAGCCTTTCTCCAAGTGGGTAAATGACAAAAACCTCTTCTTCTTTGTGGGATTTAGAAGCAAACCCAAACTTCTCTTCAAACTAATGTAGAGATAAACCCGGTGCCAAACTCCAAGCAAGACGTATAAATATGAACTTGGATAAACAAAACTATGGGTGTAAAACTAAAATGTATATTGATTTTCCTTGAAAATTGACACTTTACAACAGTGAACTTTTCCCTAAAATAATTTTTCTATCAAACAGTCTCTAGAGGTTGGTAGGATATGAAAAAGTTAAGTTAGAAAAAGTTATTCCCGCACATAGATATTCAGCAAAAAGATAGTGGGGTAAAACAAGTGGGAAAGTGGGCAAAACTGCTCAAAACTACCAAAAAAACCTGTTCCCGCCAAATCTCATTGGAACGACATTTCGTTTAAACGACATTCTCGTTCGAACGAGTTTTCTAACAAAGTTCCAGTATGAACTCGTTAGAAGCTCGTTAGAAATCTCGTTAGAAGGACCATCTCGTTCGAAGGACATTTCGAACGAAGTTCCAATATGCCATAATGGGAGGTCGTTGGCAATCCCGTTCGAACGACTTGTGGTTCGAACGACAATCTCGTTCGAACGACACTTCGAACGAACTCACAGAATGTTCTAAAAATTCTTTTTAAGCCCAACAACATTATATACTTTTTATATAAGTTTTAATAGAAACATTATGAAAACAAAACACAGTTTTAAAAACCTAACACCCAATATAAATCGTTCCAAGCTCCTATATATATATGTAATGCGTTCATACCTTGGGAGCATGGAATCACTATTGATGACGTAGAAACGAGGCACTTAAAATCGGCATTTGGATGAAGCTTTATACACTTGGCCGCTACGTCTTCAACAAACACGTCATAGGCTTGAAAGATGATCAATATACTCTATCCTATGACTCAAACGTTTTTGTCCGGAATTGAGCCAAAACTACAAAGGACTCAATTGGAAATTTGCGTCCTTACAAATCTCCCCCTTTGGCTATTCCGGGACAAAAACTAACAAAAATCCTAAAGGGCCGTCAAGTTCTAATAGACTAATAAAAAGTCCCACCCAAAAAAATAAAATTACAATGCTTGACTCAAACAACCCAAAGGATCACAGTCTTTGCCGGTGAAAGTTGACACTTATAATATAATTCCTGCACACTTAAGCAGACTCAAACAACCCAAAGGATCACAATCTTTGCCGGTGAAAGTTGTCACTTATAATATAATTCCTGCACACTTAAGCAAACACATTACACGCATAGGGAATATCAAATATTAAATGCAAGTAAGTAAAGTAAGTACTCCCCCTAAATTAATTCTCTCCCTTTATCAATTATGATCAACTTAGAGAGACGTCTCCCCCTAAGATAAATCTCTCCCAAACTAAGATATGGGTGCAATAGGATTAAATACCATTTCTCCCCTTATCATTCTCCCCCTTTTTGTTCAGGAATAGACAAAGGTTAAAGAGTAAAAGATGTGATTGCATAAAGTGATACCAATAAGATATATAAAGAATTAAGCATATGATATCGACAAAGAATCCAACAAGATAGATACCAATTATGAATTAAAGCATATATGGGCTAGAAGACAAGGCAAAGACTAAACAAAAATTTCAAATATATGTATACATAAGATATAGCTAATAGACGTAAGTACATATATATAGATATAGACACACAAATGACACACACAAAATATAATATGAGTCTTTTACACTCGAAGGGAAAAAATGTGTCATATGGAAACGGAAGTGTTAGGGTGTGAACTAGTAACAATTAAATTTTAGACCCAATCACTTAAAAACATATTCACGGAGTTATCAATTGATTGCAAACTTCAGTACATTTGAATGTAACCTCATGTGACAATATAGATTGAACTCAATGAACAAACATACACAATGCATACAGGCCTAGAGTTTTGATGATTCTACAAACCAAATAGAGTCATTTCAATAAAGACCACTAGGATAAACGGACATTGTGCAAACCGTTGATATACCATCCAATCTCCCTCAATAAGCATATATATGAATTTTGAATGAATATATCAAACAAACATAGGCCTTGACAATTATTTTTCTTTTAGTGCCATTTTTCTGTTTTTAGGCCTTTGGACCACGTATTTCTTTTAGGTCCATTTCAAACGGTGGATTACAATCTCAAAGGATTATCATTCCTTTCGGAGCCCTTCCCCGTGCACATTTATATATATCATTTTTATATCTCACAAACTCACGTGCAAAGGATTTTGACATGCACTAGTCCTCCTAGGTCGTAAATATGTAGATGACTAGATTGCTAGGAGAACATCTAACAAAGCTCAAATATAACATGTGACATTAAAATTTCAAAAGAGCTCGTGCATGTGTGAATAGAGGCATATAAAAATAGAATCCATTTAATCAATACAAAATCCAACTACTCCATAAAGATATGGTAAAGAACATTTTAAGGATTTACAATCTAAACCAAAGTTCTAGCCACATGGAAGCGTAAAAGATGGAATTCAAACACAAGTATATGCCGCATAAAGTGTGTCAAACTAAGATACACACAACATAAAATCTTTTTGAGTTTTTTGAAAAAAAAAATTAACCAAAAATAAAAATATATACTCAAAAGACAAACAAAAATCATTTGAAATTTTAATTAAGCTTAAATTATCAAGAGATACAAACTTCAAATGATAACCAAAAATATTTGTATTTTTCATTTAATGCAAACAAAATGAAGAAATAAAATACAAAAGATAAAAAAAAATCATTATTCTAGCATGTGATATGATATAAAGTAATGACTAGAAAATGATTAAACAAGCATACATTTAGCATGTGAATATAGCATGAAGTACAAAAGCTAAAGTATGCAAACACTAACACATTGATCCTTTAGATTTAGCAAGGGAGGAAGCATGTGAAAGTAAATGAGAATCAAAAACCCTATTTTGCAAGGCAACCAAGTCGGATTTCCTAACCCAAATTAATGTAGGATGACTATCTTGGGGTGTAGGAATTTTAAATACCTTGGTAGCTTTACATTAAGATTTTATAGGAATACGTTTAAGATCAAAATAAAATTTCCTAAGATGACCTTTTCGACCACAATGTGTACAGGTAAAAACATGACGAAAAGATTTACCTACGGAATGATTTCTAAAAGCATTCCTAGTAGATTATCCTAAAATGTTGGTTTTGGATTTATAAGTAGATTCATTACAAGTATTTAAACCTAAACCACACGTGTCATTTTTAATTTGGACCGTTCCTAATATTTTATCTAATTTTTTCGAACGACACTCCAAATCAAATTTGACATTACTAGAGTCTTTTAATTTATTTTGCAATTCTAAAATGTTAGACTCTAATAAAGCATTTCACTCTTCGAAAGCAAGAATCTCCTTTTTCAAGGATTCCATTAAACCCCTAAGGCTATCTCTCTCGCCTTCTATATATTCAAGCTTCTCTATAAGAGCTTTCTCTCGTGTCCTAAGGTCTTTAACCAACATACTATCATCAACGACCTTGACACGCTCTCTTAAACGAGCTTCTAACTTCAAATTAGCTCTTTTCAACTTAATTGATTCTATATAAAGTTCTTGAAAAGCATTTTGAAGTTCACTCACATTAATCTCTTCTTCATCTTCACTCTCTCTTTCTTCTCCACTCTCACTATCATCACAAACAAGGGAATAAAAAACTTTGACCTCGAAAGTGTCATGTGTTTGAATATCTTCATGAGAAGATTCATTTTCGATGCTCACATGACTAGCCATAAAAGCCACAAAATTTGGCTTAGTGGGGGAATTGGCTCCCTCTTCCTTATCACTATCACTAAGGGTTGCATTATATGAAATGGGTCATTTACCCTCTTTCCTTAGTTTAGTGGGGCACTCAGAAGCCCTATGGCCATAACTCTCACAACCAAAACACCTATTTGACTCGTCCCTATTTAGTTGTTCATTTATAGGTTTAGGGATCTTCTCGACTTTATCATACTTAGAAGTTTCAAATTTCTTAAAATCATTTTTAAATTTATCTTTGTTAAATTTAAGAAATTTTCTAAATTTTTGAGCAAACAAAGCCATGTCTCCGAGTCACTATCACTCTCGCTCTCTACTACTTGTTTGACCTCTTTTCGGGCTTTTAAAGCAATGCCCTTTTCTATTTTTTTTTCAGTCTTAGAGGGAAACATGTCTAGTTCATAGGTTTGTAAATCACCTACAAGCTCTTCTAATTTCGTAGAGGCTAAAGTTGGCAAAGAATTTAAAACGGTCACTTTTGGAATAAATCTATTGGGTAGGGACCTTAAAATTTTCTTTACAACTCGGTTGTCGGGTATTTTCTCTCCCAAATTAAAAGATGAATTGACAATATCGTTAAGTCTAGCATAAAATTCATCAAAAGTTTCATTATCGTTCATTTTGATGGTTTCAAATTGAGTGGTGAGGTTTTGGAGTTTCGAAGCTTTAATGACACTTGTACCTTCATGAGTGAGTTGCAAAATATCCCATGCTTCTTTAGCGGTCTCACACGTCATAATACGTCGGAATTCATCCGGTGTGACAGCGCTAAACAAGGCATTTAAACCTCGAGAATTAAAGTTTGAAGGTTTAAATTCACCCTCACTCCATCTATCGGCCGGTTTGGGTACACGTTCATTTTCTACTAAATAAGTTGGTGGATACCACCCGTTAACTACATACATCCAAACCCTCTCATCGGTAGATTTAAGTGCCGATTTCATTCGCGCTTTCCAATACGCGTAGTTAGAACCATCGAAAATAGGAAATTTTAAAAATGGGAAACATTCCATTTTTGCCAAAAATTATTTAAAGGATCTTTAACGAAATAATTTATCGCTTTGGCTCTGATACCAATTTGAGATGCGGGAGCCCCCATTTTTTTTTTTTTTAATTCTTACTTTAAAAATATAATATTTCCTTTCTATGAAAAAAATGCGGAAGCGTAAAGGGTGATGGTTCAATAAATCGAATTACCAAATTTTAATTTCTTTTTCAAAATTAAAATTAAACCAAATGAAATTAAATTAATTCAATAAATCATTTTCACTTAAACCCAATTAATTAATCCAAGTCCTAGAATTTGCCTAAGTCATATTTCTCATTATTTCCAATTAGGCCAAACCAGTTTTAACAATAGACTTGAATTAAATAAACAATTACCCAACTTTAATTACGCACCAAATTAAATTAAGTGTGACAATTAAAACCAATTTTATTTTGATTTATCCTAAGCATGAGTTCTAAGTCATTATGCAAGATAAAAATAAATCAATCACATTACGCCGCGATGTACGAGGAAAAACCCACAACGGGAAACAACCTCGGACGGCCCTAGCCTCAAATCCACTAAGTACGGAATTACATTTACAAGACAGATGACTTACTTCCTCAACTCGAACTCTCTCAATCCTTGACGCGTCTTCTTGTAACCACCTCCACCTAGCGAATAACACCGGAGCTCCACCGCGGTCTCGAAATCCACCGATCGGACTTTATGTGGTCACCGTCACCCGAACTAGGAGCCTTTATCCAAGTGGGTAAATCATGAAAACCCCTTCTTCTTTGTGGGATTTAGAAGCAAACCCAAACTTCTCTTCAAACTAATGTAGAAATAAACCCGGTTCCAAACTCCAAGCAAGACGTATATATATGAACTTGGATAAACAAAACTATGGGTGTAAATCTAAAATGTGTATTGATTTTCCTTAAAAATTGACACTTTAAAACAATGAACTTTTTCCTAAAATAATTTTTCTCTCAAACACTCTCTAGAGGTTGGTAGGATATGAAAAAGTTAAGTTAGAAAAAGTTATTCCCGCACATAGATATTCAGCAAAAAGATAGTGGGGTAAAACAAGTGGGAAAGTGGGCAAAACTGCTCAAAACTGCCAAAAAAACCTGTTCCCGTCAAATCTCGTTCGAACGAGTCTTCTAACGAAGTTCCAGTATGAACTCGTTAGAAGCTCGTTAGAAATATCGTTCGAATGACCATCTCGTTCGAACGACATTTCAAACGAAGTTCCAATATGCCATAATGGGATGTCGTTGGCAATCTCGTTCGAACGACTTGTGGTTCGAACGACACTTCGAACGAACTCACAGAATGTTCTAAAAATTCTTTTTAAGCCCAACAACATTATATACTTTTTATATAAGTTTTAATAGAAACATTCTGAAAACAAAACACAGTTTTAAAAACCTAAAACCCAATATAAATCGTTCCAAGCTCCTATATATATATATGTAATGCATTCATACCTTTGGAGCATGGAACCACTATTGATGGCGTGGAAACGAGGCACTTAAAATCTATATTTTGATGAAGCTTTATACACTTGGCCGCTACGTCTTCAACAAATACGTCATAGGCTTGAAAGATGATCAATATACTCTATCCTATGACTCAAACGTTTTTGTCCGAAATTGAGCCAAAACTACAAATGACTCAATTGGAAATTTGCGTCCTTACAAAGAAACATGTCAAGAAATGGGCCGTGTGGTATTAGGTGTTAAGACAACCTAACTTAAATGAATTAATGAATGTTTCGGCAAAGGATAAAGTAGAAAAGAAATGTGTAAATTGGTTATGCTCCATAAAGTAAATGAAAGGTAAAGTGTAGTGGTAAATAGGTGAGTTAAGCAACCTAAAAAGGTGTAACCCGTAATTAATGCAAGGGTGTATTGTGATAGATTTTCAAATGTTGAAGAAGCATTTTTTAACACGGTGTTCACGTGTATTAAAAGTGGTAATTTTCAATAAAATACTAAAGTGCATCGCTTTAAATAAAAAGGGTAATTTCAGTAAAGAAATTATTTCGGTTAGATAAAGTGTTGTGGTTTCAAGTATTTAATCGCGAGTGTTAAATAGAGGTATAAATGCCTAGTTAAGAAATAAGAAGTCTTTATGAGATTAAGGTAAATTAATCAGACTAAATAATATTTTTGGAAGTAAAATGGTTTCATGCACTAAGTATATATATAAGTATTTATGTATGTAAAAGTTAGTTGCATGTGCACGTAGGTATAACGTGTAGAGTCTTCTTTCTGCCGTTTATTTCTCTATTATATTTTGTATATACCCACTGGGCATTGACTCACTACCCTCAACCTTGTTACGACAGGTTAAGTGCAAGTCCGTATTTTAAGAGCGCTATACAGGTAAGTATTCTATTTAATTTTACGTTAGTGGCTCTGTATGCTTGGACTCGGAGGATGCTTCCCACGGGTCCCTCATGTAGTTTGAACTTGAAATTGTAATCACATGCTAAACAAGTGAAATGTTAATTAAAATAAAACTTTACTAGCAACATTATATAGGATGTTTCTTTGCACTTCATGCCTAATGCTCGGGTTGGACCGGGTTGACTACGAGTAACCCATAAATTTGGATACGGGCATTATAAATGGTATCAGAGCTCTAGGTTCAAGGTTCCTTTCAAAAGTGATGTGGTGAGGTTGGTAGTGGATCTTTCGACACCGGTGTGGGCTTGGTCCGGTCACGCTAGTTTAGGTGGCGATTTTGTTCGAGTCCTCGACGATAAAGTTAAAGAGATTATCATGGCAAGTAAGTTAGTATCAGATGGCACAAGACTGAATTGATAGTTGTTAATCGCTTTCGCACTTCTGATTAGATGTTAGTAGTTTATGGGTGTTCTTACCAGCCAATATTTGTGACACCGTGGTTGTTAGTGTGAGGTGCTTGTGTTTAATCCTTGATGATGTAGAGTCTTTTGAGATGTTAATAGAGCGAGATGATGGCCATTGATAAAGTAGCACGAATTACATGCAATCAACGATAGGGGTCGATAGTTAGGTTGTCATAACTAGGTAATAATGATTGGTTATTAAAATGTACATAGCCCCTAGGTGCTTCACTTACGGGTAGTTAACGCCGACAATGTAGTTAGGCAAATTCGACCCTTGGTGTAATACCGTGATCCCTGGATAGTCGTTGAGCATGTAAATTTATGTGGGTTAATATTTGAGGATAGGTACATACAGTCTTAGTTGATATCATGTTATCCTTGTGGGTGAGTACCTCAGTGGCTGTCGGCCAATGAATGTATCTCATAAGCAGTGATTAGAATTATGGGATGTTATGGCAAAGGTATCACATGTGTAACAATGATGAGTTATAGTGACAGAAGAGTGAACCCTAGGTAGGCTTTGGTGATGGATAGAAAGAATGGTGCAACATTTGGTGAATAGGATCTTTAGTGATGTCGGTGATGCAAACCTAGAGGTTTATTTGGGTTGTGGGTGAAATTTTATATCCTACCAGAATCCTTAGTAGTATTGGTTGTGGTTTGGTACGTGGCTTATGGTTACAGCCATTTGTAAGAGAGATAAGATTGATATCTAAGTGTCAAGACTCGTTTAGCCACTGAGGTAATGGATATATGCGAGGTAATCCTAGTATGAGTATGGTTTAAGGGCATCTTGGGGTGTCCGTAGGGATAATTGTGTGTGGCGTCAATGGGGATAGAAATCAATTTGTTGTCACGTCCTAAAGTGTTCTATGGATAAGGTGCTTCATATATAGAAGCTTGTAGACTAGTGTCTTCGTGAGGAGCTAGCAATCACAATGTGGGTCTTGAAAGGTTTGTAGAGTGCACCTGTAATGATAAATGTAAGGATGATGAAATACTATCGGGTCTTGAGGACTTTTATAGGGATGTGTTCGGTGTCCTTAATAGACACTAGGTCCTAAATGTCCTAGTAGTGATTGTTTTGAGGGTTTGATCATGGTCATAGGTTGCTGGTCAAGGTTTATAAGAGTCAAATAGCGTATGTGTCGGGTGCAGTTTCCTGAATCGATAAAAATGGGTGGTGTATCCCCCAAGTAGGAGTGAGAAGCTCGTGTAGTTTATGAGGCGTAGTGCCTGGGTGTCATGAAATGACTAGTTGTGGTGATGTGACACCTTATTTTGAGGAGTATTGGGAAAGGTACTTAAAACTTAGATTGATGATGCCATGTGGAGACTTGATATGGTGACCAAGTGGGTAGTATCGAAGCATGATTAGAATGTTAGCGTGTGTTGATGGTATGCTAGGATTGGTTCTTAGCACGTCTTACCAAGCCGGTATGGACTAGAATACGTAGACATGTGTGTCACTTACTACTCTTAGAATGCCAATGACGGCTAATGTGGTCGCTACGTAAATTTACTTGCGGTAGAAACTAGAAATGAGTTTGGAGGAAATCTCGCGTGGGAAAAGGACACGGTAAGGTGAATGACTTTCTTGAACTGAGTAATGCCTATAGGAATTTGAGATTTAGATCATGATATAAAAAGGCAGACAATGACCTAAGTGTAGTAGGTTGGTGACATCTTCATCGGTAAGTGGACTAGGTTAGTGTGAACGAGGGCGTTAGACATTCCAAAATTGGAGTAGTTCATGTGTGCTAAGGATGCGAAGGGTAGGGCCTTATCCCAAGGAGGGAAGTCGAGCGTTGACTTCCTAGAGAACTACAAGTTTATATATTGCCTTCGTCTTGCAAGAATGAATGGTTGTGATTCGATTCGTCATGGCCGGTGACCCAAGTCAGGATAGGATTGGTACCCGGTGAGAACGTTGGAGATGAATAATATGACTGCAAGCATATGTCATGGGTTTTATTTCGCTAATTATAGTCAGACGTATATGGGCAGGATTTCTTGAGATAGTTACTTGTTCCTTATGACTCTCGTGTGTTCCTTTCGATTTCAGTAATCAAGGATTGGTATTCTCACATATGTGGTAACTTGGATTGGTACCATGTCATGGTACAATGAGGTTGATCTTGGTAGAGCACGGTGGATGGGGTATGGTCAATGCAACTCGGTAGCTGGGTGTGCCGTATCTGAGGTGTTCTTACTATTGCATAAAGTCTTGTGTACGTGCGGCTGCACTTTTGGCCACACGATATGCTCGTAATATTGGATTTTCTTAGGATTAACGACCTTTTGACTGGACGATATGAAAGTCGGTGGCTCTAGTTATACAATTCGGGATGATGGCTTGAGGATATTGTATAACATTAGAAATCGATGAAACTTAGCATATGGTGTTTGTTTGCCACGGTGAGTGGATTAGAGCGAATCTTAGGTGTGTTATCAAAGGTGAGACACCTAGAGTAATACTAGGATCATTAGAGTGATGCAGCGAAAGGTGTCTTCTGAACGCACGGTGATGGTTTGGTAAGTATATTACTTCTTGGACTGAGAAATTAGTATTATAGGGTCATTTCCAAGCTCGTGCGAGTTGTGTAGTCAGGATTGCTTAAAAAATTATGGGACGCAGGATGTGCAGTCCTAAGATGGAATTGATTTTAATGATGAATAAGATGACTGGTTGTATTGCGGTTCACATTGAATGAGTGTTGATCTCTAGAGAGGGTTACCCCTGGAGGCGCCGGTATGCCTAGGGTACTAGCATAGGTAGTACGATAAATTATTTGGACATAATCATCAAGTGAGTGAAGACTCGGAGTCAGTTATGTGTTATTCATGGTTAGTGAAATTGTGAGCATTAGAGTATGCCACATGTTGATTATTTGGTGATAAACCCCGTATGGGCGCGCGTAGTGGGACCTTAGTACTGAGGACTTCAATAATTTTGTCTTTGAGGATTTTTATGGCTTAGAATAGAAGTTGGTGAACCCCATAAGTTTAAGGATTGACAAGTCGAGAATTTTAAGGACGAAATTCCCCAATGAGAGAAGTTTGTAATACACTGCCCTAATGTTTTATTTAATTTCCCCGCATAAGTTAAAATGAAGTGAGAACCTTGGAACTCGGAAAATTATGAGTGGGATTGCATTATGATTTATTTGTTTTTGTAGACTTAATGTTAATTACCGGAATTTTTGGGTAAAAGTTGAATTAAATGAAAGAAATTGGAAAGAAGGGTCGTTCGAACGAAAGGGATGTCGTTTCAAACAAGAGACAAGGTCTTTTGAAACAGGGGATCAAACGAGCTTCGAGCGAGATCCCACTGCATAACTGATCAGGGTTGCGCGAAGGTAGCTCTAAGTTGGAGATCGAACAAGGCACATTTCTCGCTCAAACGAGGGGAGGATCTCGTTCCAACGACGACCTTTGAAAATTTTAAATCAGACTACCCTTGTGCGCTGTCACATTCTGGGCCATTAGACGAATGAGCTGTCGAGCTCTGGCAAGCCCGGATTGGGAAAAAAGGGATTTTTAGGGTCTTGGAGGGTTTTATAAAGGCTGATTATGATCTTTTGGGTGAGGAGAAGTTGCAAGAAGAAAGAGAGAGTGGGTGGGTAGTCCTCCCCACCATTTTCACCATATTTCCACCTTAAACCACCATGCTACGACCTTATAACACCCAATTTGCTATGTATTCCACCTTATTTGAACCGTACATACACATTTCCACCATGGATGAGGAAAGTTACGAATTCATGGAGCCTTTGTTTGGGGTTCTTGAAGATGAAATTAAAAGATTTTAGGGAGTTTGAAGGGGGGATTTTTCTTAGAAACTTGATGGAGCATGCTTTTGGAGTGGGGCAACCTCCTTGAGACCACCTTGGGAGGTGGGAGGTTGCCATCTTCTTAGACATTTCATGCCTACCATTGTTGGAGCTCCATTTAAGGTGGGAAATCTTACTCTTAGTATTAAGACTCTATTTTGTGCATTTGTAGTCTTATTGTTAGATTACATGAGTAGAGTGCATTTGATTAAATGATGAAAATCATGTATAGTAAATAATGAACATTTTTATGAAATAAAAATGTTGCAAAAATGTTATTTTATTGAAAAATAAATGATGAGTAAATATTTCATAGTTTCTATAAATGAAGATTGGTATTTTTATGAAAAAGGTGTATTTTCTAGAAAATTGATGTTAAACATTGTGGGTACCCAAAATTAGAATGATGGGCCTAGACGAGTGGCCCAATTGTAGCGGCCCAAAGTCTAGACCCTCCATATCTTAATCGATTATGATTTAGTCTTCTCCCATGATCTCGTTAAGAGGGGCTCTAGGAGAAGATGGAAAACGTGGGGGAGTCCAACACCCCCACTCCCTGAAAATGGACATGTATATAATAAACCCTAGGTCTGGGGCATAGGACACGCACTGTATTCTCTGTAATCGCTTCCCGGAGTATATAGAAATAATACTGACTGCACCACCGTGGACGTAGGCATTATTGCTGAACCACGTACATCTCTTGTTGTGTGATTGGCATTTTGTATTCCTTATTCTGCTTGGTGATTACGCTTTTCTTATCTCTTTGTGTTGATAATAATTGTCACCACAATTGGCGTCGTCTGTGGGAAGCGTTTATCTTCCCTGAGAAAGCCCACACCAAGAAAAGAGTTCGAAATGTCTGGTCACAGTAGTAATGCTCCCCAGGTAGGAGATATCTCAGAACCACCTGCTCCTCACAGGATTAGATCTGAAGTTCGGCGTTCAGATCAAAGGGCTCGCCTAGAAAGGCCAGCCTCAGAGGAAAGCCAAGGACCAGCGAGGTCCACACAGATATCCAGGCTGATTAATGCATATGAGGCGAGGCTCCACGAGCAGAGGGAGTCTTCTTATAAGCACGAAGCTGAGAATGCTCGCCTCAAAAGAAGATTAGAAAGAATGGAGAGCGAGCTCTATCGTGGTACCAAGAAACGTCCATACCGCAATCCTAGCCCTCAGGCTAGCAAGTCTCACAGCCGAGGAAGGAGCCCCAGGCGCGGATCCTAGAAAGATGAGGGAAACGAGTCAAAGGACGATCTGCTCGAGAAACTGCGACTAGCTCGCAATCACAGGAGCCCAGATCGCAGCAATAAAAACATACGAAGTCTGGTCCGAAGGGAGATGGACCAACACCCTGCATATCACGGTACCAAATCGACCCGAGAACTCGCTAGGCGAGCTCTCAAAACTCAGATGAAATCACCTTTCTCGAGGGAAATATAAGAAGAGGAAGCCCCCAAGAAGTTTTCTATTCCAAGGTTAAAAATTTATGATGGAAAGACTGATCCAATTGATCACGTCAGGTAGTACCGGCAGGCCATGACCCTATGAACGATCGAGACGCACTAATGTGCCGAATTTTTCTCGCGAGCCTGCATGATGTGGTGTAAAAATGGCTCAAAAGGCTCCCCCACCGGTCCATCAGGAGTTTCAAGTCCCTGACCGAGCTCTTTACGACCCGATTCATTACTAGTAGCTCCCATACCAAAAGGATGGATGCTTTGCAAATAATGAAAAAGACGCCTCAAGAGACCCTCCGAGACTACTCGAAGAGGTACTGGGAATTATTCAACGAGGTCGAGGACTGCTCGGAGCAAGTGGCAGTGGCCTCTTTCAAAATTGAGCTACCCAGCTCTTCCCTTCTGTACCAGTCCCTGACAAAGAAAGAAGCGATGACCATCGACGACCTAATGGCCCGCATCGAGAAATATGCCAAGGTGGATGATGTGACCCACCTCGGCACAGGGGAAAATGGTCGAGCTAAGCTCGCTGCCAAGGGCAGTGATAAAACTGAGAACCAGAAGAAAGGAGGAAAGAATGGGGGCAAGAATGGCTCCAAGAACGGAGGCAAAAATGATGTTTCGAAAGCATTTCAGGCGGTCAACACCGTCTTCAAGGAACCAATTTATAAAATTCTCACAAAAATCAAAGACGAGTCATTTATCAAGTGGCCCAGGAAGATAGAAGGAGATCCCTCGAAGAGGAACAACGCGTTGAGATGCTTTTTTCACAAAGAGGGAGGACATAATACTGATAATTGCAAAGCTCTTAAGTCCCACCTCGAAGAGTTAGCCCAGTCCGGGAATCTGAACGAATTCGTGGAAAAAAAGGAAGAGAAAGTTGTTGCCCATAGAGAAGCAAGGCCTGACAACGTACTCGAAGATGATGCCGGCCATGAATTCGCAGTAATTCATGGGGCATATGATGTGAAACAGATCCAGGGAAATTCAGCTCGAATGGAGGTAAAATAGCTTACAGCGGTGATGCAAGCTTTTCATATCAATCCAGCGAAGACGCTGTCAGGAAAACGCCGACGAGCAGATGACGTCGATTATAGTAAGCATATCGTGTTTACAGAGGAAGATCTGGTGGGAGTAAGAACCCCACATCATGATGCTCTGATCATTACTCTCAGAATAGCTAACTATGACATCGAAAAGTTGCTCGTCGACCAAGGAAGATCGTCCGAAGTAATGTACCTCGACCTATTCAGAAAATTGAAGTTAAGCATCACCGACCTAAAGGAAGCTACTATCCCTTTAGTTGGCTTCGTTGGGGAAGTGACTATGCCCTTGGGAAAGATCGTGCTTCTAGTAAGGGCAGGAAATGTTTCCAAAATGATTGAGTTTCTGGTGGTTGACATTGATTCGCCATACCAGGCTATCCTCGGCAGAGGGTGGCTGCACGCAATGAAGGCAGTCTCCTCGACCTACCATCAGAAGCTCAAGTATGTGACCAAGCGAGGGGTAATAGAGATCTGTGGTGATCAAGCGATGGTAAGAAGATGTTTCATAGCAGCCATCCGCCCAAGACCAGAAAAGAAGGCTGACAAGCCCAGCGAGAAAGTTGAAGAACTAGAAGGTCTGATACCTTCAAAATAGCAATTAAAGTACGGAAGGCTCGGAGTAGAGGAGATCAGGCTTCTCCCCTCCGAACGGGTCGTCGAGGACCTGGAGGAAGTCGCAGCTGGAGATAGCGGCGATAGCAGGATCTTCTTGATTGGATATTCTCTCACAGATCAAGACAAGAAGGAATTAACGACCCTGCTAAGGAATAACATAGACGTCTTTGCGTGGGAACCATACGAGCTTCCTGAAAATTATCCTATCATGTTTTGTCATCAGTTTCACGTCGATCCCACCTTCAAACCAATCGCGCAGAAGGCACGATGAACTGCACCCGAGAAGGCAAAAGACGTGGAGAAAGAGGTTGAAAAACTGTTGGATGCAGGATCTATATGGGAGGTCCAATTCCCCAAATGGTTATCCAACCCGGTAGTAGTTCCCAAGAGCAACGAAAAGTGGAGAGTCTGCATTGACTTCACTGACCTTAACAAGGCGTGCCCTAAAGATAACTTCCCTCTTCCAAAAATCGATCAGCTAGTGGACGCCACGGTAGCTCACGAGAGAATGAGTTTTTTGGACGCATACTCATGGTATCATCAGTTCCCTTTGCACGTCCCAAACCAGGACAAAACAGCATTCATCACCACCGTTGGATTGTACTATTACAAGGTCATGCCCTTCGGGCTAAAAAACGTAGGGGCAACCTACCAGCGGCTGGTCACCAAAATGTTCAAGGACCAAATAGGAGACACCATGGAAGTCTACATCGATGATATGCTCGTCAAAAGCTGGAAGAAAGAAAACCACCTCTCGGACCTATCAAGAACCTTCGAAATCCTACAAAAGTACCGAATGAAACTTAACGCAAGCAAGTGTTCTTTCGATGTCCAGTCAGAAAAATTTCTTGGGTACTTGGTCAGTAAGAGAGGCATCGAGGCTAACCCAGACCAGATCGATGCAATAAATAGGGTACAACCTCCTCGAACAATTCGGGACATACAGAAGCTCACTGATATACTCGCTGCCTTAAACCTCTTTATCTCTAAGTCCTTCGAGAAGTGCAAGCCTTTCTTCCAGCTTCTAAAGGGAAACAAAATGGTAGAATGGAACCCAGATTGCTCGCTGGCATTGGATGAGCTCAAGGCTTACCTTAGCTCCCCACCACTGCTCGTCATACCACAGGAAATAGATTCCTTGTACTTATACCTCTCGGTTTCCAACCACACTGTCAGTTCTGCATTGGTGTGCGAAATTGCAAGAATCTAGCACCCCATTTATTACGCGAGCAAGACCTTACTAGATACCGAGAAACGGTACCTACCAGTGGAGAAGCTCGCCTTTGCACTAGTAGTGGCTTCAAGAAAGCTGAAGCACTACTTCGAAGCCCACACGATCATCGTCCTCACATCGCACCCCCTTAAAGCAATCCTAAGGAAGGCGGATTTGATGGGCAGGCAGTCTAAATGGTCAGTCAAGCTCGGACGATTTGATATCCAATTTCAACCAAGGAACGCAATCAAGGGGTAGGTCCTTGCTGATTTCATTGTCGAATTCACAGGCGAGCAGCCTTGCAACCAACCTCAACCAGCAAAGCAAAGTGGGAACCCCGCGATGGAGGGAATCTGGAAATTATTCGTTGATGGAGCCTCCAACTCAAAGGGAGCAGGAATAGGCATTGTCCTCATTACTCCAGAGGATACAATCCTTGAACAAGGAATTAGGCTTGTATTTGCAGCCTCCAACAACAAAGTAGAATACGAAGTTTTAATAGCCGGCCTCCAGAAGGCGCACACTTTGGGGGCAAAGCATGTACAGGTGTTCAGCGATTCTCAATTAGTCTCCAATCAGATAAGTGGAGACTACAATGAAAAAGACGAAAGAATGGAAGCTTACCTCACCTTAGCAAAAAGACTAATGGCTAGCTTCGAAGAAGTCAATGCCCAGCAGTTTTCGAGAGGACAGAATAGCCATGCTGACGCCCTAGCAGCCCTGAGTTCAACAATCGATTCTGACTTAAAAAAAATAATCCCCATCGATTTCCTCACTATCTGAGCATTAGCCGTAACAGCAAGCCACCAGGAATGGAGCAGGTTATCCAAATGGAGTCAGCACCCAGCTGGATGGACCTTCTAAGGAACTATTTGAAGGATGGCACGCTCCCAGATGACAAGAAGACCGCTCACTAGATAAGAGTCAAAGCTGCTCGCTTTCACTTATCTCCAGAGGGCAAGCTATATAAGAGATCCTTTTCCGGTCCCTACCTTCAATGCGTTCACCCAAGGGATGTCGAGCAAGTTCTACATGAGCTTCATTAGGGAATCTATGGAATCCATATTGGAGGAAGGTCTCTGGATTTTCGAGCAATTACGGAAGAATATTGGTGGCCATATATGCAAAGGGACTCTGTGATGTATGTTCACAAGTGCCTAAAATGCCAACTTCACGCTCCTATGGTCCACCAACCGGCTAGCGACCTAAAATCACTGTCCAGCCCATGGACGTTCGCCTAATGGGGAATGGACATCGTAGTAACACTTCCTACCACCACCGACAATCGCAAGTATCTGTTGGTCGCGACTGACTACTTCACCAAATGGATCGATGCGGAACCCCTAGCGAACATCCGAGATGCATATATGATAAGGTTCATATGGAGAAATATAATCACCCATTTTGGCATCCCCAGAACCATCATCACTGACAATGGAACGCAGTTCGAGAGCGGCTCCTTTCAGAGTTTATGTGACGACATGGAATCAGACACCATTTCAGCTCGGTGGCCTATCCTCAGAGCAATGGCCAAGCCGAGGCTTCCAACAAAATAGTGATCGATGGATTAAAGAAAAGATTAGAGCGAGCCAAAGGCGCATGGGTAAATGAGCTACCACATATTCTATGGGCTTACCGTACCACTCCACGACGAGCAACAGGGGAAACCCCATTCTCATTAATGTATAGAATGGAAGCAGTCATCCTCTTGGAAGCAGGTTTGCCAACAATGAAGTCCAGCCTTGTCGATCAGGGCAATAATGATGCAACACTGCTCACCGAGCTCGACCTAGTCGATGAATGCCGTGAGCTGGCCCTAATAAAACTAGCAAGCTATCAGCAGCAGCTCGCAAGGCACTACAACAAGAAGGTCAATCCAAGGACATTCCGAGTTGGGGGCTATGTCCCGAGGAAAGTCCTGGGCAGCGCAGTAAGACCATCAGACGACAAGCTAGGGCCAAACTGGAAGAGACCATTCAAGATAACTAGAGATGATCTGCAGGGAGCCTATCACTTAGAAACGATGGAAGGCAGAGAGATACCCCGAGCGTGGAATGCAACCAACCTTAAGAAATTATATTTCTAGATTCTTCTTTTGATCTTTAATTATGAAACTGGAAGTTTATTTCCCTATCATTAATAAAAAGTTATTTGGCAGTTGCATTCTACGAAGTATCAGTTAACTAATTTGCATTTTTTGAGGTGTCAATGTATAAACTTTATAACCCACACACCTTTTCCAAGTAACAGGCACACTTATCATTACATTATAGCAAGGAAATGACCCTCCTCAGGTTTTCATTATGAAATATGAAAGACCTCTTAGCATTGCCCCTGGCAATATATGAAGCCCTAAGGAGATCCTTAGGCAATATGGCCAAGTCAAAATTGGTCACCAAATAATGTTTGGTTGAATAAAATCCTGATCGGATAGAATATCTGACACCAGGTGTGTCCTCGCCAATTGCCAAACTTAGGCCTAAGGGAGTGTGACGACACAACCTAAAAGGTAAAGTGAGGCAGAATGGTATCTCGTTGGCATACTGGAGTGGAAGGACACTTACTTGATAATGCGAATATACAAATCTAGTCGGCCAAGATAGTCTCAAGACTTTTGAGCAAAGATGTGGAAAATATAAGACACTTGTTTAGTCGGCAAATTTGCCCGAAACATAAATTTTATATTAATTCATCACATTTACAGCAAATACAATACATGTTTAGTCGGCGAGCTCACCCAAAACATAGACTTTACATCACTTCAATACAAAATCCACAGAGTTACTACTGACAAAATCTTAGTGAGGGTGAGGCCTCCGAGAGAGATAATCAGCTACTTGGGCTCTTCGACCATCATCAGGATAAAGAACTAGCTCCTCCTCAACTTCATTCGCATTCGACTCCAATAACTGTCGAGGGATGGCATCAATGGGGATCCATTGATCATCTCTTCGAAAGGGGTTAGGCATAAGGGTGGAAGGAGAAATCTCATAACGGTACCAGAGCATCGAGTTCCTCAGGACTTGCATCTCCCTCAAGGCACTCAACCACCCCCTGACGAAGGCGAGCTCTTCAAACTCTATCAGCCTCGTTGGAGCATCTAGCCAACCCTGATTGTAACCATCGGCCTATACTCGTCGAGGTCCTTTCTTAAAAAAATGCCTCAACCGGGTGACGTCCCTCTAGGGCCCAGCAACAATCACATACGCTCGCTGGACATCACAGCGAAGCTCTTCCATTTCCCTAGCTGAACTCCTAGTGTTCCTGCCAGCTCGCGGAACGGTTGGAGGGGTAGAGCCTTGCAGTACATGAGGAACGTCGCTCGGGCCAATTTTAGCTCATGACGAGGAGGAGCCTCGTAACACTGCAGGAGCGATGCTCGATGCATGCTCCCTAAGTCGCGAGACCTCTCTCCTCAAAGCCTCATTCTCTTGCTGAAGAACTTGTGACACCCCGCCTAATTAAATACCGGGCGATCACTCCTTTATTAAATTAAAATCAAGGTGAACAGTTGGTTCATTCTTAGCATCACTGTCGTAAAAATACTTTTCCAATTTGAACACCCTAAATAATTAAGCTAAGTGTCAAAACCATTTAAAACCTTATTCTCATTTTATTAAATCCGGTTATAAAACCTTAAACCATTAACATCTAAAGAGTCACACATTAAGAATAAAAATAAAATTGAACATCCACGAATTTAATCATCAATAATAAATCCCAACATTTACAACACTAAAGAAAAACATCATGCCAGTAACAAATCCCGAAATAAAGATACAGAAATATAAAATAATTACAATCTATGACAATACCAACTAAATAATGGAAAAAGGGCGACACATGCCCCTGCTGGATAAAGTTGAACTAGGAGTAGAGTCAATAATGAGGTCGTCTAATCAATGGCCTGCAACTCCCACAAAAGCTACAGCGCGTTCCATCCAAAGAATCCTAAGTAAGACACCCCTGTGGCTGGGCACCTGTAATACATATATATATATATATATATATATATATATACACAAGAGAGAAGAGGTAACAACAAACGGGTCAGAGCCCAAATGTAAAACCGTTTTAAAAATAGTTTAGCAAGTATTTAAATTGATACAGGCCAATGCAACAACATATTAGTGCGACACTCTCTTGAGAAATTCTCACCTCTCTTCTAATGTGCACACCTATCGCACTAACATTCCCAATGGTCTATCTCGTCATATACCACACTATCTTTCCCCAATGATTTGACCTATCTTATGTTATTCGCAGAATTTACAACTGAACAACACAAGTATTTAAAACGTAAGATTTCAATTTGTAACCAAAGTTCTCCTTTTTACTTTATTAATCAATAAAGTTTTCCAGTGTCATATTCTACTTTCTCAAAACAAGTATTTATAATTTGAGTCATCAACCATATCCTACATATCAACTCACAGTAGGCAGTTCCAGATTTCAAAATTTCATATATATATTAACTACTCGTATAATATATATCATAACAGCACCCCACATAAAAACTATGGTGCTCTCAAAATAATTATTTATAATTTGAGTCACCAACCATGTCCTACATATCAAATCACACTAGGCAGTTCCAGATTTCAGAATTTCATATATATATTAACTACTCTTATAATATATATATCATAACAGCACCCCACATAAAAACTATGGTGCGGGCATACTCTGCTATCCAATCCCCATATCAATCGCACTAAAGGGAATACAAATTTGGAATCACTCTCGAACTGTATCAACACATACACAAATAATATTGAGGCGAAGCATAGATTCCAAGTCCAAGAGGTCAGTACATACCCTCACGTCTCTTAGGACCGTCCGACTATCGATCCGATAGCCCGTACCTAGGATTTCTATCTTCTAGGGTACGAGTCAATATCCCCCATAAGGCAACACAGGATAAGATCGTCCCAGCGCGGTAACCTCAGGGATTAATATATGCATACACAATCATATAAATATACCACTTTTATTATATCAATTTAGGTTTATCCCATAACCCATATTCACAACATTTATCCTTATTTTCCCATTATTAGTTATCACGTATAATGGTTCGTTTCTCACTTTAATTCGAAGGGTTTTTCCAACTTACTACGTAACCCTCATGGACTCTATTCTTCCAAATGTACAATTCAGTAGATATCCATTTATGTTCCAACGTAACTCTCTCTTACGTGTCTCTCACCTTTAATATATACTTACATTATCCCTTAAGCAAAATATCCCAAAAATATAGATTTCGCCTTACATTAAAGGATTTTGAATTTTATTTTTAAAGATGAGAATTTCAAACGGTTTCGAAATCGGAATTAAAATGGAGTTTTAATTGAATTTTTTTTTATTTTTATTTAGAAGAGTCCTCAAAATATAAAACTCTCTAAGAGTCCTCAAAATATAAAACTCTCTAAGAGTCCTCAAAACATAAAACTCTCTAGTAAAAATAATATATTTAGAAATCCGACCGTTCGATCAAGCTGAATTTTTGTCAGCAGTCCTGTCTCGCCGTTCGCTACAACATACTAAAATTTCAAGCGACTTCAATGGTCCGATCATCCGGAATAAAAATTTTAGTATTTGTATCTAATTAGAACTCTTTTCTTAATCAAACTCTTAATCCTTTACATGACAAAGGGTTTCCAGAATATCATTTAAGTCATCACTACATGCAATTTCCTAAATCAAATTGGGTTTTTCTTCCATACAATTCATCCTAATCATTCCTAAACCAATATGAAAGATGCATCAACGAAATAAGCAAGATAAACACTTGCTTGATATTTTCGACGTTCTGATTTGGTGCCGAATTTGGTGTGGTTGCGTTCCCCGTCTCGCGATCTACGCGTTGGTGGTGGCGGCGGTGCAAACGGATGGATTCCGGGCCTTGGATTGCTTTGGAAGCTCTCTCTTTCCCTCTCCTATGGACATCTTTTGTCTTTGGTTGTTCTAACCCTAGAAGACAACCTTAGACATCTGATATAACCCTTGAAATTTCGTGGGTTTAATTACCCAAAAATACAATATGACTAAAATGCCCTCCCGGGGTACTAATTAGGCCTAAAAACGCCCCGAGATCCAAATAAAACCTCCGGGTATACTTTTCTGACTATCTCGACCCTTACGGACGCGTTGGCGCACTCAAAATGGCCATACGGACAACTTATAAAATATTCACTTTTATTAATCCACATTTAGTCCCGACACGACACAGGCGCGTCCCGACTTAAATTTTCACAATTGTCATTTTATTCACACATGACAATATTATAAAAATAAATCTCATATATTATTATACTCATCCAGTAATATGCAACAAATAATATATTCCCGATAATTACTAACTCTTGTCACGCTAGTAAATATTTAAAACAACATTTCGGATTAAAATTAAATTAATTTATCTCAATTAAATTTAATAAATCCTTAAATTTAAAAGCCATGAAAATACGGGGTATTACAGAACTTCCCCAACCTGGTTGATCTCAGAAGCATCTATAAGTTTTGCTTGCAGTATATTCACCTCTTCTTGCACTAAAGCACCAACTTCTTCCATCTCCTGGAGCCTGTCCTTCAGTTTAACGACGCGCTCAGTCTGCTCTATAAAACGCTTGTTCCTCAATCGCAGAGATTTTCAAATCCTCATAAAAGTGTGACGAACTTCAGAGCTTACATCATGTCCAAGAATTCTTCCCAATTGAGAAGTGGCTGGTATATAATCATCAACATCAATCGACAACAGGCAATAAAAGAGCAATAAAGAATAAAATCATTTAGTACACTAAGGGAATGAAAAACCTTCTCATTTCATTAATACAAAGAGAATCAACATACATTGAAGGGTCAAAGGGAAAATTACAAACAGAAAAAACAAAGTACAACCCTAAAGATAAATTAGCCAGCAACCTCAGGATGATCAGACGAGGCTAGCTGCTTCCCCTTATCAGCGGCAGCAGAAGCGCCTCCCTCAGCAGGGATAACCTCTGTCGCCTGAGCAGGTGGAGCATCAGCAAGAACCATCTGGGAGACAGAATCAGCACCTTCGGTGTTTGGGGCAGGGGCTTCCTCCACAATTAGCTTCGGACCCGGGTCGTGCTCGTCGAACAAAGGAGAGGCAACATCGACACCAGCAGCTATGAGGGCCTTGTTCCAACCTTTCTTGAAGTTTAGACGACTGATGTAGCCTATCTGAACCTCGGCATCTTCATATACAGCAGCCCACTCGGAATTATAAGATTCCTCCTTGATGGTAGCTGCCTGAGAATCTTTTTCTTTCAGCTGCTCGGTCAGTACCCTGTTCTCCTCCACGACGGCCAACTTGCTCGAGCAGACCAGGTCATAGGCATGCCTAAGCTCGTTCAGCTCTTTAACCATCGCCTACCTCTCTCGATTGGCCTCGGTAAGGGACAGGTCGAAAGAAGCCCGAGCAGCATCAGCAACCTTCAAACCAGCCTCAAACTCCGTACCCTTCAACTTCAAGGCAACATTTTGCTGCTCCAGCTCGACATTTTTCTTCACTAGCTCATCGGCGAGAACGATAGAGCACAGCAAAGTTAGTCACAAATTGCAAATAAAAGAGGAAATCATAAAAAAGGAAATACCTGAAATTTATTAAATCATTAGAGAAAGGAAAAGGTCTTACCAAGGCTAGCCTCTGACTAGCTTGCAGGGCCAATTGATCAGACCCCAGCACCCTTTGGCGATCTGCAGGAAGAACTTCCCTCTCGAGTAGGGCGGGGGCCAATTGAGGAGAAATTGCAACTGAGGCGCCCTCGGGCAATGCAGACACCGGGACTAAGGCCTGCCCAGCCTTTGTCCTCGATTTTATTTTTCTCCTCTCTTCCTCCTTCTCCTTGTACATTCTCTTCCTCTCATCCATCCTTTTCTTCTCTTCCATCTTCTTTCTCTCCTCTTCCTTTTTCCTCTCTCTCTCTCTCTCTCTCTCTCTCTCTCTCATCTGTTCTTCTTGTTTACTTTTCCTTTCTTGCTCCTGAGCAGTAGACCGAGAGCCAGTAGCAACAGCCCCAGTATTGGACTTCTGCTTCTTCGACCTCTGAGCAAGGATCACATGATCATCATCATCGTCGTCCCGAATCAAATTTTTCCTTGGAGGAACCATATCCTCGCTTGAGCTGCTAGACGTGCTCGAAGGTTCTCGAGCTTTAGAAGCCTCTGCTAAATCAGAATAACTATCACTACTGGAACTCCCCTCACGAAAATTGCCTTCAACACCTCCTATGATATCACTCTCAGAACTGCTCTCCTCCTCGTCTAACTGAATAGGATCAACAGCAGTCTCTTCAGAGGTATCAAAATCAGGAATGCTATCTATCGGTCTCGCTATAAAACTAGAACCAACGTTTTTATACTCGGGCAAGAAAGCAGCAAATCGGGGATGCTCGCCGTCAGCTAGGGGCTCCCTAATATTCCAAGCTTTGACCAACTCAGAGAGACAAACCTCGTTGAGAGCAGGTTCCAAGTTCTTCGACCTCGCTGAAGAAAAAATAGGGAAGAGTTAGAAAGATCACAAATCAGTAAAGAAATTGAAAGAACAGAGCAAAGACTACCTATATATTCTTCCCCATAAAAGGGAACAGAGAACCTATCAGACCTCGACCCCTCAGTCTGGGGGGGAAATTTCCAATTTTTAGCAAGGAAGCCATCCTGCCAATAGTCCTTATGGGAATCAGGTAGGTTTACTACCAATACCCTATCAGGACTCCTGGCTTTGAGATAGAGGACACCAGAACTAGTTCGAGAAAAAGAATAACAAAAGCAGACTTCGGCGAGCCTCAATTAAGTGCCATAAAGCTGGTTTATTCTATGGACACCATTGATTATCTTCCACACATTGAGCGAACACTGTGTAGGAACAATGTTGAAATAACCAAAGAAGTGCAATAATAGATTGTTGGGAGGAAAAGTAAGTCCCCCTTGGGAAAGTAACAAGACATGGATCCAATGGGCACCCTCTATCTCTCTAACATTTATAGAGGGAGAAGTGCACTCTGGGATATTGTAAAAATCCCTAAACTCAGACACTGATCTATTACCAATCTTTGCCATTGGAAAACCCTAAAAAACCACAAATTCAAAGAGAAAATACAAAGAAGAAGGCACAAGGGACTTACAAGATGAAAGTTCGACTTGAACGATGAAGAATCACAAGCCCAAATGACGAGGAAGATCGAAATCAATAAGAATGAAGATCGGGAGAAGAGAACGTGAATCGCTAGAACTCACAAAAAATGGAAGAGTACTAAGAAGCTTGAAACGACGATTGAGAAACGACTGCTCTGAATAACTTTTGAGTGTTACTAATCATAGTGCACAGACCACGAAGAAAGTACCACCTAAATCAGTCCTCAAACTTTGGGAAGAGTTGAACGATGTACAAAGGAGCCATTATGACAAATCATTTAAATTTATTGAGCCCAAAGTGTGGCCCAACAAACTTAGGGGCAATTGTAGGTACCCGAAATTAGAATGATGGGCCTAGACGAGTGGCCCAATTATAGAGGCCCAAAGTTCAGACCCTCCATATCTTAATCGATTATGATTTAGTCTTATCTCATTATCTCGTTAAGAGGGGTTCTAGGAGAAGATGGAAAACGTGGGGCAGTCCAACACCCCCACTCCCTGAAAATGGACATGTATATAATAAACCCTAGGTCCGAGGCATAGGACACGCATTGTATTCTCTGTAATCGCTTCCTGGAGGATATAGAAATAATACTGATTGCACCACCGTGGACGTAGGCATTCTTGCTGAACCACGTATATATCTTGTTGTGTGATTGGCATTTTGTATTCCTTATTCTTCTTGGTGATTGCGCTTTTCTTATCTCTTTGTGTTGAATAATAATTGTCACCACAAACATTTTTTGAAATAAAATGTTTGAAAATAATGATTGATTTTGCTAAAACATTGGTGAAATAATATCTCAAAGTTTCTTGCAAAATGTAGATTTTATAAAAGATGGACCTTTGTTGAGTTTGAAGAAGTAAAAATAACTTTTATGACTTAAAAGTACATTTTTGAAAATATTATGAATTTCTAGAATGAAACGTATGTGTAACCTATTTAATAGGATTTTTGGAGTAAAATCCATCTCTTCGTGTGTGTAGACTTTTAGAATTTTGATAATGAACATATAAACAAGTTTAAATTAGTGGCTTTAGACATAAAATAAGAAAAATAGAAATTTTAGTCTTCAAAGTATGTGAAAAAAGGAGTTGAAAGTGTGATAAGTGTAAGGTTTTAAGACTACAATTGTTAATAAAAGGTAATGGTATTTTCTTGTAGATCAGTCCTTGAGCATACTTGGTTTTCTTGAAAGAAGAAAGTAAAGAAATATATAACGTTAGAAAATGGTTAGAAGATGGTTGGGTAAGTGTTAATGGATTAAAACTTTGAGAAGTTTGTGTGTATAACTTAAGAATGTTTTCAGGAGGTTGACACTTGTGAAATTGAAAGAAATTGTAGGTTTAATAACAAAAGGTAAAATGGTAATTTTACGTAAAGTGGAACATTTTTATAAAATAAAAATGTTGATAAAGGTGTTACACAAATTGGCCCTTAACAGATATGATTTTGGAACAAAAATCAAGTTAAAGTGTAAGGGACATAAAATGGTAATTTTCAAGGTGTAACACAAGTGGGGTGAAACCCTCGGTTTTGGGTTCGACTGGGTAAAAAGGGAAATTGGAATAGTATGAACATTGTATAATGTTAAAACACATGTAAAGGAACTCGGATGACACCAGGATAATTAAGTAGGCCCTAAAGCCCTGGGGTGAAATACCCAAAACCACTGGCCAGAGCATATGGTGGGGTCGCCGGTGGTGTGGAGCCCGTTAAGGTACGCAGTTTCTTAGAAGATTCCGAGAATAAGATAAAGGAATAAGGAACATGTCAAGAAATGGGTAATGTGGTAACAGGTGTTAAGACAACCTAAGTTGAATGAATTAATGAATGTTCCGGTAAAGAATAAAGTGGACAAGAAGTGTGTAAATTGATTATTCTCCATAAAGTAAATGAAAGGGAAAGTGTTGTGGTAAATGGGTGAGTTAAGCACCATAAGAAGGTGTAACCCATAATTAACATAAGGGTGTGTTGTGACCCATAATTAACATAAGGGTGTGTTGTGAAAGATTTTAAATGGGTGAAGAAGTATTTTCTAACACGGTGTTCACGTGTCTTGAAAGAGGTAATTTTTAATATAAATACTAAAGTGCATCGCTTTAAATAAAAAGGGTAATTTCGGTTAGACAAAGTGGTTTGGTTGAAAGTATTTAACCGCGTGTGTTAAATAGAGATATAAATGGCTAGTTAAGATAGAAGAAGTATTTATGAGATTAAGGTAAATTAATCTGACTGAATAACATTTTTAAAGGTAAAATGGTTTCATACATTAAGTATATGTAAGTATTCATGTATGTACAAGGAAGTTGCATGTGAATATAGGTATAACGTGTAGAGTCTTCTTTCAGCCGTTCGTTTATATACTATATATTTTATATTTTCACTCGGCATTGGCTCACACCCTCGTCTTTGTTACACCAGGTTGGGTGTGGGTCCGTATTTGGAGAGCGTTATACAGGTAAGTATTCTATTTAATTTTACGTTAGTAGCTCTGTATGCTTGGACTTCGAGGATACTTTCCACGGGTCCCTCAAATAGTTTAAACATGAAATTGAAATAGCATGCTAAACAAGTGAAATGTTAATTAAAATAAAACTGGACTAGCAACATTATATAGGATGTTTCATTGCACTTTGCACTTAACGCTCAGGTCGGACCAGGTTAACTACGGGTAACTCATAAATTCGAGCCGGGGCGTTACAGAGCAAGTATGATACCAGATAGTCTGCGGAGTCCTCCCTGACTCATTGTGCTGACCTGTCAAACGAAAATCAAGATAATGTTAGTAAAACACTTGCACAACAAAGAGAAGACTCTAAAAAGATATTAAAAAGAATAAGTAAATCAAGTATGACAATATAATACCCGAGGGGTACTCCTTATGGCACTCAAAGACTGTTCCACAAATACATGAACACTCGTCTCATTGACTTGAGAATAATGAAACATGGGGGTGATGGTGAGTACTTGTATAGTAAAATCAATAATGGTAAAAAGGGAGAATACAGAAAAGAGTGAATAAGGTATGAAAGTACAATACCTCACTCGCAAAAGTTCTCCCAAGTTGTTCCACAGTCACTCGTAGCACTAACTTGAGAGCAAGGAAACAGGGATGTATTGGCGAGTACTTGCACAGTAAAAGGAAGTTTAAAATAATATGTGACGAATAAGTACCCGAGGAGTCATTTCCACAGTGCTCATAAGATGTCCCACATGAAAAGGGAATCCGGCACCATTAGTTTGAAAGTAAAGAAACAAAGAATGGATCACCAAGATATCTTGCATAGTAAAGGAAGCAAGTTAGATGAAGTACCGGATAATAAAATGAATACCTAAGAGGACTATGATGATGAGGTTCTCACTGGTAAGCTCATGAGAGGGCCCACAGTAGAAGGGACCTGTGAGGGGATCACCTAGAGAAAAAAGAGATAGTTATGATCCAATATGTTCACAAATAAAGAATAATTTACAAGTATAGAAAGCTCAAGAGAATAGAGTGAATACATGGGATGAAGTGACATGTGGACTACTCACTTGAGCACCAGCTATAGAAATAACTGGCGAGAAGGTACTAGTGTTAGCCTAAAGCATAGATAAGCAAAGAATAAATAACTCAAGTGAAATAAAGAGCATAAGCCAAGAAAAGTTAAAAGGAGTAGAATCCAAGTACTTGAACCCTAGAATGGGGAAAATGGCTCAAATCAACCACAAATGTTACAGTAATGCTCGTACCAACCTGTAAACAAGTAAGTTATTAGGAAAAGACCAAGAAAATGAAAAGGTTATATTTATAATTACTTGTGTTGAGGAAGAAATGTGTGAGATAGGTCCGTGCGAAACCACACTATAAATGGGTTGAGCAGGAACATGTTGTACATATGGACTATTATCCGTAGGAAGGAAAACTCGGGGAATAGATTTCCTCCCAAAAAGGGGTAAACCAGGAATAACTACCCCTATGGGTAGGAGTATCTCCCCACTAGTTAAGGGGCTGCTCGAAAGAGAGTCCTATAACATAAAGTTTGTAAAGTGCGACTATGTGATAATTGATTAATTTACAAGTATCCAATTAAACCTTATTTAATTAGGTTCTACTTTTAAATCAAATAAATTCAGTCCTTAAACATGCATCTAAATCAACCCATCAAATATAAAGCATGAGACACAGTAAATATGCTCTGACACAGATCTCGGGAAAAAAAACCTTTCGGGTAAAACCTTTATTTCACTATGAATTTATAAATCGCAACTTACAATTACATGGAGAAATCTGCAATGGATCAACGCGCAACCAACCCACAAAGACACGTAGTCTTGAACTCATCAAGAGAATACACGCGGCACCCTCCAAGGACTCGCAACCCAATCTTCAGCAAAGAATCTTCACGCAACAAGATAATCAATGACACGCAGCCATATGATGTAGAGACGCACTCCACAAGAATGAATAAAAGCAAAGTGTTCTATGGGTTATAAAAAGATTCACAAAGGTTTGTCAAGGATGTGTGAATCAAAACATGAGTCTTGGGACTCAAAAATATGAAGACTAGAGTAATTAGAACTCTCAAAATTGTCTCTCAAAATCTTGCAAAATAACTCCCCCGAAGTTGGCTTTTATAAGGAAACCAAAGAGAGTTTTAAAATTCTGGAACTCTATCCAGCATCAAGTACCCCGAACCGGTTCAGTTGTACCGTGAACCGGTTCACCCCCCGATCCGATTTGGCTTTCGGTTCGCAGAAAATCGCTGGAACTGGGACTTAAACACACAATATTTTTCCAATGTTTTTTTTGGAATTATCTCCATTTTCAAAGGGCCATAAATTCTTCACCGTAGCTCGAATTGAGGTGCTGTTTCTTCCAGTCTCTTCATTGCGGTGAGCTCTTCAACTTTCCAGCTGACTTATCCTCTAGACGATGGCTGTAAAATTATCAAAATGCCCTCAAACTTTCATATCTTGCCTTATTTCACAGCTTTGACTTCTCTTGCGTACCACTTGCATAAAGTCCCTAAAATCATGGAACGTGAAGTCATTGAAGCAGATGTGGGACACATGATGGAGATGTTGAACGCTTGATTCTCAAAATTCAGATGGAGGCCGTCATATGATATCGTGAAGTGACGTTCCAAATGTAGAGGCATACGACATACAAAAATGTAACATGTTGGACATGAGAAAAATGTCCTTACAAATCTCCCCCTACGTCTATGTCGGTACATACATAAAAATATCCAAATTATAAAATAACAAAATGCCTATACAAATCTACCCTCCCATGAACCCAAAACTGGAAAGGTACAAATGAATAAGTCTTCATCGTTTGTTGTTCAAATCTTCAGGAATCTTATTATTTTTCTCATCAGGGTGTGCAATTCAATGATCATCAATGTAGTACCTACACACATGAGATAAAGCAAATACCAAGTGACGTATCGAGTTTGAAATGAGATAAACATAGATACCAATTTATGATGAAAGCATAAGTCAAATCTCAAAACTCCCCCAAAATTCAAACTCCCCCATAAAATGATAATTCTTTCTCCCCCTTTTTATGATGTCCCCAAATAGACAAATGAGAAGAATAAATCAAACAAGCAAAGTCGGGGTGTCACGATATACAAAACAAGGCATTAATAAGATGGAAAACGCGCTCTTGCAAAGAGATACTCAAAAAAATCTTCATAAACTATTTTTTATTTTTTCAAATTTTTTTTATACAAAAATAAGATATGAATTTGAAAAAATATGATACGAAAATCACACCATGGAACTAAACTTAAACAACCAAGTCATGGAAACAGAATGTATGGGAGTGAACACATTCGATAGATAAATCAACTCAATCAATCATATGTGCACGATGCATACGTGTACTCCTAACGAATGAACATCAAAAGTATACTTAGGTGTAAAGATTGTTGAATTTAGATGACATCGTCTTATGCAAATCAACAAATCAAAGTCAAAGTGATTTCCACACCAATAATGTCCAAAAACTATTTAGCGCATTTTCAAGATTTTCAAGGACGAGCAAACCCGTTATAAAATCTCCAACCAAACTCCATCATATATATTTTCTTTTAGAGGTGTTAAACTAAATTCTCAAACTTTAGAGAATTGGTGCAAAAACCTAAATGGCCCATAATTGACATGAATTTCTTTTTATTGCCTTAAAATTTTTTGAGCTCTTTTAAACATCTTTGGACCCCAGATAATAAAATTCCTCAATTTTTTAGGTCCAATTTAAACGGTGGCTTAATCACAAAGGATAAATGAAAATCTTTCGTAGCCCTTCACCATTTTCAAACAAAACACACAAATTCACAAACGCCTCTTACATGCACAACTTTCTTATCAAGTTTTATCGCGCTTGGTTCGTTTTAAGAGACAGGATTGAAGTGAAAACACCCAACCAACATGTGATAAGACAAGCACAATAATCAAACAAATACTTGCACGTGTGCAATAAAGGAAAATATGAGTCAAACATGTAGGAAGTAACACTTAATTACATCTTAATGACTCCAAACATTATAAAGCACAATGATGAATTGACCTATTATCTCAAAACACTATCAAATAGTCACATGAAAATAATGGAATGATGTTGTGACTCGGTCATCCTAAGTGTCCATCCATAAACGATGCAAACAAAATACAAAAATCTTTTTGGATTTTTTCAAAAATTTTATCAAAATAATTTTTTTTAAAAAAAAAGGAAAACATACAAAAATGATACATACTAGCAATAGGCAAATAATGTTATCATGAAAAACATCCTATGCTAGTAAACAAGTCAAACCTCAATCATTAGGTGCGGAAGGGTCTTCCAAAGGTGGTGACAACTTATGAAAAACCTCCATTAATTCTTGTAAAGATTTGATTAAAAACTTAACTTACTCACCTAAATGTGCAAACTCTCTCATGTAGTCTCCGAGGGCATGTAAAGTATCATATGTGGGTGCATGTGTGCCAGAAACACGTGTAGAAGCAAAACTTGACACATAACCCAACTTAAAACAAAATTCCTTAAGGTGTCATCTCCTCTTGAAATGGGAACAAATATATATAGGCCTAGGAACACCTTTATCAAAAACTCTAGGATGCGCTCTCCTAATAGGAATGGGATGCCTAGGTGGGTTAGGGTGAGACTTACGTGAATCAAACACTAAAGTGAAAACTGACTCCGGTGCTAATTGGGAAGTAGAAGCACCGTCATGACATATTCCTAACTTCTCACCTTTACCCTTATGAACCACCTTTTCAACCTTATTAGGTGCGTTCACAAAATTGACTTTGACCTCCCTCGCACGTTCGAGATCACTCTCAAGTTGGGATACACGTATCATCAGACTATACAATTTGTTGGTCAAATCACATTTCTCCTTTCTTGAAACCTCATTCTCTCTCTCCAAATCTAAAACCCGACAATCTAAATCCCTATTATACTTCTTTGTTTTCAAGGTCTCGGTGTACAAATCTCTAAACGCCTTTTGGAGCTCACTTTCATCTCCACTCTCCTCCTCGATTTCTCCCTCACTTGAAGAACACAAATCACTATCATCGCTCTCGTGTGCACTCTCGTGAGACAAAGTGGGTGTGCTCACACGACTAGAAAAAGCGACAACCATCCCATGTGCTAATCCTTTATCATCTCCCTCACTATCACTAAGTGTGGCAGGCATGGCTACTTTCTTTCCTTTCTTTCTAAGCCACCTAGGACACTCAAACGACTTATGCCCCTTACCCTCACATTCAAAACAAGTCACGTTCTCCAAATCTTCCTCTCACTCCTCATCGGAGTCATTCTCTTTTTCCCTCTCACTGCTTTCTTTGGCCTTTTCTTTCCCTTTATTTTTCTCAAAAAATCTCTTTTTATTGGAAGAATTATTTTTGTTCATGTTGAGAAATTTTTTAAATTTTTTCGCAAACAAGGCCATATCATTAAAATCAAAGTCTTCCTCAGAATCGGACTCACAAACTTTTTCTTTCTTTTTCTTACAATGAGCCTTTAAAGCAATGCCATTATCCTTAGCCTTAATGGTTTTGGAAAACATGTCAATCTCATAGGTTTGAAGATCTCCTACAAGTTCTTCCAACTTAAGTGATTTTAAATTTCCCAAGGAGTTCAAAACAGTGACTTTAGGAATAAAGCATTTTGGAAGAGATCTCAAAATCTTTTTAACGACACGCGTGTTATCAATCACCTCACCCAAATTAAAACATGTGTTAACAATGTTCGACAAACGTGCATAAAAATAATCAAAGCATTCAGACTCAAACATGGTAAGAGTCTCAAATTGGGTGGCCAAATTTTGTAATTTTGATTCTTTAACCGCGTTCGTACCCTCATGTGTCAATTTCAAAACATCCCAAGCCTCTTTAGACGTGGTGCACGTCATAATTCGGCGAAACTCATCAGGAGTGACAGCTCCAGAAATAGCCCTCAGACCACGGTAATTAAAATTAGGCATTTTATAATCATCTTCAGTCCAGGCTGACACGGGTTTTAAAGTAGTGATGTTATTAACAGTGACCGTGGGAGGAGTCCACCCATTTTCACAAAGCAACTAAACACGCTCGTCAATAGCTTTTAAACTAGATTTCATGCGAGCTTTCCAATAGGCATAATTATTCCCATAAAAAATAGGCACCTTATTAAATGAACGTTCCATCGAAAAATTATGATTTTTCACAAACTTGATTTTAAAAAATCAATATCACACGGTTTTGCGGAAAATAAGAATACGCGATAAATTAGCGCAACCTGCTCTGATACCAATTTATAAAGTGCGACTATGTGATAATTGATTAATTTGCAAGTACTCAATTAAACCTTATTTAATTAGGGTTTACTTTTAAATCAAATAAATCCAGCCCTTAAACATGCATCTAAATCAACCCATCAAATATAAAGCATGCGACACAGTAAATACGCTGAGACACGGATTTCAGGAAAAAAAACCTTTCGGGTAAAACCTTTATTTCACTATGAATTTATAAATTGCAACTTACAATTACATAGAGAAATATGCAATGGATCAACGCGTAGCCAACCCACAAAGACACGCAGTCTTGAACTCAGCAAGAAAATACACGTAGCACCCTCTAAGGACTCGCAGCCCAATCTTCAGTAAAGAATCTTCACGCAGCAAGATCCTCAATGACACGCAGCCATATGATGTAGAGACGCACTCCACAAGAATGAACAAAAGCAAAGTGTTCTATAGGTTACAAAAAGATTCACAAAGGTTTGTCAAGGATGTGTGAATTAAAAGATGAGACTTGGGACTCAAAAATATGAAGATTAGAGTAATTAGAACTCTCAAAATCGTCTCTCAAAGTTTTGCAAAATAACTCCCCTGAAGTTGGCTTTTATAAGAAAACCAAAGAGAGTTTTAAAATTCTGGAACTCTATCCAGCGTTAGGTACCTCGAACCGGTTCGGGTGTACCACGAACCGGTTCACCCCCGATCCGATTTGGCTTTCGATTCGCAGAAAATCATTGGAACTGGGGCTTAAACACATAGCATTTTTCCAATGTTTTTTTTGGAATTATCTCCATTTTCAAAGGGCCATAACTTCTTCACTGTAGCTCGAATTGAGGTGTAGTTTCTTCCAGTATCTTCATTGCGTGTTGACCTGTCCTCCGGACGGTGGCTATAAAATTACCAAAATGCCCTTGAACTTTCATATCTTGCATTCTTTCACTATTTTGACTTCTCTTGCGTACCACTTGCATAAAGTCCCTAAAATCATGGAACGTGAAGTAGTTGAAGCAGATATGGGACACATGATGGAGATGTTGAATGTTTGATTCCCAGAATTCGGATAGAGGCCGTCATATAATATCGTGAAGTGACGTGCCAAATGTAGAGGCGTACGACATACAAAAATGTAACACGTTGGACATGAGAAAAATGGCCTTATAAAGTTTAAATGAAACAAAGATGGAGTGGCGCTAGCTACAATTTAGGGGCAAAGATATACACAAAGGATAAATGATGAAAATATTTCACTACAAAGATGGTGGTGGAGGGCCTAGATGAAGCACTACTTGCCATAGAGGAAGCAGGCTTATTGGAAGAAATGAGAGCTATAATCACCTATCAAGGAAGAAAGCATATACATATGAGTATATAAGAATAAGTCCAAAAGTCATATGTAACAAGACTTGAGATATTTTGAAAAGACTGATAAATACCTGGACCAAGACGGTAGATACAGAAGAACCCTTTATGAAAATGAGGAATAAGGTGAAAAGATGTAGATTAAACAAAGATAGGCAAAGAGTCCACAAAAAATATTAAAACGTTAAAAAGTAAGAAAAATACAAGTCTTAGAGCTTTGTGGACAAACCTCTCAACCAAGACTTAGAAAGGAGACAAGCATGGAATTCCTCTCAGGGAGTAAAGATGCTCAAGGAATTATGGGAGCAGCAAATGAGGGGTTGGACCTCACCTATAAGGGGCCGCTTGTCCCTATAGTAAAAACTTGATTAAGAGCAAGGAAAAAAAGAGTTGAAGTTAGTATAAGATTGTAATAATCTAAGAAAATTAAATGAAAGAAATATAATGGAAACGAAGGGTATTGCCCATAGGGTAAACGCCCAGTGGTGGGGCTCGTGGTAGAAGGGGAGTAAATCATGGTGTCATCCTGATCACCATCCAAACATCTCGAAGCTGACAAGAAAGCACAAGTGTCAAGAGATTGATCTTAACACCCATGTCAATTGAATAAAAACTCTTATAATCATAGGAAGGGGTGCTTCCATAATAAACAAGTTCCTCTTCAGATGAGCAATATGAGGAGCAAGCATTTGTAACCCCAAGACTTATAATTTTATTAAGTAAAAAGGAAGTGACTAGAGTACCTTATGTGCAAGGAGGGGATAATGAAATTGAGGGATGGGGAAGAGAAATGCCAAGGGCCTCATACCCCTGCTCATGGACTGTCTAGAAGCTCTCCTCAATTCCTAAAGTGTGAGTGTCTGACTATTGATCTAACACAGTAGAGGGACCAGTGGAATCAACTGCCCTTTTCTTCTACTTAGCTCCTCTAGTCTTCACAGGGGGAAGATAAGAAACAACCAATTCTACCTGGAGTGGAACAAATTTTGACATAGCAATGTCAGGGCGTTTACTTTTGAAAGTGGACTTGGACTTGGCCTTATTTTTTACCTTCCCCTTTGCTGGCTGAGCCTTGGGCTCAGGATGTTTGGCATAAATAGACTCCTCACGCAAGGGCTTTACTAGAATGGGGTGTCCTGCTCGAGTGGGGTCTTTTCAACAGTGATACGATTTTAAATCTTGTTTTGGATCCTCTTGGCCAAATACTTGTCATTTATATGAATGTGGTGGAGATAGACTCGCGGGGGACATCCTTGATGCAATTTTTTATTGATGTGATTTGGAATTGCTATAATACAAACCACGAGCAACAGAAAAAAGGAGGGGGTATGAAAAAATAACCAAAATTTTCAGTCCTCTGAAGCATCCCTTTGAAAGTGAAGTTGGCATATGCTTCCACGTACAAGTCTGTTAGTAAGAGGCTAGAAGAAAAGTTTGGGGTATAAGTCCCTTGAATAACAAAATTGCTTCTCACACATTAGATTGATATAATTCTAACCTCTGGACAAACTAAATCAATGATGGAAGAATACAAGGAAAAACCATTGCAATGACATAAATGTGGGGGCATTCAGATACTGACTCCACGTCAACTGGATGAAGAAAAATGCCAAGAGAAGCTGAGAAGAAAGTCCATGAAAAGACACCACCCACTCGTTTGGAGTAAGGGCGAAATGAAAATTCATTAATGTTGTCAATGAGCAATCCCAACAATTATTTGGGAGACTTCTTGTGCCACTTTGTATTGCGAGCGAATTGACTGCGTAATGAGCGAGGCTCAGGGGCAAAGTTAGGGAACCACTCGAATAGGAATCTCATGAGAATAAATGAATTAACAAAATTGGCCACATCAAAGCAACCACATGAATGCTCCATGTCCACATGGGTATGATCCAACTAAGTTTATATGAATCCCAAGGTAAGAGCTACGAGGGGCACATTCCTCCCTCGAGCAAGTCTAATAGCAAGACGAAATACCAATTTGTGAGGAGAGTCATTTGTCCTACCTTGAAATAAAAATATACTAAGGAAGGTCACAAAAAAGGCAGCTAAGTGAGTAGTGGAGTTAATCTTGGGGCCATCTTGACTTTTGAGCTCCTTGCTCGAACTCCCCTCCTTTGGAGTTGGCTCAAAGTCTCTAAACCAATATCTTTGCCACTTAGCAAAAGAATAATTAGTGGTCCCAGTCTTGTTGATTGCAACATAGCGAGGGCATTCTGATAATGCCTATTGGAGATCCTCACACATAGACCGCTCGACATCATCCTCATAACCATCAGTAAAAACATGATCTCCCAAGGGGGGTGATCTGTTAACTCAAAAATATCTTCAAATATGATGGAAAATTCACCCTAGCTGGTAATAAACGTCTGGGAATCAACACTCCGGTAAGAGGTCGTGAGGTTGAAAGTGTTGGTGTGTTTGGAAATTGTACAAGTCTTTAAACTTGTAAAAGTCTTGGCCAGATCTAGCTGCTCGATAACAGCCTTGTGAGTAGGAACATTCATGATGTAGTCCACCCAGAGGTCCAACTCGTCTGGGGCACCACCACAAACATCAATGTTGATGCTGGAGAAGGGGAAGTCACCCTTGTTCCCTTGTACACGCAGAATACTATCAGCTAGAAAGATTATAGTAACAGTAGATTCAACAAAGCCTAGAAGTGTTTACTCGTTGATCTTCTTAAATAACTCAACCTCAAACCTCTCTAATGAAGGCATGAAGGAAGTCTCTCTTCGAGCGGCTCTTGAGGTACTCTTTTTGAGCTTTAGACAATGCGGTGGCACCACCAGTGGAAGGGCCAACACCACCAGATCCAACAATGGTAGTGGTCGTGGAAACGACTATGGAAAAGGCCATAAGGTCGGCTCCAGTGACGGTGGTGGTGTAGATCGTGACCTGAATAGGCAAAGAGCCCATGAAGATTTCACTCACAGAATCGGAGACAACAGTAGACACCACAGACGATGCCATTTTAAACAGTAAAGTATTGAAGAAATAAATGATGGAGAAGGTTGGGGATGAAATTTCTTTTCTCTCTCTAACTTTAGAAAAATAGGAGGCAAATAGTAAGGTAAAGTGTTTTGACACGACTAAGAATTTTCTCAAAAGTGCGTTCTTTCTAGGCTCAAGTGCAAGCCTGTCGCGTTAGTAATAATCCGATAAGTCGGGATTGTATCCACAGGGATCAGAAATTGGCAATTATGTAGGAAAAAGTATTTATCCTTCAAATGGTTTCTCATAATAAAAGAAAAGATGATTGATGGTTGAAATCACCAATTGAGGAAAATAAACTATGTGCACCAAAACTCTAAGTATTGTAAGAAACCAAATATGAATATGAGAGAAAATAGGGTGGAGTACAATCCCTCAAACCTTATTAAATCACCGTATAGAATACTAGAATTGTAAATTGAAATTCTTGACTAAATCCAATTTTTATAGATCCTAAGCATTACATATATGAGGGAACTAGCCCGCATCATATGTAATCAAAGGAAAATATAAAACGGTGAATGGACAATTACGCTTGCATAGCGTTCTTAAACATCCCAAGTACCTAGGGCAAGAGAGATTAAAAGATCGGCTATGTTTGTATAATTTCCATACACGATTTGGTCCAGATTTAATTTACCTCTATTTTCTAATTGGGTAATTCACCTCGGGATGAGTTCATGTACCCCAACCCTCGAAAATTTAGCTAGACATGATTTTATTAGAAAATAAATTCATAAAAATATATGGAATTATGGATCTAACAAACATTGTTAACAAATTGCAAACAATTGATAATTAAATTAAAAACAAAATTGAGATAAAAGAAGAGAATGGAATTTGATACTTGAATTCTTCACTAGGGAAAAGAGATGATTGAATCCAGAAATACTTCTTGTTCTTACACACTAGGGCTTTTCTAAGAATAAAAAATTTGTCAACTACAAACTCTCTAAAACCTGATTCTCTCTCTAAAATTCTAATTTACTCTCTAGAATTCGACTCCCTTGAAATGATGTAGGGCTTGGTCTTTTATAGCACCAACTAGCACGAATTTGACAGCTAGAAATCGATGGGCTACGCAAGATATTCCAAGATTCGCACCTCTTGAGCTCCATAATAAATGCCAGGAATTTTAACAGCCGGACCGGTCCGGATATCTATCTGATCGGTTCGATTTTAAGCAACCGGATCGGTTATTTTTTATTTCTACTGGATCGGTCCAGATCCAATCGGATCGGTTCTGCTATCATCGGTTCGGCATCGATCCGGGGTCTACTAGAAATGTGACATATCGGATCGGTCCGAGATAGGCCGGATCGGTCCGATTTTCTTCAAGTTTGACTTTTTCTTTCCATCTTTGACTAGTCATAACTTTTGATCTCGAGCTCCGTTTTGAGAGTCGTTTCTTCAAATGCTCTTGTGAAACAAGGATCTTCAACTTTCCTTAAGGCCTCGAATCCGAACTCCGGGTGTAAATTTACACTTTTGCCCTTTGACTTGTCTTCCTTTCTTTTCTTCCTTTCTTTTCTTGCTCTAAATTCCTGTAAAAGCCATAAGAAATACACGAAACTCGGGGTACTCGTTAGAAATAGTCAATGGCAATGATATGGGATAAAAACGATTCAATTACATTGTTCAAGATATCAAAATTACTAACTTAAGGGGCTAATTTCAGAAGAATTTATGCTTCGTCAAATCCCCCTAACTTAGAACTTTGCACGTCCCGGGCAATGTAAATGAAGCCATCCAAAGTTTTATTCTTGAGAATTCCTTTATTATTCCACTTTCGCAGGCAAGCGATTACATTGAGCATATGCAACAAGCCTTTAAACCCCTAGGTTACCCTAGTAGGACGAGTTTTGTCTCGTGAGGGTTTTGCAGTGAATACACCCACAAAATTCTTTATTGACTCAAATAAATATCAAAATACTTAAAAATTGTACAATTTAAACTTTTCAAAAGTACTCACCATAAATTCATATTCAAATGTCTCAAACCATAGTGTGTGTGTGCAAAGCCAGAAATTAAACCTCAAATTTCCACCGATTGATCATCACGTTACTTACCCGAAAATTTGTTTTGATTTCTACTTCTCACGGAATGCTCTCACAAACGAATCTCTCAGATTATGGATATTCTCTCGGTATGCGTGATATAAAGAGTAAATATAATAGAACACGAATTCATGCATACAAAATTGAAAATAAGGAAATATATGGTGAAAAGATCACATCATCGGAATACAATTATTAGGAAACGGGAAACATCATCTCTTAATCACACCATTTTAATCTCTTTTATTATCTTTTCATGTCTTATCTCTCCATGCAGTAATTAATTTCGCCATTCGAACTCGGTTAGGACTTTTCGAAATTGGAAAATGTTCTTATGACATCCATTTGTGCTTTTTCGGGCATTTGCTCATTTTTCTCTTTCTTTTTCTATTTTTATTTTTTTTTTCTTGCTATTTTTTTTTCTTTTTTTCTTTTTTGAGCATTTTTTTTATGTTTTTCTCTTGCCCCTTTTTATTGCACAATTTGGACTTACTTGATGAATTTTCTCAATTTTCACAATTCCGAGCCAATTGGGTTTTTCGAGTTTTCAAACGAAAAGGAAAAATTTATTAGGCTCAAAGTGGGTTGCAAAAGGGGTGATTTTTCGCTACTTTTTCTGGCCAATATTTTTGGGTGACAAATGAGGGCCTACTTCATTGTCCAAATTGCTAATCACATTACCATATGCATCTCGAGATTAATTAAGTTTGGAGTTATACTTAGCACGAATTTCGAGACAACATTTCACACATTTCCCATAACCGATCAAAACAAAGGATTGAGATCATCAACGACTTATTAAAACACTGAAAAGAACTTTGAGTTAATCATAAACTTGGATTGATTTAAAAACTCATAAAAAATTGAAAGGCTCGAAATCTCACCGGGGTTGATCAATCTCCACACTTATTCGTTAAGTCGTCAATTTTCTTTCAATTTCTATCTTTGGTCAATTTTGGCTTAGTGCAATTGATTGTTAACAATTTGAGACTTTAAATAGAGTAAAGGTAACATTTTTGCAAAATTTAAATTCTAATTTTTATTTATTTTGAAGATTTTTTTTTATATATGCGAAGTTTAATGAATACGCACTTGTCATCCCCCCTAACTTAGGCTTTTACATTGTCCACAATCAAAAGGACGATAAAGCTAAAGAAGACAAAATAAGGAGTGCGATAAATAAAACAAGCAAAATACCATAATAAAACTGTGTAGTACAACACAACTGTGTAAGAAAAAAAAAACTTCAAACTAATACAACATAACCAGAGAAACGGGGATGCCTACGGGGCAGGTGGGGGTTGTGAAGGTCCGGGGGCAGCAGGGTCATATGGATCGTAGAAATAGCCAGGAAGGGGGCCTCGAGACCCGACTGTAGACGATATAAATCAGTGGCATGGTCAAACAGGTGATAGACCATAGTAGCTTGACGCGGACGCATAGCCGAATCATTTGAAGTTTGCAAAAGATTGACACAAACTATGTGAAAAGTGATACGTGCCTTGTCGGGTAATCGACCAACAGGATAAGTTTCGGTATTCCAAACCGAACCCGGTGCGATACGAGATATGCAAACAGCTTTGGAAACTGCGGGATCAGGGATGGGATAGGTAAATTGGGTTGGAGTGATCACACCTTTAGATTCGAGTTTCCGGGCCAGAATTTCAAGCGAGAACGGTATCGGTGTCGAGTCGACAAAGGCTTGAGATTCAAAATCGGTGGTACGGACAAGCGAACCGTAAAACTGACGAACTTCAATCTCCCATATAGCCTCATAAGGCTCGTTGAAAAATATGCACCAGCCTCGGGACATGAACATCCCAGTGAAAGAATTAGGTAGTTGATCCCAAAGCACTTGGCGCTCAATATGGATTTTACGTCGAGGTTTGAAAAAATAACGGCACCAATTTGCCTCACGGCGGGAACGATATTCACCATTGCTATCTGGAAGGACTTTAATGGAATTATATTTCTGGGGAGCAACCATGGTAATGGAAGAACTAAACAGAATATGATAGAGGAGAGGGGAGATGGAGGTGTGAAGAAATTGTGTTGGGGTATGTGGGTTTTTATAGGTGGGATGGTTGGTAGGGGGAAGAATGGAGGGAAAGAAGGGGGGATGAATTTTTGTGGAGTGGAAGGGATTGGGGAATGAAATGGGATGGGGATTGATGAGGTTGCAACCTCGGGGAAAAACAACCTGCAGACGATCGGATCGATCCGGGTTTACACCGGACCGGTCCGGTCACTTTTTTATTTTAATTCATTTGTATACCGGATCGGTTCCTTTTTATAAGGCCGAACCGATCCAGTCTGCAAAAATATCAGCTTTTTCCCTGCTTTTTCCTGCCTGCTACTTTTTGCTTGATTTCTTAAACCGAACACTCCCGTGAATTCAATTTGACCTCAAAACTCTTATCAAAACCTAAAATACTCTCGAGACATGTATTGGATTCCTTTCCCCGGTCATGATACACCTCTATGATTTCCTAACATCCTAACATCCTATGATGACTATACACAACATTCACCCCATACCCGTCGGGGGTGCGACGACCTCACCTTACTTGCTCAGTCAATCCCCATAATTGGGGTTCGACAACCAGATTGTGTCGGCTTCCATTACAACTGCTTCCAAATACGGCTTGAGACGTTGCCCGTTAACTTTGAATGTGTTTCCCCCTTTTTGATCCTCTAGTTCAACAGCTCCATGGGGGAATACCTCTTTCACAATGAATGGACCTGACCATCGTGGCCGCAATTTCCCGGGAAACAAGTGTAACCTCGAGTTGTAGAGAAGTACTTTTTGTCCAGAATGAAACTCCTTACGTCGGATGATTCTGTCGTGAGCTCGTTTCATTCGGTCTTTTGAGATTTTAGCACTTTCATACACATCATTGCGTATTTCTTCCAACTCATTCAATTGAAGTTTACGTGTCTCACCGGATTTTTCCATGTTAAAATTCACCCTTCTGATAGCCCAATACGTTTTGTGTTCAATTTCAACAGGAAGATGACAAGGTTTGCCATATACAAAACGAAATGGGGACATCCCAAGGGGATTCTTGTATGCAGTTCGATAAGCCCAAAGCGCATCATTCAATCGGATAGACCAATCTTTCCTATTAGGTTCGACTGTCTTTTCCAAGATATGCTTGATTTCTCGATTAGCTAACTCGGCTTGGCCATTCGATTGAGGGTGATAAGTCGTTCCAACTTTATGGACTACCCCATACTTTTGCATTAGCTTTTCCATCGGCCTATTGCAAAAATGAGTGCCATTATCACTAATGATAGCCTTAGGAACTCCGAATCGAGAAAGTATATGTTCTTGAATGAACTTAATCACCACCTTATTGTCATTCGTCCTTGTAGCTATGGCCTCTACCCATTTTGAGACGTAGTCTATTGCGACGAGGATGTATAGAAAACCAAAAGAGGGTGGAAAAGATCCCATAAAGTCAATACCCCAGCAATCAAACAACTCTAAGACAAGTATGGGGGTCAATGGCATCATGTCACGGCGAGTAATAGCTCCCATTCTTTGGCATCTATCGCATGATTTGCAAAAAGTATTCACATCCCGGGAGATTATGGGCCAATAGAGACCGCTTTGCAGGATTTTTGCAGCAGTTTTATTTTTTGAGAAATGACCTCCACATGCTTCCGTATGACAAAATCGAATGACCCCTTGAATTTCTTCATTAGGTACACATCTTCGGTTGATTTGATCAGCATAATATTTAAACAAATATGGATCATCATAAAAGAACATGCGTGACCAAGTAATGAACTTCCTTCTCTCTTGCGGAGTCCAAATGGAGGGAATGACTCCAGTGACAAGGTAATTTACTATATTCGCAAACCAAGGAAGAGAAGAAGTAACAAATAGATTTTCATCCGAAAAATACTCGTCTATGGGAATGGGATCAAGAGGTACGTCGGACGAGAGGCGTGACAGATGGTCAGCGACGACGTTTTCTACTCCTTTCTTATCTTGAATCGAGAGATTAAACTCTTGTAGGAGTAGGATCCACCTTATTAGGCGCGGTTTGGCATCTTTCTTGGTCAGAAGGTATTTGAGGGCCGAGTGATCAGTGAAGCAAATGATGGGCGACCCAACAACACAAGAGCGAAATTTATCGAGAGCAAAAACAACAACTAGTAATTCTTTTTCCGTGGTGGAGTAGTTAAGCTGGGGGCCAGATAATGTCCTACTAGCATAGTAAATAACATGAGCTTTCTTGTCTTTTCTTTATCCGAGAACAGCCCCAACCGCGTAATCATTTGCATCACACATAAGCTCAAAAGGAAGTGACCAATCGGGAGCTTGCATGATAGGAGCAGAAATTAGCATGCTTTTGAGTTTATCAAAAGCTTCTTGGCATGCATTATTCTACTCAAACGGAGTGTCCTTCATGAGAATATTACTCAAAGGTCTAGCGATGGCGCTAAAGTCTTTAATAAGTCTCCGATAAAATCCAGCATGTCCTAAAAAGGACCTCACATCTTTAAGTGATTTTGGCGGGGGTAACTTAGCTATTACTTCTAATTTTGCTCGATCGACCTCAGATCCCCTAGGCGAGACTATGTGGCCCAGAACTACGCCCTCAGTGACCATAAAATGACATTTTTCCCAATTGAGGACTAAGTCCTTTTCCACACACCGGAATAAAACTCGTTCAAGATTAGCTAAACATTGTTCGAAAGATGGACCGAAAATGCTGAAATCGTCCATGAACACTACCAGTCGTTTTTCTATCATGTCGCTAAAGAGACTCAACATGCACCTTTAAAAGGTTGCTGGCGCATTACATGACCCAAAAGGCATACGTTTGTAGGCAAACGTACCAAACGGACATGTAAAAGTCATGTTTTCTTGATCAAGTACATCCACTTCAATCTGATTATATCCAGAATACCCATCTAGGAAACAATAATAAGGATGGCCCGCTATTCGTTCAATCACTTGGTCGATAAATGTCAAGGGAAAATGGTCTTTTCTTGTTCCGACATTGAGCTTTCGATAATCAATGCAAACACGCCACCCGGTGGTGGAGCGTTGAGGTATTAATTCTCCCTTAGCATTTTCAACCACGGTCATACCTGACTTTTTTGGCACGACCTGAATTGGGCTCACCCATTTACTATCGAAAATTGGATAGATGATCCCAGCGTCTAGCAATTTGATAATTTTCGCTCGAACTACATCTTTCATGGTTGGGTTCAGTCGCCTTTGCATCTCTCGCGATGGCTTCACCTCCTCCTCGAGGTGGATTTTATGGGTACAAATCAAGGGACTTATACCTTTCAAATCTGTTATAGTCCAACCAAACGCACTCCTATGCTTCCTCAACACATTCAACAACATGCCCTCTTGATTTTTTTTTAAACTGGAAGAAACAACAACAGGAAATGTATCATTTTCTCCCATAAAAGCATATTTTACATGAGAGGGCAGTTTCTTTAATTCAAGACTAGGAAATTTCTCTTCGGAGGGGATCATGAGTGACTCCCTCGGGGGTAATTCCTCAAATCTTGAAATCCAGTCAACATCTCTCAACTTCTCAAAACTCACTTCTTCTTGCAACCAAGATCCCAACTCTTCCACTTCACGCTCAAACTCAGTATATGAATTCTTGTTCTCAACACCTCGCACTAAACAAACCTCCAATGCATCTCCACCTATGATCTTTTCGATGTGCTCATCCACCACCTCTTCAATAAGGTCAACCTCATGAATTTCCTCCTCATCACCCATTTGGTTAGCAATGTTGAAAATATTGGTCTCGAGAGTCATGTTTCCAAAAGTGAGTTGCATTTGTCCATTACGTGTATTGATCAAAGCATTAGTAGTAGCTAAAAATGAACGCCCCAAAATTATGGGAACATGATTTCTCGAGTGTGGTGAGGGTTTCGTATCCCAAATGACAAAATCAACAGGTAAGTAGATAGTGTCAACTTGAACTATCACGTCCTCCACAACCCCACGAGGCACTTTCACTGTTCGATCTGCAAACTGTAGAGTGATTTGGGTAGGTTTAAGATCACCTAAATCAATCTGCTTATAGATAGAGTATGGAAGGATGTTCACACTCACACCTAAATCAAGCAAAGCTTTTTCGACTCTCCTTTCTCCTATAACACATGAAATTGTAGGTGCACCAGGATCTTTGAATTTTGGTGGAAGATCATTAAGAAGAACCGAGCTCACATTTTGTGCCATAAAGACATTCTTATCCACTTTAAGCCGCCGTTTGATAGTCAAAAGATCTTTGATGACTTTGGCATATGCTGGAATTTGCTGGATAGCATCCAAAAACGGCAAGTTCAACTTCACTTGTTTCAAAACATCTAACACTTCAGTACGCGAAGCCCCCTTTTTGGGTGGTGCAAAGCGTTGAGGAAATAGAGCAGTAGTGGGAAGTTTTACTACAACTTCAGGTTCAACTCCTTTATCTTTATCTTCCATGTGCAATGGAGTCTCTTCAGGTTCTGAAATTTCTTTAGCTTTAGATTCCTTAGGAGACGGTGGGGTTAGATCAATCACGCGACCACTACGTAGAGTAGTGACAGCTTGGCATTGTTCTGCCAAGTCCGATGAAGTAGAGCTAATCGTAGTTTGCCCTTGAAGAGGGGGTCTTTGGCCTTGAGCTGGGAATTTACCATTCTCCTGAGTATTCAATGCAGATTGCAACCTAGAGATGCTAGATTGAATTTCTGTGAACATTCGATCATACTTAGCATTACTCTCCTTCTGAGATTGGATGAATTGATTTAAATTATCCTCAAGGGACCTCCTAGGTGGAGTGACATATGGCCCAGGAGGTGGTGGCTGCATAGGTTTTGGCATTGAAGGACCCATTACTGAAATTGAGGAGGGGGTGGTGGCAAAGTCACATGTGGATTGGGAGTCATCCCTCCTTGTGGATGACCATAGTTGAAACCAGAATGATTTCTCTAAGATTGATTGTATGAATTCCCTTGCGGCACATTAAAATTACCACAAAACCCTCCTATTGCTTCCACCTGTTCAGTGTACATTGCCTTGTATGCACGGATGGTAGGACATCCTTTGGTAGAATGACTAGCGGTACAAATGGCACACAACTTCTCTTTTCCTGCTTGTACGGGTTCAGCTAATTCTCAAGCATGTCTCTGAAATTATTTTCCAATTGGTTGAATTTACGATCTAACAAAGTGTCCTTGTCCAAGTGATAAATACCGAACGCAGCAGACGAGATGGACACTTGTCGATTTTTATTTTGACTAGGGGTGTAAGCGGTACGGTTTGGTCGGTAAATAGTAGATACCAATACCAAAACCAAACTCTAGATGGTAAAACCAAATCGTACCAGTTTACCACCCGGTACACCAAAATCAATACCAAAACCAAACCGACTGGTATTTCAGTTTTTTCGGTAATTTTGGTTTTTTTCTGGTTTCGGTAAATTTTGGTTTTTTCTGGTTTTTTTTAGTTTCGGTAAATTCTGGTTTTTTCTGGTTTATGGTTTCGGTATTTTCTGGTTTCGGTAAACAACACTAAAAGTCCTAAAAAATCAAAAACAAAACCAACCAACTTTTTTAAATATTAAGGCCAAAACCAAAACTAACTTTTTTCTGTTTTTGGTAAATTCGGTATGGTAATTTTGGTAAATTCGGTACGGTACAGTAATTTCGGTACGTTTTTTTTTTATTTCGGTAAATTTGGTACGATAATTTCGGTAAATCGGTTTTTTAAATATTAAAACCAAAACCAACCAACTTTTTTGTGGTAATTTCGGTTTCGGTAAGACTGGTTTCTGGTATTTTAATATATGAAACCAAAACTATTTTTTTTCGGACCAAAACGGTACGGTACGATAAAAACCCGTACCGCTTCCACCCCTAATTTTGACTATTGGGGTCAGAAACATCCCATGCTTGCGTAGTCTCTGCTACGTATTTCAAATGAGCCTCAGCATCGCTAGAATCTAACTCCCAAAAAGGTCTTTCGCACATTGTCTGAATAAGTTGTTTAGATGCTAAGGTAAGCCCTTGATGAAAAAATGTGATAAGATGATGTTTTTCGAATCCATGATGGGGGCAAGCACTAACTAAGTCCTGAAATCTTTCCCAACACTTGTCAAAAGCCTCATTTTCATTTTGTCGAAAATCTTGTATTTGAGCTTTGACATAATTGGTTTTGTGTTGTGGGAAAAACTTGGATAGGAACTTTGTTTGCATATCTCTCCAGGATAAAACAGAATTCGTAGGTAGTGACCATAACCAAGTCTTAACTTTATCCTTTAATGAAAATGGGAAAAGTTTTAACCGGATAACATCTTGTGGACAAGTTTGGTCACCAAAAGTCTCACATGCTTCCTCGAACTCTCTAATATGGAGATATGGTTTTTCAGAATCCATCCCATGAAATGTAGGCAGAATTTAGATCATCCCATTCCGAAAGTGGAACTGACCGGCATTATACGTGAGTAAAATGCAACCAGGGGTAACAGTACGCTCCGAAAATAAAAGATCTTTCATGGGAAGATATGGTATTTCTTCCTCTCCAACACCAACACCAACACTACCGTGCACAGACATATTGCTACCAAAAGATTCAGAACTTTCACTCGGTGTTTGACTCAAAGTATGACTTGTGATTGAATTATTCGGCGAAGGAAATGGAACCCAAAAGTGTGGAGAATCGGTGGTGTGGTAATTTTCAGATTTAGCTTCGGCAATAGGATTTTCGTGGACTTGGGTGAGAAGTGGATTTTGGATGTAATCTTGCAAGAGATGAGAATTTTATTTTTATTTTTATTTTTTTTTTTTAATTCACTTTAGGATTAAAATTACTTTCCTAAGAATTACCAATTGACGATCCCCGGCAACGGCGCCAAAAACTTGACACGACTAAGAATTTTCTCAAAAGTGCGTTCTTTCTAGGCTCAAGTGAAAGCCTGTCGCGTTAGTAATAATCCGACAAGTCGGGATTGTATCCACAGGGATCAGAAATTGGCAATTATGTAGGAAAAAGTATTTATCCTTCAAATGGTTTCTCACAATAAAAGAAAAGATGATTGATGGTTTAAATCACCAATTGAGGAAAATAAACTACGTGCACCAAAACTCTAAGTATTGTAAGAAACCAAATATGAATATGAGAGAAAATAGGGTGGAGTACAATCCCTCAAACCTTATTAAATCACCGTATAGAATACTAGAATTGTAAATTGAAATTCTTGACTAAACCCAATTTTTATAGATCCTAAGCATTACATATATGAGGGAACTAGACCGCATCATATGTAATCAAAGGCAAATATAAAACGGTGAATGGACAATTACGCTTGCATAGCGTTCTTAAACATCCCAAGTACCTAGGGCAAGAGAGATTAAAATATCGTCTATGTTTGTATAATTTCCATACACGATTTGGTCCAGATTTAATTTACCCTCTATTTTCTAATTGGGTAATTCACCTCGGGATGAGTTCATGTACCCCAACCCTTGAAAATTTAGCTAGACATGGTTTTATTAGAAAACAAATTCATAACAATATATGGAATTATGGATCTAACAAACATTGTTAACAAATTGCAAAAATTAATAATTAAATTGAAAACAAAATTGAGATAAAAGAAGAGAATTGAATTTGATACTTGAATTCTGCACTGGGGAAAAGAGATGATTGAATCCAGAAATACTTCTTGTTCTTACACACTACTACAAACTCTCTAAAACCTGATTCTCTCTCTAAAATTCTAATTTACTCTCTAGAATTCGACTCCCTTGAAATGATGTAGGGCTTGGTCTTTTATAGCACCAACTAGCACGAATTTGACAGCTATAAATCGATGGGCTACGCAAGATATTCCAAGATTCGCACCTCTTGAGCTCCATAATAAATGCCAGGAATTTTAACAGTCGGACCGGTCCGAATATCTATCGGATCGGTTGGATTTTAAGCAACCGGATCGGTTCTTTTTTATTTCTATCAGATCGGTCCGGATCCAATCGAATCGGTTCTGCTATCATCGGTTCGGCATCGATCCGGGGTCTACTGGAAATGTGACATATCGGATCGGTCCGAGATAGGCCGGATCGGTTCGATTTTCTTCAAGTTTGACTTTTTCTTTCCATCTTTGACTCATCATAACTTTTGATCTCGAGCTTCGTTTTGAGTGTCGTTTCTTCCGATGCTCTTGTGAAACAAGTATCTTCAACTTTCCTTAAGGCCTCGAGTCCGAAATCTGGGTGTAAATTTACGCTTTTGCCCTTTGACTTGTCTTCCTTTCTTTTCTTCCTTTCTTCCGATTTCTTTCTTTCTTTTCTTGCACTAAATTCCTGTAAAATCCATAAGAAATACACGAAACTCGGGGTACTCGTTAGAAATATTCAATGGCAATGATATGGGATAAAACGATTCAATTACATTGTTCAAGATATCAAAATTACTAACTTAAGGGGCTAAATTCAGAAGAATTTATGCTTGGTCATGTTTGATTTTTTTAAGCAGGTATTTATACCTTGAAAGGGGCACACGCCCGATGGTTTAAGAAAGAATAAAATTGATTACCCAAATCATGAAATGAGTGTTCCCAAGACGACACGTGTATCCTTGAGACACTAAAAGGTGCATTAGTACGACATCTATGTCAGGGGCATTAAATGCCCAACAAAATTAATGATTTTACTTAAAGAAAGACTCATCAAATTCCCGGAAGATAATGATTTATTTTGTACAAAACTCTTCGTTTAAACTAACACAAAAACTTTTGCACAAGGGTATAATGTAGAGGGGGACCTACTCAATTGTCCACAAATAAGCCCAATAGGGTGAGGGGATGCCAGATGAGTGGGTACAAGGCTAAACGAGGGGGCTGCCATATGAGCAGGCCCAAAAGTAGTCTTGACCAAACGAGCCCACCAAGGCCACTCGCAAGCTTTTAAAAAATTATTCACCAAGTTACCATTTGAAAAGATATTTACCAAATCATTTTTTGGCACTATGCTCGACATATTTGCCTTTTGACTTTAGGTTGTGCTAGATGTTGTCTGTTAGAGTGGATAAATGATAGACAATAAAATGAGACAAAAATACATTTCATATCTTGTCTCAAAGGAATACTTTTTTGGAGCATACATGCCAGATTAACTCTAATATTTTCCTATAAATAAAGCCCTTGGGCAAGGTTAAAACAGAGCTACATAGGCTAGTATTATTACTCTGTCAAAATAGTACCAGAAAGTATTCTCTCCCTTGCTCTCTCATTGGTATTTGAAGTGCTTGTCTCTTCACTCCCAAGAACCATCACTTCCAAGTGATCCCTTTTCTCTGTTATTATTGTTGTTGAAAAGTTATAACTAATCATTGTCTTCTTAGATAGAAATCATAAAAACTCCATTATTACCAGAAATAGATAATTTTTACCGTTTAGTTGCTCTTAAGACCTTAAAACAGCTTCCATTGGAGTGGGTCACACCTTGCCAGATCCAAATATTCATAGACTCCAATATAACTACCCTCTTACAACATGGCATGCTTCCACAAAGGTGATGGTTCCTCAACTTATTTTATCTTGCAGCGTTATCAATGGCCCTAGAGAGTAGCCTGTGTGGTATTTTGAAAAATCACTCAAAATTTTGTTATCCAATCCAAATAGTTTCACCCACTTGTCTAAAAAAATTAAATCACCCTCTAACTGAAATTTTATATCTTATCGTAAATGGGACTTCACTTCAATAAATACTACCCATGGGGTGGCCCTGTTCCTTTTCAAAAAATCCAGGTAGGGTGTAAGACATGAAACATCGTGTTATCCTATTTGACATTGTCATTATAAAATATACACCACTTATTATTACGTTGCAATTGATATTAAATAGCCAATTTCAATCCGTCCTACAATACAAATATTTTTTTTGACAATCGCTTCAACACTCTTGTGTTTCAATCATGCCAATAACTATATACTTCAAGGCTTTTAAAGAAGGAAAATAGGGATTTACAAAAATTATGAAGAGTGCAAACCCTTTGTCGACAGGTACGATATGCAATTATCGAATACTTCAATAGTTATGATGGTGTTATAAGAATGCATACGTGATGCACATACAATGTTGGAGAGTCCTGGTGTATCACTTGACTTATCCAAATACTATGTTTCGTTAGGGACTAATGTTATTAGCTTGCAAGAAACTAATTATAAGTCACATAGCTTGTTGAGCTAATGTTTGTACTCAAAAAGTTTTATATTATGTTCCCATATATCCGTATCTTTCTTTTAACTTGTTATGTGATGTTATATTAATTTAAGTTTAATATTAATATATTTATTTTGTTAATGTATTCGTATTATAAATTACTAAAACAATCTATCAGTAACGTAGTGTAATTATAAAACTTGTCCTTCTTCAATCAATAAATTTCAACCTTAAAAACATTACACAAAGTAATATACAAAAGTACATCAATGACAATTTTAAAAATTAATTCCCTGGATAGCACGCATCGTCGGCACGAGAACACTGATCGGGTGATTTTGGGTGATGTTTATGTACTGGGAAGTCCAACTAGGCATGAACATAAAAACCTATTTGATAATAAAGATGGCTCTGACTATGATGTGGTTTACATATTCAATGTCGAGAAGAATGACCTTGCGGTTGATGAAACTGCCGAGGATACCCATTGGATCCTTCAACTCAATGCTTAGGTCACTTAACCCATTTGGTCGAACTGACTTAAGTATAGCTACAACATGTTTCAAGATATTTTTAATTTAGGATATATGAATCCTTTTAAAACATAATAATCATATACTAAAAACGTACAGAGTAAACCTTGCACCTATGATTTGTGAAATTGTGTATCTCTGTCAGGGTTGTGTGGTTGGACTCCATGTACTTGTAGTTCAACACCGTTGTCCAGGTACTTTGGAGAAGTCTTAATCGTAATAAGGCTCAACGAGGTGTTCATGGATGAAATATTGTGTTGGGTGAGGGTTACCTATAGCTTTTTCGGTCTCCCTCTCTCTCAGCGCATATTGGAACTCCCTTTCGATCTGGGTATAGTACGATCAATGTGATCATTTATTCCTTTCAATAATTTCTCAGTGCAGCATTGGAATAATATCATTCGGAGGTGGTGCTTTCTACGAATGATTTGCCTTCTTGGTTGATGTTTCACCCTTTTACACTTTTGGTTTTAAAGATTATGAAAATGGTCGGATTCACAGTTGTAATATGTGGAGATATCTACAAATTCTTTAGTTCTTTTTTAAAATGAGTAAATAAGTTGTGATAGTCCTCTAATTTATTGGTATTCTGAATCTGCAATTGATAAATGCAAATTTAATTATATAATTAATATAATGCAAATGGTCGGACTCATAGTTGTAATATGTGGACATATCTACAAATGCTTTAGTTTCCATGCTAATTTCAAGTGACTAAAGAAGTTTAGATAGTACTCTAATTTATAGGCATTCTGAATCTGCAATTGATAAAGAAAATTCATTTTTTAGTGAAATCGTGGTTCGTAACAACGATTTCAACATGAATTCGCAATCACTAACATCGATTTCAATATAATTAAAAATACCTTATAATTACTAAACATATCGTTAATCCAAGCTGAATTCGCAATTGGGAATAACGAATTCAATACAAAACCGCGTTTGGTAATAGCGAGTTCAAGAAGTGCACTATTTTTGTAAATATATTCCTAACTACATTATTTTTATAAATATGTTTTTAAATTACATTTTTAAACTAAAAACTCCAAAATAGTGGGTAAAGTATTATTACCAAAACTAAATGGGTGGTAAGTCAAAATACCCCTACTATTTTTCTAATGCCTATATTTATTACATGTGATTGTGGTGAATTATCATATTTATAATATCACATGTGTATACACAACTTGTTTATTCATATACTATTATTTGAATCAACATTAAATTTTATATACCTATGTCATTATCCATTCTCAAAATATATTACTCATTTCGCTTTTTCAATTCAGGTAACCAATTAATGGTTACACACACACACACACATATATTTTTTTCCATTTGAAAATAAGTTTGTATACAATCAAAAGTTCATAATAATATTGATTATATATAATTTATAAATGATGTATATGAAAATGGTTCCACGCCCTTATACATCAAAATGCTAGTTCAAACAATTATTACATGTTGAAAATTTGACATTTATTTTATTTAAATGGAAACAACAAAATCCATATATAGATTACTATAATCTCACCTCCATATTTGCTATTTGAATACGTATTACGTAATATAGAGGTCTTCATATAAGTACATCTAGTTATCATAGCTCGATAAGATATCGCACTTTAATTATATAGGTTTTTGCATTAATGGGTAAGCAATTGTGATTTAAACATTGAGTATATTACACTAATGGCTCCTGAACTTTGGCTAGTATAACGTTTTGGCCCTCAAACTTTTTTCTTGTAATATATAAGCTCCTGAACTATGTTGTGTTTTCACAAGTGGCCCTTCGGTCATCTTTTGAATTAAATTTAATGGATTAAGTTTATGTGATTGGTATATCAACACATATATGTCTTTTATCACCTCCATGACCAAACCCTACACTCAAAATAACTCCAACTGATACACAAATGAGCAAACATATTTATAGACACTATGCCAAATGCCAAAAATTATCACGGTTTTAGATCGTGACCAACTTCCTGGGTTACGATTCTGGACCATGAAAATTTTAAGGGCATGACCATCATATAGGGTCATGGTATCTTGCGTAGCCCTAATGCTTGAGGTGTGGTCACGATCATGAATCGTGACTATTTTTCCCGATCACGGTCTCAAACCGTGATCATATGTCGTAACAACCTACTGTAAACTATGATTGGTCACGGTTCTCGATCATGACAACATATTATGAAATTTGATTGGTTGGTTACGATATTGAACTGTGACCACCTTTTAACCCATTGGAATTTTGTCACAAGTATGGTTACAATTTTGGATCGTGACAAATAATGAATTTATTTAAAAAATATATTTGTTTGCTTCCACTTTTTTTTTGTATATATTTTTAAACCTGTATTTAATTTCATTATAGAACTAACCAATACATCAATAAAAAATCACAAATAAAAAAATTATTAAGCCATCAAATTAATTACATTACTCCAACACAAATAAATATTAAAATCTTCAAAGTCTTCATTTCTCGAAGCATATGCAAATGTTCAAAGTACTCCTTTGTTAACTTCAAAGTGTTTCTGCCCTGAAGCATATGCAGAATATTCAAAGTGTTTCTTCCCCAACTAGATCTGCAAATTTTTCAAAAGGTTCCAAATGGTAAGAAAGGGTTTGAATCCCAAAATGACTTTGGGATGCATACATAGCCAAAAATGATATTAAAGTCCACATAGTTTACAAGATGAACAAGGTTGGGCCCTAACCCATAATTTGAATATGGGGTATCTCTTTTAATTTATAAAAATAGATGTAAAATGTGTTAAAAGTGTAGAAAATTGTGAGAACACTCCAATTTGATAATTATGGTATAAGCCACTTTTCTGAGTTTTTATTTATGAAAATATATGTGAATGTATATATGATAATAAAAAGAGTGGGATTAGTGATAGAAGTATAATAAACAAGTTAATTGCATGACTGAGATTTTTATCAGTAATTTTGTGTGAGTATCATTGAATAGTTTCTTGCATGTCTAACCGGTCCAACCCAATTAGAATTTGAGAAATTAAAATTATTTAGGTTATAATTTGAGAAATTACCATTCTTAATTTTATCTTGGTATAGTAATAACACATTACGTGCCTTGTTGATATAACATACTCATTGTCATTCGATAATTATAGAAATCAAAGACTTTATATTAGTGAGATATTCTTTATGTGATAATGATTTATTATTTCTTACATTCGTTAACTAGGTTATGAGATTGTCACACTTGGTGCATGGATCTTTTCCTTGTACACCTCTCAACATATTAGTGACAAATTGTATTAATTCCATGCCATTTGGAGAAGGTTTTTAAGAAATCAACCATAAGTTGTAATTATTCAAATCAACCATTAAATTCATTCATAGTTTCATCCCTAAATCCTCAAATTTAAGCATATAAATTCATCCTTAAATCCAAAAAATTTGAGCATATAAATTCATCCACAGTTTCATCTCAAAATCCCCAAATTTGCAGCATATAAATTCATCCACAGTTTCATCCCTAAATCCCCAAATTTGCAGCATATAAACTCAAACCAAATCAACTTCAAAACCCTATTACAATATCAACACAATATATATACACATTTCAGCTTATCAAACCCTGATTGCATCACAAATTAAATCAAAACCATAATTGCACCTCAAAACTTTATTAATACATACAAATAAAATTCCTATTACCAAGACAAATCAAACATTATATTGAGAGAGAGATTATATTACAAATGTTTTCAAAATATTTGTTGGGTGATACATATAAATCAAAACCTCGACTGTTATACAGAGAGATAGATAGATAGAGAGAGAAAACCTGTGCATACAAAGAGAGAGGATAGATGGTGAGTCATGGGTAAAAGAAATAGAAAATTGATCGAGTGAAATGATAATAAAACCCTAACGGGTTCTAGTTATACTCAAAATTAGGTCACTGTTCAAAATAATGACCTAGTTAGTAACTAATTTGGATTAATTTCGAGGGTCATGGTTTATTCCACTTGGTCACAGTTCTAGATGGTGATCCAATCCTAGTCTCCCTCTACTCCTATACTTGACCATAATAGACATCGCAACTTGGGATTTGCTAGCCCATTACATTGAAGAATCTCGTAAAGAGAGGACCATCAACTACAGCAGTCGCAAATTAGCCAAGTACGAAGTCAACTACACTGCCTTGGAGAAATCATGCATCGCCCTTATCCGGATCACTAAAAAATTATGGCACTACATGCTCGTTATTCCCATTATCCTTGTATCCTGAATGGATCTTATCAAATACTTGCTTGAGAAACTTATCTTGTCTAGCCGAATGGCCCAATGGTTAATGTTGCTGGCTGAATTCGATATCGTGTATGTCGCGCAGAAAGCCATCAAAGGGAGAGCCATCTCCGACTACCCTGTTGAGTACCCCATGGAAGAAGTCGACATTTGGATATTTAAATTCCTGGATGAAGATATCCTTTGAACCGGAAGACCACTAGTGGAAAATGTTCTTTGACGCCACTACCAATAAGAAAGGATACGACATTGGGATACTCCTGATCATACCCGATGACTCTCACACTCCCATTGCCATCAAGCTAGATTTTTCAAGCACCAACAATATGATCGAATACGAGGCATGCACCTTAGGCCTCAAAGTCACTCTCAAGAAAGGTATCAAATGCCTAGATATCTATGGGGACTCTGCCCTCATCATCGTTTAGGTCCATATAAGTTGAAAAGTCAAAGACGAAAAGCTCTTACCCTTCCACACCCACCTAGAAGATTTGACCTCCCAGTTTTAAGATATCACCTTCCACTACTTTCTTTGAGCACAAAACATCTTAGACGATGCCCTTGCTACCTTATCCTCCATGGTCGACATGCCCGAGGGAATAGCGATGGCCCCTATCCTAGTCTAAAAACAATCTAAACCGACCCACTATTATCATATTGAAATAGTCATATAGGAGAATTACTATATGATAAAGTGCTGATACTACGACATTTGGCACCTCCTCAAACACGGTAGGTACCCCCAAGATGCCAACTGATAGTGCAGAAGCCCCCAAATTTAAAATCTAAATTTCCTAATGCGGAATAGGATGGTTCAACACATACAAACATATAAACTATTTTTTTTTCAAATTCACCACTAAATATATCAAATTTTAATTTCTCCGAATTAAAATTAAACTAAGTCAAATATGTGAATTTTACTTTTAACACAAAATTAACTTAACCCAAGTCTTGAAAGAAGCCTAACAGTAATTTATTATAATTTTCAATATAGGCCAAACCAAATTTTATAAATTAAATTCTGGACTTTAAACAAGTGTGATATTTAAACTTACCCAAATTATCCAAACTTAAATTAGCACCAATTTAAACAAGTGTGATATTTAAATCAATTTTTATCGTGATTATCCTAGCATGCATCTAAGGTGATTTTTGCAAGATATAAATAAACATTCTTACTACGCAGCGATGTACAAAGAAAACCCAAATGGAAAAAACATCGGACGACACTAGCCTAACAAATCCATTAGGTACGGTATGTTTACAAAGACAACGACAAGAAGACTTACAATACTCGGCTCGACTCGACTTCTTCAAGCTCTGAAGCTTCCTTCGCTCTTCAACCTCTACCTAGTAGATAACTCCAAAGTCCACCAAAATCTTGAAGTCCACTAATAGAGGCACAACCCATCGTCAACCACACATGGTGCCTTTCACCAAGTGAGAAAGCCGCAGCACAAACTTCTTCTCCTTTATGGGTAGAGAATGAACCCAAACTTCTCTTCTTGTTAGTGTAGCGAAAATCAGTGCCAAAACTCTTCAAGCAAAGATATATATATATATATATATATAAAGAACTTGGATTAAACAAACATGGGTGATGTGTTTTCGAAGAATTTTAAACCATGGAAATCAAACACACAAAAGGAACTTTTCTAAGTATGTGTTTTTTCCCCTCTAAAAAATGCTCTCAAGAATGAGGTGAAAAGTCTGTGAAAAAATGTTGTCCCGAATTGGTTAAAAACTGTCAAAAATTAGTGGGGACAAATAGTGGGAAAAATTGGAGGGAAAAATAAAAATTGACGTATTCTCGTTCGAATGACATTGTTCGAACCACTTCTAATGAAAATTCAAAGTTTAAGGGACAAAACTCCTTTGATATCTCATTCGAACGAGTTTCTAATGATAATTAAGAGAAAAATTTCTTAAACTAGTTAGAAGATTCATCCGATTATTCGTTCGAACGATAATTCAGAATTTTTTTTTTCATTTTTAAGCCCAAAAACTTTTGAAAAAAAATTCTAAAGAGATTTTCTGAATATAAATGTTGTTTAGACAAAAATAACACCCATAAAATATTTTCCAAGCTCCTATATATATAATAGTGCATTCATACCTTTGGAGACTTGGAATCCTCAATGTTGATGACCTGAAACATGTGACATGAAACTCGATAATGATGATACTTTAAATCTTGGCCACTACGTCTTCAACTTCTTCAAACTTCATAGGCGTGATAGGAACAAACTTCTATCCTATGACCCAAATGGTTTTATCCGGAATTAAGCCAAAACTACATATGGACTGAATTGGAAATTTGTGTCCTTACAAATCTCCCCCTTTATCTATTCCGGTAAAAAACACAACCAAAAATCCTCAAGGGATGTCAAGCTCGTCTAGACACAACATTCCACTCAAAAGAAATAAAAATACAGACGCTATGACTCGAACCAAGGATAAATCGCTTTGCCTCTTTAAAGATGCCGCTAAAAAAAAATCATGCACACTTAAGCAAACCATCAAATGCGTAGAAAATATAACAATATTAAATTCAATGTAAATAAATACCCCCCCTTAAATAATTCTTCCCATTTATCTAGCAATGATCTCCCTAGAAACACCGCGACTCCCCCTAAGATAAATCTACCCAAACTAAAGGTTTAGATACCATTTATCCCCTTTTTTGTTCAGGAATAGACAAAGGGTTAGAATCATAAAACATAACTTATTTCTCCCCCAATTAAAGCAAACACTCCCCCTAAACTAGACAAGGGATTTGAATAAGGAAAAACAAGTTAAATATGTAATGGTGAATAAGGTGATAAGAACATTTAAGCATATGGGAAATAATGAAGTACAACAAATCCATACAAATATTATTGGATACCTACTACGATGCGATAACAAAAAAATACCACTTAAAATGTATTGCGTTAAGCATGGGATATCAACCAAAATTCCCAACAATATCGATATCAATTATGATATCAAAGCATATATGGACTCGCAATCAAGGCAAAGACTCAAAAACAAAAAAAAAATACCATATATATATATATATATATATGTGTGTGTGTGGGACAATGGTGTTATGAATAGTAACATCTTATCTTATCTTATCAAAGTAATCAAAGGGTCTACATTTTGTCACGTGTACAATCCAAGGGTTCTCACCCAACGAGACTTTGAGAATACAAGTCTTTACACATTACACGCATGAGAACCCCCAAAACAGACCCAAACCCTAATATCATATTCACTCATTTAGGCGCCTCCCTCATTGTCTCTCTCTCCCTCTGCGTGCACCCCTTACTCTCTCCCTCTCACACCAGTCGCCGCCCCCTCCTCCACTCTTATTCGCCCACGCTCACGAGGAAATCTACCCCACGCTCACGAGGTAATCTCCCTCCCTTTTAAACACACACACACCCATAAAATCGCTCCTTATCTTCCTCTCAATTGATAATGCTTGGATTTGCTTTATGTCTAGGTTGATCAAAGAGTACCATCTCCGGTGCTCTGTACTTTCTCTTTATCATATGTATTTTATGAATGTCCATCTCCCACGGGTTTGTTCTTCAATAGGTTTTGATTCCAAATATTTGTTCTTTGGGTTTTGATTCTAAATATTGAGGTGATTTTATTTTTTATCTATGATGTAGGTACAACCGTGCAATGAATCTGTTGATATCTACAGATTTACAGTTGAGTTTTTAATCTATGTTATTTTTGCATTTCTACAGATTTACTGTCGATCGATTGCCTTTTGCCTAGGTTTTTAAGAGCTATGTGAGTTGGGAGGTTTTCCATAACATAGCCACTGTTGTTTTGAATGGAGTTTGTGTGCATTGTGACATTTTCTTAAACTAATTTTTGAAATTATATTACTGATTGGGTTTCTGAAATTTTATTTTAAAGACGCTATGGGTATGTTGAGACGATCATTATTTGCTCAGTCTGGGATATTCGGCGAGTTCATAGATTTTTATGTTTTGTGATATTCGGCGAGTTCATTAGATTTTTATATATACTCTACACACAATTAATGAACTATTGCTAAGTTGTTTCCTTGCATTTGTGTAATAACATTGGCATGTAGTTAAACAACACTGTCAATGTATTTTTGGGGCTAAGAGTACCTTTTGGTGTTAGTTTGAACATATTCTTTGTATGAAATAACATTGGTTTGGTAAAACTTTATAGTAGTTACACAATATACTACACTGGAAATTGTTTTTAAGGTAATTTGCCTTAGTATTTCATGTCATAAGTTTTTTATCTCAAATTTATCTTAGTTATTGATTTTTTGTTATATCGTGCTCTTTGAAATTATTAGTCTTTTATTTCCAAGTTTCTAATTGCTTTAATTTTTTTCGGTGTTGGATTTATAAGCGTTGCATTTTTGGGCTTCGATTTTTATTTTTTTTTTGTGATTTCTGGAGTTATAATTTGTATGTAAGCTTTAGTCTAAAACTCTATAGTATCATTGTGTTAATATCTTGACTTAAACTCTCCTTGGTCCAAAACTATGGTAATGGAATTTTTTACTTCTTAACAGATCCAAAATAACTAAAACGCACGATCTTTTTAGTAACTAAAACTATGCGATCATGGACATCATCCTTCAATAGGTATACTTTCACTATCTTTTTAGTGGACTTTGTCCACATACAGTAACCCCACTTTTTATTGTACTCTCTCTCTAACACACACATACTTTTTACCCCCACATAGTTAAGCCTGCGTCGTGTGTGTCTATTATGAACAAATTGAATTAATATCTTCCTTATTGCTCTTTGTGGGATTCAAGAAAATAGGTAAATTAGTTAGTTTTTATTAGAATTTATTGTTGTATATTGTTTGCACTGTTATTAGTATCTAACGGTGGAGTTGTTGATTAAGAAGTGTGGTAATCCTTTTCCCCCTAAATAAGGATTGAGTTATAATTGTGCCATAACCATTTTAATCCCAACTTAGTTTTTTTTGTCATTCCTATTTCCATCTCAACTTTTGTTCCCACTACATGTGTACGTGAGTTTTTATGTTATTAATGGAGTTTGGTGGATTGAATTGTTTTTGATTTGATAGTTTTTTGCTCATGTTTTCATGTGCTTCCTTTGAGTTTCCAAAATTTTTGGACTAAGAAGTGTGGCAATCCTTCTCCGCCCTCACCTCATCAGCCGCCGCTGCTCTCATATTCATAATTTGGTTTTGATACTTTATTGTGCTAATACATTGCTACTCACTCAATTTACTGCTTTTCAATTTGAATTATCAAACATTTACTGCTTTTGAATGCTACTCACTCAATTTGAATTATCAAACATTTCATTCATATTCTGTACTATCAACATTTACTGCTACTTTTTTACCTTTTTTTTTAATTATCAAACATTAGGTTTGTTAGTGAGTTTTTGGATCTTTAATTTTCTTTAATTTCTTTGTTGTGTATTTTGCCCGATGCTAAACTAATTATAACTCTTTTATGACTAGAAAATCTTGCATTGAATTATGAATTGCTGGTTAGAAGGTTAGTTTTTTGGTTTGGTGCTTATTGGTTTTATGGTCTTAGTATGCTGATATTGATATAATTAAAGCTTTGGATCAAGTAAATATTATATTTTTGATGTGCTTATTTGAGGTCCTTGACATTGCTGATGCCTTAACATTGCTGCCTTGATATAATATTTTTGATGCTTTGACATTGCTGCCTTGGCGTTGCTTATTAAAGTTCACTATTTTTATGTAAATATTATATGTTGATGTTTGGCATTGCTGTTGCCTTGACATTGCTGCTGCCTTAGCATATAAAGAACTGCGGGTTGCCACAAAAGTCTATTAAATTTCACTTTTTTTTCCTTTTGTGCCATCTTTATATTGTGTGAGGTTTGGTTGTAATTTTTAAGACATTGGCACATTTTTTTCTCAATGACAGTAATTCAAGAAAAAGTGTATTATGCTATTATTTGAAATTCATATACTTTGGTGACTGTTGAGTTACATTAGTATTCCTTTGTTCTTTTCATATGATAGTAATGAAATCTGTTGTTAAGTATCTACAACAATATTTTGGGATCATTAAATACTCTATTGATTTGTCCGTTTCTCTGCGTTGCTCTAATTTGACTTAATATAAATTGGACTGTTTATTACTTTAAGATTGATAACTTTGACAATCTATATATTTTTCTGAAACATGAAATTGACTTAATATTTACAGCCCAAATGCAACCTTAAAGGGCATGAGGATTCCCTGCAACAGTCCCGAGCATCGACGAGTTTTCATAGTGTTAAAATCAACAGGTATTTGGATTGTTTAATATCATTTTGAAACTATATGTTTTCCTGTTTCCAATGTTTGAAAATTCAATGCTTTGGTGAGGTTGTGCAGATGACCATCTTTAGGATATGCAATTATAGTTCATATAATTATATCATAGGTGGTATTAAATGGCGTATGTTCAGGAACATGTTCAGTAACACCCAATTGATATAGTTTTACTCTTAATGCACAAGGATTTCTAACACTCTTCATAGGTAATACAAGTGAAATACGATTTGTCGTTAGGTGTTTTCTTCATTGATCAAGTGCACATGCTTGACATCGAGTGTTTTTTTTATTTTTAAACCATTCTATAGATAACGTCATGGCACCCATTCTGATTGTTGACACCAACCGAGGGATCACAAAAATTCGATCCTCATATTAGAAGAACTACTCTAACTTTTGGTATTGTTAAATGGTGAGTTCCGTTATACTTGGTGTGATTTTTATTAAGTTTTATTGTCATGTTTTGATTTAGTTGGATAATTGTGCAAACAACAATGAACGCATTAGTGCTAAGAGATGGATGATCGCCTTACACAGTTAGGTTAATTTCCTAATGGATAACGTCACAAGTTTTTCTTTATTTTTCCCCCATATATACATGGGTTTGTTCTACACAGTAAACTATCAGTAGTACTATAGAAGTTATAAATTTTGTTCTTTTGTTCTAATTTGTTTCCTGTGTTTCAACTATGTTAAGTCTCATTACATAGGGTTCTTATATATAATTAGGTTGATGATTCTACTGTTCACGATGTTGGAGTTGGTATGATATTTTAATTTCACAATTTTGAATTTCTTTGAGCAGTCACATGTTAATGTGAGAATTATTATGTGATTAACACTCACTAGACTAATAGAAAATGATTTTGACTCGAGTTTTCATACGTTTGTTCATGGCAACTTATCATTTTTTAAAGAGTGTGAACTACCACACTTGATCTTTGCAATTTCATAGTACCAAGGTTAGCAATAAGTATTTATTTTGCAAGGTATAATACATTCAATTTTTTGAGTTTTGATTGAGTATCGAAAGATTCGACTGATCTGTTTTGCAAGGTGTTATCTAATGATTTTTTGAGTTTCAGTTGAATTGATTTTAGTTAGCAATGATGATTAGCTGAGAAGACGACATCAATGATTAGTTAGTGGAACCGAGGCCTAGGCGAAGCGTGTGCAAAATAAAGACAACATCAGTGCTCCCACTGCTGCCCTTGAGTCAACCGTTGCCCCCTCACAAACTCTCCCATGTCGTTGCCTCCCTTCAACTGCCTTTCACGTTGCCTACCACGCTATCGCTCACACTGCCACCTCAGTCTCTCATAGCGACTCTAAGGTTAAATATCTCCTTTATTTCATTTTTGGGGGTATATATACACTAATATTTCACACTATATACTTTTAGTGCTTCAAAATAATGTTCTTACATTTGGATTTAAGGCTAGAACCTGCTAACTAGCATGCGTAATTTTCATTTGGATTCTATTTTCTTTTTTGACGTTTATATTGTTTATGCAATTTATTGCATAACTGCGATTTAAAAAGGTCATTTTTTACTTTATTTGAGAAAAGTATTGGAATTTTTTTAATTAGAAAGCCTATTTAATATATATCAGATGACCAGGTCAAGGATGTCATTTGTTTAATAAATGTAGGTTTCATCTTAATGTTAATTCGATCCATTTGTATCTTACACCACTTTCACTAAATAATTGTACTTAGTTTGAAACAAGCCTTATACAAGTACAACTGAAAATTAGTAGCTCTTATGATTATCTTGGAGATTCAACCTCTTTAAATCTTTTAGTATATATATTTGAGTACTAAGTATTGTTGTTGTTGTTCCTCTTCTTATATATAGTCATTTGAAGACCAACTGGAAATTTCCCACGATAAATTGCTTCTATATTTGAGTCACTAACACTATTGTATATCATCAAAGGTAATCTCTATTTATGTAGTCTATTTACTTTTAATATTGTAAATCATCAAAGGTAATCTATATTTATGTAGTCTATGATACTAACACCGAGGGTGAAGAAGATCAGTCTGAATGTTAAATGCCAAATTAACATCAAGTCATAGTTTGGAAATTGAGCAGACTCTCAGGATTTAGCTTGAAAAATGCTAAATTCTAAATTCATCTTTGGTCATACATTGGAAATTGAGGGAACTTCAACTGGAGTTTCTAAATCCAGCTTTTGTGTTTTTTTTACAGGCAGATTTGGGTTTTAATGGAATTCAAGGCCTATTACATTCAGGTATTTTTTAATGTTTTTTTTGTATTTATGCATGTTTGAACATGGGTGGTTCCATCTCCATAGATAGTCAATACAACAAGTGTTATACAGAATAGGCGTTCGGGGGGTTCAATGCATATGCCGCTAAATTGGCTTTTAAAGATGGAATTAATGGTTTCCTTCCTTTTTCCCCATGTAGATTTGAAGAAAAGTGTGGTAGTTAGTTTTTAAATTGATGGTAATATGCGACTCATGTCTGGGGCCAACTCCCAAGTGCTGCCAACTGTCGAGTGCTACTAGCTCTGCTACTGAATATAGAATATAATACGAGCCATCAACGAATGCTGCCACATCTGCTATTGAATACAGAATAGATATAATGAGTGTTGCCAGCTCTACTATTGAATACATAATATGTGTTCAGGGGTCAAATCCTTATAGGTTTTATTAAAGTAGTGGACGGGATCAAGCAAAAGATATAACACTTGTCATGTGGCTGTTAAAACATGAAACATGTTTACTGTATTACTGAATGAATTAGCAACTCTTTGTTCACAAAAAACTTGTTTGTTATTTGATCCGATTGAGTCTTATTTTCATATGGTTTTTTAATTGTCATTTTTCAATGACAATAGATTCTCAAAGGGACCTTTCGTATTTTTTTTTGGTGTTTTGATTATATTGATTAGGAAGAACTATTTTTTGGGAGTTGTATACGATACACAACACATGTAAAACACTCACGAGTTAAATTGGTTGTCTCTATCTTCACTTTCTACGAAAAATAGGGGTGATTGTGAGTTGTGTAGCTGTATTTAAGATCGAGAAAACAACCAAATTGGTTGAAGTCAAACGTTCGTCATTACATGTGTGAACACAGTACACCAATGTCATGGTGGGTTTGCATTTGATCATTTTCTCAATTTGCAGCGTGGGTTGTACTTTCCCTTCTAACTCATCCTTATTCATTCACCACTTACAATAATTGTTGAGCACTTTGAAATCACCATTTCCTGCATTCGTATTAGACATTAGTTCTCCAAATTACAAAAGTTTTTACTTGGACACTAATTTAGTTTCCTGATAACTTGATGATTGTTGGATGCTGGCAAAAATAAGGGGAAAATTAGGCTTTGGTAAGGTAGATTATGTACAACATAAATCAGGGTAAGGAAGAATTTTTCAAGCATGAAATAGGAGCTGAGATATTTACATATATTATATAAATGGAGTTATGACGCACACAACTTTGGAAACATGGCAATTTTTTTAAAATTATACTTTGTTTTGTCGGGGAATGATATTTTTGTCGTTTTGAAATTACATATTTTGAATTTTTTTGCCATTTTGCTATTACGTATTTTGAAATTTTTTGTTGTGCCTTCAGTCACGTGCATATACTAGTATATATATATATATACGATGAATATCATTAACGCACATATACATAGGTATAAACACCACACACGACACAAAATACATTAAGTTTTTCGCACTCGTATGGCAAAAATGTGTCAGATGGAAATGAAAGTGTAGGGGTGTGAACTAGTAACAATTAAATTATGACCCGATCACTTAAACATGTTCACGGAGTTCTCATTTGATTGGAAAACTTTATCACACTTAAATATAGCATCATGTGATAATATATAGTGAACTCAATGAACAAACATACACAATGCACACAAACCTTGAATTTCAATGATTCTACAAACCAATAGAGTCATGACAATAAGAGCATAGCTAGGATAGAAATTCATTGTGCAAACCCGTTGATATAACCAACCAAACTCCTCATAATTTTCTTTTTCTTTTTCTTTTTCTTTTGAACATATCAACTAAACTAATCAGGCCTTGGCTAATTTTTCTTTTAATGCCAAATTTTTTTAAGCCAAATTTCAATGGTGGCTTTTCACGCGAAGTAATTTTGTCTTTCGCAGCCCGATTCTATTAATAAACAACACAACACCGGGTAAATATTTTTTTATTTTTTTTAAAACAGGGAAACGGTTATTATATGCACAAATCCTCCATAGTCATAGAAACATGTATATGACTAAATTGATAGGAGAACATATCACTTAGCTTAAATATACATATGAAATTAAATTTCTAATGAGCTCGTGCATGTGTGAATCGAGGCATATAAAAATAGAAAAGCAACACAAAATCCAACTACCCCATGCGAGCATGACAAAGAACATTTTAAGGATTGAAAATCTTAACCAAAAGTTCTAGCCACTTGGAAGCGGAAAGGAAAAGGATTCAAGCACAAGTATATGCCACATAAAGTGTGTCAAACTAAAATACACCCAAAACAAAAAAAAAATCTTTTTGAGTTTTTGAAATTTTTAACCAAAATAAAAAATACAACTCAAAAAGAAAAATAAATAAAATCTTTTTGAATTTTTCTCAATAAGACACAAATAAAAATATATACAAAAGATATACACAAATCATGATTCTAGCATGTGATTAATCATGGAGCGTAGACTAGAAAATGACAAACATACATATAGCTAGAATAAATACATCATGAAGCAAAAGAACGCTAGAGTATGTAAACAAGACTAACACATTTAACTTTCCGATTTAGCATGGGAGGTTTCACGTGATAGCAAATGAGAATCATAAACCATATTTTGTAAAGTTACCAAGTCGGATCTCCTAACCCAAACAAGTGAAGAGTGACAATCTTGGGATTGGGTGACCTTGGCTACCTTGATGACCTTACTCTTGGATTTCCTAGGATCCTTTCTGAGATCAAAATAAAATTTTCTAAGATGGCCTTTTCGACCACAATGTGAGCAAGTAAAGACCTGGCGAAAAGTAGTACCTAAGAAAATATTCCTAGATGATTCTCTCAAAATAGTGGTTTTAGCTTTATTAGCGGAAGCATTATAAGAATCGAAGCCTAAACCACAAGTGTCATTTTTTACTTGGAGACGGTTCTTAATATTTTGTCTAACTTAGCGGACCTACATTCCAAATCAAATTTGACTTTAGTAGAGTCTCTCAATTTTTCTTCTAATTCTAAGATCCTAGACTCTAACAAAACCTTTCTCTCTTCAAACATGATAATATTTTTCTTCATTGTTTCCATCAAACCTCTAAGGATATCTCTCTCGCCTTCAACATACTCAAGCTTCTATCGAAGATCCCTCTCACGTGTCCTAATATCTTCCACTAAAGCACTCTCATCAATGACCTTGGCACGCTCTCTCAAACAAGCTTCTAACTTCAAATTTGCCCTTTTTAATTTAATTGGTTCGGCATACAATTCTTAAAATGCTACTTGAAGTTCACTCTCATCAACTTCTTCTTCATTTTCACTCTCTCTTTCATCTCCACTCTCATTACCAACAAATTTATGGGATTCACAAACTTTGGCCTCGAAAGTGTCATGTATTATAATGTCATCATTGGACGAGTTATCACCATCACTTACATGACTTACCATGAACGCAGTAAAATTATGCTAAATGGAGGAATCGGGTCCCTCTTCCTTATCACTATCATTAAGGGTGGCATTGTATGAAATCGGTTGCTTGACCTCTCTCTTTAGTTTAATGGGACATTCAAAAGCCCTATGGCCATACCCTTCACAACCAAAGCAACGATCTGACTCATCCCTATGTAGATCTTCATTTTGATTTTTAGGGAATTTTTTGGCTTTGTCATACTTAGATCTATCAAATTTCTTGAAATAATTTTTAATATTATCTTTGTTAAACTGAAGAAATTTTCTAGCAAACATAGCCATATCTTCTAAGTCAAAATCAGTCTCATCATGCGAAATTTGTTTTTCCTCCTTTTGGACTTTCAAAGCGATGCCCTTATCTTTCTTCTTTTCAGTCTTAGAGGAAAACATGTCAAGTTCATAGGTTAGTAAATCACCTATGAACTCTTCTAGTTTCGTAGAGGTTAAAGTGGGTAAAGAGTTCAACACGATCACTTTAGGAATGAATCTATCGGATAGGGACCTTAAAATTTTCTTTATTACACGGTCGTCGGGTATTTTTTCTCCCAAATTAAATGATGAATTAACAATAACTGAAAGTCTAACATAAAATTCATCAAAAGTTTCATTTTCAGGCATTTTAGTGGTCTTGAATTGAGTGGTAAGGTTTCGGAGTTTCGAAGCTTTAACGACACTAGTTCCCTCGTGGGTGAGTTGTGAGATATCCCAAGCTTCTTTAACGATTTCACACGTCATGATACGTTGGAATTCACCCGGTGTAACCGTACTAAACAAAGCGATCAAGTCTTGGAAATTAAAATTGGCTAGTTTATGTTCATTCTTAGTCCATCTCTCTATGGGTTTGGGGACACATTCATTTTCTACTAAACATGTAGGTGGGGACCAGCCGGTAACAACAGATAGCCAAACCCTCTCATCTATGGACTTTAGTGCCGATTTCATATGCGTTTTCCAGTACGCGTAATTAGAACCATAAAAAACTGAAAAATTTTAAAACGGAGAAAATTCCATTTTTAAGCAAAACACAAAAAGGACTTCAACGCAGTAATTTAGCGCTTCTAGCTCTGATAACACTTGATAGTGAGGAAGCCCCCAAATTTAAAATTTAAATTTCCTAATGCGGAATAGGATGGTTCAACACACACAAACTTATAAACTATTTTTTTTTCCAAATTCACAACTAAATATATCAAATTTTAATTTCTCCAAATTGAAATTAAACTAAGTCAAATATGTGAATTTTACTTTTAACATAAAATTAACTTAACCCAAGTCTTGAAAGAAGCCTAACACAAACCAAATTTTATTAAATTAAATTCTGGACTTGAATTAAATTAAACTTACCCAAATTATCCAAACTTAAATTAGCACCAATTTAAATAAGTGTGAGATTTAAATCAATTTTTATCTTGATTATCCTAGCATGCATCTAAGGTGATTTTTACAAAGATAAAAATAAACAATCTCACTACGTGGTGATGTACGAGGAAAATCCAAATGGGAAAAACCTCGGACGGCCCTGGCCAAACAAATCCACTAGGTACGGCATGTTTACAAATACAACGACAAGAAGACTTACAACACTCGACTCGACTCCTTCAAGTCTCGATGCTTCATTCGCTCTTCAACCTCTGCCTTGTAGATAACTCTGGAGTCCACCAATGGAGGCACAACCCACCGTCAACCATACACGGTACCTTTCACCATGTGAGAAAGTCGCAACACAAACTTCTTCTCCTTTTATGGATAGAGAATGAACCCAAACTTCTCTTCTTGTTGGTGTAGAGAAAAGTGCCAAAATCCTCCAAGCAAAGATATATATATATATATATGAAACTTGGATGAAACAAACATGGGTGATGTGTTTTGGAAGAATTTTAAACCATGGAAATCAAACATGCAAAGGGGACTTTTTAAGTATGTTTTTTTTTTCTCTAAAAAATGCTCTCAAGAATTAGGTGAAAAGTCTGTGAAAAACTGTTTTCCCGAATTGGTTAAAAACTGCCAAAAATTAGTGGGGATAAGTAGTGGGAAAAATTGGAGGGAAAAATAAAAACTGCCAAAACTGGCGTATCCTCGTTCAAACGACCTTTCTCATTCGAACGACATCGTTTGAACCATTTCTAACGAAAATTCAGAGTTTAAGGGGAAAAACTCTTTGATATCTCGTTCGAACAAGTTCGTTGGACCAACTTCGTTCGAACGATTTTCTAACGACAATTCAGAGAAAAATTGCTTAAACTCGTTAGAAGACTCGTTCGAACGACAATTCGAACGAAAATTCAGAAAATTTTGTTTTTCATTTTTAAGTCCAAAAACTTTTGAAAAAAATTCTAAAGAGATTTTCTGAATATAAATGTTATTTAGACAAAAATAACACCCATAAAATATTTTCCTAGCTCCTATATATATAATAGTGCATTCATACCTTTAGAGACTTGGAATCCTTAATGTTGATGACGTGAAACATGTGGCACGAAACCCGACAGGGATGAAACTTTAAATCTTGTCCGCTACGTCTTCAATTTCTTCAAACGTCATAGGCATGATAGGAACAAACTTCTATTTTATGACTCAAATAATTTTGTCCGGAATTAAGCCAAAACTACATATGGACTTAATTGAAAATTTATGTCCTTACACCAATAAGAAAGACCGAGCGAACCTCTACAAACTAGTTGCCTAGTACATTATTTACGATAAAGCACTGTTTAAGAGAAACTTTGATGGAGCCCACTTACACTGCTTCAGAGGGGCTGACATTGAAGAAATGATGCAAAAAATCCACAGCAGAGAATGCATACCCCACATTAATGGCCATATGCTCGCCAACAAGATTATCCAACAGGGTTACTATTGGCCTACTATGGTTCAGGATTGCACCGCCTATGTTCGAAAATGCCTTAAATGCTAATAGTTTTATAATATCCAACACTTGCCTCTACGAAAATTGTATAACATGACCTTTCCCTGGTCATTCTCCACACGGGGCATTGATATCATAGGGAAAGTCACACCCAAAGCCTCCAATGGACACGAGTTCATCCTGGTTGCCATTGATTACTTCACCAAATAAGTCAAAGTCGAGTCATACGCAGTGCTAAATGCCAAAAAAGTAGCCAAATTCATTCGAAAGAACATTATCTACCGATACAGGGTTTCGCACGAGCTAGTGTCAGATAAGGGGTTACATTTCGAGGCAGAAGTCACAGACTTGGTCAACGATTATGGAATTCAGAGGCACAATTATTCTCTCTACCAACCGCAAACTAACGGTGCAGTTGAAGTCGCCAATAAGATTCTCAAAGCAATTATCAGCAATATGACCGAGAGTTATCGAGATTGGGTCGATTGGATTCCTTATGCCCTCTGGGGCTATTGTACTTTAGCTCCAGAATCTACTAGGGCTACCCCTTACTCTCTGGTATACGACATGGAAGTAGTCCTACCCGTCGAACTAAAAATACCTTCATTATGAATCATGCTTGAGAGCAAAGTCAATGAGGAAGACTAACATCAGATCCGTTTCGACGAGTTAACACTCTTAGATGAAATAGGCTAAAGGCTCAATATCATATAAAAGGATATCGTTGCCTGATAGCGTGATCATTCAATAGGAGAGTTAAGGACCGTGGTGTTCGAGAAGGGGACTTATCCATCAAAGAAATTATAGAAGCCGTTTGGGATCCCAAAGGGAAATTCAAGCTAAGCTGGAGTGACCCATACATTGTGAAGAAGATCCTGTCCGGTGGCGTCGATATTCTTATTGACCTTGATGGAGAAGAGATGTCACGTCCAGTCAACTTAGACAGTCTCAAGATATTCTAACCCTAGTCCAAAATCTCGACACACTACGACTCCTCTCATCCCCCTTATATTCTAAAAAAAATTCTTCATTTCCTTTTACTCAGAACAACATGGGGCCTACTCCTCTAAAAAATAAATTTTCTTTTAAAATGAAACTCATAAAAATTTCAAAACCATTAGAGGTACATAGGCAACCTGTACGCTTTACATGGGCGCGGTCCCCTTATTTTTCATAAAATGCTATTATTTTCTTACCTCCAAGAACGACAATTCATTTCATCATTTACATGAACAATATGATTATGTATGCCTTAGTGATTAGTATCGATAATTCAAATGTAAAACTCATCAAGAGGCACAAAAATAAAATTAAAATCATTTTTATCCCATTATAGGAAAAATCGGTACAATTACATGAAATATCAGCGTAGGGAGTCAAACAACTACCCCCTCTAACCAAAATATCCCTAGAATAAACCTAACCAAACCTTCCCAAAATTATTCTCAACAAACTAAAAATAATCAAACACATCTCCATCATAAAAGCTTTACAAATAAACACCAGCTTCACAAAAGACCTTATCCACAATTGCTGGAAGACCCAACGCCATCATCATCTGCTCATTGAGGCCCCCAAACTTCCCCTGCCCGGATGGTATGCCGAAGGCACTCCATGGAACGATAAGCCCGGACCAGCCTAGAGAAAACCACTACGTCCCCTCCATAGTGTCAAACATGACCAACCATGTATGTTCGATCTCCTCGGCCAAGATTTTGGCCACTACTCTCTTCCACAACCATTTTATATTATCTTTAGAAACATGACAAACCCAATTGATAGATTGAGAAGGGCGAGTTAAAGAACGATGATTCTCCTACAGAGAGCCCAATCGCATACGCAAGCCTTTAGTCAAATCCAGGGTACGGAAAGGAATAATTTTCTCTCATCCGACTTGACGTAGGAGCTGTCAGGGGAAATATAATGAGGTGTGCCAGAGACCAACTAAATGAACATACTGGTATTGCCCCAGTTCCAAAATAGGTTTCAACTCCCTCCACCAGGGCATCGACCAGCGCAAACATCGAGCTTCGTGCTTCACAAACTAGTTTACCCAGTTCTCTATGGATGGGCCAAAGCTAATGAAATAACGAGTGAAGAAATTCAGCATAGCTACTGAGGGATATTCAAAGGGGACCGCCAAGCAGAATCCATCATCCAGCCACATAAACAGCATAATCGGGCTTCCTCTCCAAAAATCGAAACGACCCTCATGCCAAGCATTAAGACCATTCAAGGTCTCCGCCAGTATCGCCGCCACATGATTGCGAAAAAAGACATTCATACGGTGATGGAAGATAGTTGAGGGTCCGCCATCAGGTCCCCGATCACCACCAACAGCTCCAGCAAAACTAACCTCATTATTATCAGTTCAACATACTAGATTTAGCACAATCCAATGAAGTCGACAAGCCCCACTTTACAACCAAGCTTTCTATCGCATAATTCATATGCCAACTAAGTCTCCAAGCCCTACATCTATTAAAAAATTCCCCAAAACTCATTTTTCCTACTTTTTCTCAAAATAAATCCCTTTAAAAGGGAAGCGCTTGTTCAACCAAGCCTCGACTGTGGACCGTAACCCACGTTCTATGACCATTTTAAACTCAAAAGTTATCACGATACCATGAGCATATTTTGCACTAAATTTTCACGGTCATCTACTATTGATCATGATCCTGAACCGTGACCTACTACGTGATGATTTTGGCGCCATTTTTCTGCCTTTTGGGCCACGATTTTGGATCATGACCAACTAATGGTTTAGGTCACCCCTATATGGGGTCACACATTGGGTCACGATTTCGAAGGCATGGTCATAGATTTGGATCATGACCCCCATGGTCACAAATTTGGACCATCATCACCGTGTCGTGACGATTTTTAGTTTTTATCGTAGTGACATCATGTTATTACTTTACAAAAGCGAGTTTATGTATGGTTTGGAGTTATTTTGGGTATGAGGGTGATGAGAAATATTTTGTCAATGAATTCCTTTAGATTTAATGTAAAAATGGAAGAAAAGGGACTTTTATTCAAACACAACATAATTCATGTGCTTATTTGTTAAAAAAAATCGTGATGGCCAAAACATTACACAAGCCAAACTTTAGGGGCCACCAGTGTATTTTATGCTTTAATCTTAATAGTTTATTATATAACATTAGTTATTCGTAAAAAAACTAATTTCAAATAATTGACTCCCAATGTAAGATAAATACTAAGTACTTTATCATTGATTGAAAACTATACTTCCTCCTTAATTTGAGAGGCACGACTTGAGAATGAAATATTTTAAATAACTCAAAATTTTTAAATAGAAAAATTATATTAAATAAAGAAGGATTTGATTTATGACCCATTACTTTTAAGAACATAGTCATGCTGGCTTATTTCGGGTGGACAAAACACAGGTCTAGGTTGTATATCCTGATGAATATTGAAGATTGATATGCTACGACATAAGCTTACCTCAATCAATTTATCGGAGTCAAACTTTACGCATGTTGACACTTTACCATGGTTTGGTTAATTTGTAATTTTTTCAATTTTTTTTATAAGATAAATGGGTTGACAAGATTTTTCTTTTTGAGAGATGTAACGACACCTCTTAATTGTTTTGAATTTTTTAACACCTCATTCGAACGAGACTTCACACAAATGGGCCTCTCATTCACACAAGATATCTCGCGAGGCTTTCATGAGGAATTCTTATTTTATCTCAAATACAAGGTGTCGTGTGAAATTATTAAGAAGTGAACTTCGCACAAGCTTCAAACGAGGATATTCTAGGCCAAGGAAAAAGTCTCGTGCAGTATTGAACTTTGCACGAAAAAAGTCTCATTTGTACAAGAGATCGTTCTTCAAAATTTGTTTTCAATTCTAACTCTTTTTTTTAAATCACACACACACATGCACATATACACACATACGTACACATACTTTATTTAGTGTGATTCGAAATTGCGTCTCTTAATCTTCCTAAACCCTAAAGAGCCTTTAAGCGTTCTTCGTGAGATATTTGAAACTCAAAGTCAAATATTAAATTCCATGAAAACCAAACAATAAATCCCACATATATAACCTTGTTTTTCTTGTGTAAAATTAGTTTTGTACAACTGATTTTGTTCCCAACAGAGATCAATGGATACTGAGGCGAGGATCGCTATTAAGTGTTGTCGTGGAGAGCAACTAAAGGCTAATGAAAAGTCTATAGATGTTTCAAACGTAAAGGGAATATTCTTGGGATTTTAAGATTGTAATCTACGTTGTGTTGTTTGTTCGTAATTTCTGATTTTGTATCAATGTACTTATTTTTAGGGATGGGGGTTGGTTATCACGATAAGGGTTTTCATGTTATATCGAGTGTTGTGAGGTTGTGAGATTGTGTGTTTGTTTCCCATAATTAGTACACTCCAATTAACTCATGGAATTGAATTTCATAAATGGAATTAGTTAAAATCAAATGTGAGATTAATCAATATTGAATTTAGTTGAATAAGATCTCATTGGGATTAAAATTAAATAAGCAAAATTCGTAATAAAAGAATTAATTTTGCGAAAATAGACAACCAATTTTTCCCATTAATTTAATTGCATTTTATGTAGGATACGTTTGAAACCATTTTAAAAGAAATCAATTAAATCATAATAGAACACCATTATCTTTAAAATTATTTTTAAAATCCAAAATTACACCTTATTTCCCCAAAGAAAAATTTACCTCTTAATTTCCATATTTTTGAACAAATATTTATATACATTAAGAAAATATATAGACATATATAAAATTAGGGAAAGTCAACTCTTAAATCTCGATGAATATGTCGAGATCTCATCGGAGATGAGCCAAAAAACATTTCAAATTTTTATATAGATCGCATAAATCCGAAAAAGTTTTTCTGATTTTCCTTTTTCTCACATGCGAACTTAATCTTCAATTATTCACCCACAAAATCATGGTTAGTGAAAATCTCTCAAGTTCCCTTCTAAAACTAACTCACTAATGGGAAAGAAGTTTTTAAAGATAAAAAGAAAGGTAGGTTGTGAGTGGGTAATTTTTTAAAAAGAATTTGGCCTTATTAAGCAAATAGTTGTAGGGATTACCTCTTGAACAAGAAACTATTTAGTGCTCTTTAATTAGGAGAAAGTGTGTATATCTAAAAAATGGGTGGGATTCATGGAAGGTGGAAATAGATACTTGTACATGTTTGTTGAACCTAATTTTATAAAATTAAGATATTTTCCTTAAAAATGTAAGGTTAGAGGTCAAAGGGAGTGGCACAGTTAAATTTTGGAAAGATCATTGGTTTGGAGATTTTCGTTCCAATATTCTCTCTCCAAGACTGTATCGCTTATCTATTAATTATGGCACCTCTATTGAATTGTTATCTTCATGGTCTTCTCCTCCTATATATTTTTGGAACCTCTCTTTTAATAGGAATTTCAAGAACATAGTTTGAATACTTTGCAACCATTATTTTTCTCGTGGAAGGGTTTCCTTTATCTAATTTTTTTTTTGGAATAGAGTTGGAATTCTAATTCCTTTAAAAATATTTCGATGATGTTTTTGTGAGTTCTCCTTCAATCCCATATCTCGAAGCATACAAGAAGATTTGAAAACCTCAAAAGTATAACCCTCACATGGTTAGTTTCCAATAAAAGAGTCACTTGTGATTTTATCCAAAGGAATAAACCCTAAACTTGACTCTTTCCTTATTGGCGCATTAGGTGTAAAGATGCTCACGAGTCAAATAATCATTTAGTCAAAACTTTTAAGGCTTTAAGATAATTGGCGTGTTCCCTACGTATGATACGAGTTTGTTGCGATAAACCGGCACTTCGAATGCGAGATGAAGGAAACACCTAGTCTTTTGGAGATTTGTCATCATGATTATGGCCTGGCCTATTTGGTTGAAGAGAAAATCGAGAGTGTCTGATGATACATAATCTTAAATGAGGACATGTGGAAAAAGAATAAATTTTTAGCAACCTTTATGGCAAATATGTGAATGTAATTTTTCTTAATAATTGAGTTGGTCTCTTAGGCTACAACAATTGTACTTTGAAGACTAGAGTTTTAGTTGACGATTTCGGTCCAAACATAATACCCGATTGTCTGGGGCTCTCCGGGTAAACAATGTACTAGTTCGAGATATTTTATGGACATGTGTGATTTTCATCGAGTTTGTTCGGCTATCAGCTAACCATTTTCAGTTCTTTTTTTTTTTTTACTTCTATTTTCCTTGTTTATGGTATACATTTCCTACATATAAATTTACTATATAATGGTTCTTAATCAATAATAATGTTTTGCTTCCTATAATGAGAAACAAGTGTCAAAAGTCAAAAAGACCAAAAATATAAAAGGAAGAAACATGAAATAGTTTTTTGGGATAAATTTCAAAATTCGAAAACTAATAAACAAAGCCATCCCATATTAGAATATCAAGAAACCCGCGCTCACTCTTTATAACCCCTCCTGCTTATCAACCGTCTGCTGAGATTACATGCACATTGTGAACATAATCTTGGTAGCCACAACTTTACATATAGAGATGATTATATATCTATATGTGTATATATATGCATATCTATGTGTATATACACCGACAGAGATATATATAAAGAGGGTTTATGTTTTTTTTGGAGAGAACCCTGTTTCTTTCATTCACTCACTTGTTTGGAGTCTAAGGAGCTTGGAATCCAGCACCATTTCTCATGGTATTGCCAATTTTTTTCTTACCCTTCTTGCTATTACATTGAATTTTGATATGTATGTATATGAATGTGTGTGTATATGTGTGTGTGAGAGAGAGATAGGCAGTTCTATGATTGGGTTTGTTTAATTGTATAATTTAGTTGAAAACCCATGTTTTTACTAATCATTTTAAAAACACACATTATATATAGATATGTGTGTGATGCGATTTCTATGATTAGTTGTTTCATTTAGTTAAAACCCCCTTTTTTGTATAATTTCTTATGGTCTTGTCATTATTTTTTCTTACATTGAATTTTGATATATATATATATGAATGTGTGTGTGTGTTTGAGTCAATTGAGTTTGTTTAATTGTTAAATTTAGTTGAAAATTCGTGTTTTTACTAATCAGTTTTCTAGCAAAATCCACTGATTTAGCAAAATTAGGTTTTAACTTGGCATAGTTTCAATTTATTCCCCTTGGTTCCTATTCACCCTTATATAAATTTTGTAGATATTTTAACACATATAATCCCCATGGCTGTAGAACTCTAATGAGAGAGAAATGCATCCTGAGATTTTTTTCTCTTGGTGTTTTTTTCCCCTCATAAATCTGATCTCTTGAGGTCATTTATTTTGTTTTGTCTAATATAACGTTTCACACATAACTCACTTTACATTCAACTATTGATGATGAATTGGGTATTTAATTGAAGCCTATTAAGGATTTCCGCGTTGTTTATCGATATAATTGAGTTAGGCTTCCTTATATGTGTATGAGTTAATTAAAGAACACTATTAATATGTTTATATCAATTAAGAACATCTCACGTGCTTTATATATTCAGACGTACACAATTACAATTTATTTTCTAGATAAAACATGAAAATTGCTAGTTTAGGTAAAACTTGAGCTTGGTTTTAGTTGTAGATTGCTTGATCCTACAAACACCCCACTCTCACATCATGTCATCTGTCTCAAATAATAATGGACATTAGTACATCCTATACTTTTTTTGGGGGGTATGAAGGGTGATACCGGGCCAGCTTACGCGCACCTCGGACTAATCCCTTCACCCCGAACAAGACTTTCGAAACATGCATTTAATTCCTGTGGTCCGTGGCTCCATGACGCAGCTGCCAAGGTTCGAACCTGAGTGCCTGGGTTTACAGCTACACCCGGTTATCAACATGGACAACCTTTGGGTTTTACATCCTAGACTTTAACACTGACCCAAAAATAAAAAAGAATGATGTGAGAACATTTCTTTATTTTAAAGTGGGGAATAACAATCACTATTAGGTTTTAACTTGGACGATCACTATTTGATGCCTAAGTTGCTTGTAAGTGACCATCATCACACAGTCATTTCAAACACGCACGCATGCACGCGCAAACACACACATAGGGATGTTCACGGTTTGGTTGGTTCAATTTTGGGGCACAATTTTCAGCCAAACCGACCTTGTCGGTTAACCGAAGGGATGAAAAACCGTTAGTTTCTGTTGGTTTGGTTTCGGGTTCGGTCTTGTAGCATATACCACGTAATCACAAATCAGAGGAGGGTGAGGACAATTTTCAATATATCAAAGCATAGATTCACAACGAGTTCATACAAATATATACTTAATTATATATATTACCCAGAAATTTCGAGAACATCAAACTCAAATCCAACTGAAAATTTAACATATATATGCATAATGAAATACATGTATAACATATAATATACATACCTAAAGTTTAAAGTTGATTTAAAGCAGCTTTCCCAATAGATTTGTAGTCCTACAAGTAACAGTCATTCTCTTGTTGAAGTCTTCAAAGGTGGTGACAATTTGAGGCAGATTTCGTAACCTTAGCAATTCGAGCCACAACAAGTGGGGCTTTGGTTTTGTGTGAGCAACGAGTAACAAGCTTTCGTCAATCGAAATTGGAAAAAAATGAGGAGATAGATAGAAGAGACGGGTTCCCATGGAGAGAGAGAGTCAGAGCGTCTAGGAGAATAATGAGAGTTTCACCTAACAAATATATACTTAACTATATACATATTGTTTAGTTGTTTCATTTAGTCGAAAATCCGTGTTTGTATGAATCGATTTCTATCTTTGCATTGTTTGTTTATTTTTATTATTTTGTTGAAAACCCATTCTTTTTCTGGATCAATTGTTCAATCTTTGTATCAAATTTCCATTTCAGCTAGGTGACTTGATTAAGAATCTATGAGATCCACAGATTTTTGCCACTATAATCATTAGTTAATTCTTGTAGTTGTAGTGATCCTTCTTACACTTGACAAAATCAAGTTTTTGTTTCTTTCTCTCGGTTTCAGAAGCTTCTCATAATATGCTTTCAACAATTTAACATTGCATCCGTTGCAGCTATCTCCTTTTTTTTTTTAACATTCACATCCTTATAGAGCTTCCCCGATTCTTATATTTATCAAATCTTACAACATGGTCTTTTTTCTTTGGCTACACTTTGTACTTCATAATCTTCTTTCGTTAATGACCCTTTCTGTTTTCGTCATTCAACAACCTCTTCTGATTCGATTTTTGCTGTCATACTGCACATGTTATTTATAGTTTCTTTTCTAAATTCCATTTTACATTGTGGATCTGTACGTAACTCATTTTTCCCCTTTCAAAATCCACCACCTAGAGCTTTAAGTTTTTCAGTACTTTTTCAATCATTATTTTCTTTGAATAGAACTCCTATAACTATTATATCGTGTTATCAGGCCATGCTCTGTTCTGGAATAACTTTACAATCATTATATGCCAATCTCTCTCTATTCTTCAATTCTCCCAAAATAGTGCTTGATACAACATGCGTTGTGTGTGTATATATCTAATGTGCTTCTTTATTTCTCTTTTTCTTTTTTGGGAACTATTCTATTTGATTCTTCTTTTCAATAGACTTTCCTTTACAAATCTTGTATGTCACAAAATCGTCTTAAAGTAACAACTGTCATTGCTAGGATGAGGACAGGAAGAATTCGAAGAACGCAGGACAGCGATCGATGACTTGGAAACACACACAAATAGAAAAAACATCTGATTGTCGGTGTGTGAGGCTCTCAACTGACTTCGAACCAAAAGAGGTATGATTTATAGCCTTTTGTCGGTGATTCGTATCTTGTTTTTTATGGGGGATCATTATCCTGTCAGGGGTTGTTGTGAAAGTGTCTACCATGAACATACAATGCCATGTCGTTTGACATTCCTATTTACTAGCTTTTCACGTTTTGTCGGTTGGTTAACAGCTTGAATTCCGACAATCCTCTCACTACAATGAGGAAGCGGCATATCAAACTCATTCCCTTTTGGTCATGTAACATTTCTTCTCACTCATGGGTTTGGCAAGTATTCTAAAAAGGGATATTAAGTGTTTAGTCCTCTTTTTTAAGATTTATTTGTATCCACTCCCATGTCTTTATTTTTTTAGTTGTTGGTCCTATTGTAACTCCTATAGAACACGTGTCATTATCTGCAGAAAGGAAGATGGGCGGTTACAAAGTAGTTATGGGTAGTTTTGAGTGGTTATGGGACTTAATATAATTTTAGAAACACATGGGATGGGAGCCTAAAATATCTTAGGAGATGGGACTAAAGGCAAAAAAACTTTTCTAAAATCCCCATCAAGGAGGTAGGCAGTACGTCGTCTCGCCTAGAACCAATTTCTCTCTCTCTCTCTCTCTCTCTCTCACACACACACACACACACACACACACACACATATTAAGTATTTGTATTTATATATTGATTTGACTACTTAGACTTGGCGTTGAATCGTTAAGTTTATGCTAATAGTTGATTTTTTTTAATGATATATAATTTTATATAGCATAAAACTGTATAGGCACTAGACAGCCTCCCACTGCCCCGTGTATTGGTGCTAATACTGTGTTTCAAATCTTTAAGATTATAAAAAATCCTGGAATAGTTCCTTTAAGCACAAACACACACCTGTCATTGCTTTCAACTTGTCTGATCGGGCATATCTCCTTTTCATTAGTTCTTACAGGATATCCCACATTGCTCCTCTTCAAACTCGGGTGATTTAGTAATTGAGCTTAGTCTCTATGTTTGAGCTTTGGTTGTTTACTGAGGGTTTATTTACCTTAACACACGAGATATTTCGGTATTTAGAGATATCGCCTACATGTTCATTAATTAAAGTTACCCCCCACATGCAACAGATAATGCATGGGGCGTAACTCTAATTAATGAACATGTGGGGTATCTTTAAATACCGAATTATCTTAGGGGGTAAAGTCTTAAAATAACTCTTTAAGAAAAAAAAATTTGAATAGGCATTGTTACTCTGGACAAGACTTGAGTTCGTTCCTTTTCAAACTTGTTTTTAGTAAACAAGCTTGATTTCTATGTTCGAGTTTGGCTCGCTTAAGCAATGAATGAGCTTAAACGAGCCAAGTAATAGCCATCTATGAACAAGTCTATCTATTTACAAACCCAATCAAATTATGTTAGATTGGAAGTAACTCAACATATACTGAACTTAATGGTCATGATGAGGATGAATGAACATAGAAATTACTCTTCATCAAAATGTGGAAATTTTTTCAACTTGATTTTCTTTCTGATTTAGACAGTTGTTTCTTATTTGTGCAATTGGATTTCTAATGATATATAATATTTACAGAGTAATCTACTCATCTTACTTTTCCATTGCATCTCTCAAATTTCCGAAAACATTGATGTCTAAATTTCTTACCATTCTTACTTTTATTGTTTAAGTTCTATTGTAGACAGTACTATGGCCTTTTTTTGGCCAAATCTGTCAACTGTGGGGGTGGGGGTAAAGCTATTTTTTGAACTCGTAAGGGGTAAATCTAAAATACACTATTATCTCAGGGCGCAAATTCAAAACAACCTCTATTTATTTTTCATTTTACAAAATATTTTCTTGAAAATTCTAAGTGTGGAAGTTAGAGCTTGGTTTTTGGTTAGCTAAGGGAAAAAAAGTAAGTAAAATAAAGAGCTACGTGATTTATATGTAACATGGAATTTATTCAAACTACGCAATCTTTTTTGGTAGAGTATGTTTTATTTTTATTTTTGTTGAGTATTTATATGATGCTTGTTTTGTTATAGGATTTTTGCTACATAAAATTGAGGATCTCATTGAATGTACTGCAGATAGTGAGGTTGGTTTATCATAAGAGAGGTTTCTGCATTGTGGCTTTAGCATCAAATGGAAGTCATCATGCTTGGAGATTGTCTTCGGACAAGGTAAAAATTGTGGGTCCCATTATCTCTATAAATCAATGGTTAAAAATGTGAAAGCATAGTCATAAGATGTTTTCAAACAAAAACACTAAACTGTGCGTGTAGAACTAAAAGTTAGCAATTATCCTTCACACAATCAATAATATCATTCAAAGGAGAAACAACTCAAACTTGATGTCAACATAATCCACATTACTAACTAATTAATATCAAAAGTTAAAATTTACAACACTAGATAGTCAAAGCAACAAGTTTATATATATATATTTATAACTCATGAGATATCAATAAATCGGTAAGATTCATTTGATAATTTGATATTATAACACAATCATTTTCAAAGAAATTAATATTCAAAAGAGAAATAACTCAAACTTGATGTCAACACAATCCACATTACTAAATAATTGATATAAAACTTAACATTTACAACACTAGATAGTCAAACCAACAAGTTTATCAATATATATATATATAACTCATGAGATATCAATAAATCAGTAAGATTAATATGATAATTTGATATTATAACACAGAAATAACAGCAAATCATTTCAACAATATTACCATATATTTGTAACAAAAAGTAAAGTGAAGTTATAATGAGTTCTGTAACTGTTAAGTTATGATGTAATCAAAGCCTAGATTATGTTTATGAGAGTTTAAGGTATAAAAGAGGAAGAAGAAAGAAGAGAGTGAAGAGAGAAATTTGATATGGAAGAGGATTAAGAATGAAATGAATTAGGTCATCCATTCTCCATCTCATTCTATTTATAATATAATGTTTCACCAATTACACATACAGTGGCAAATTCAGTATTTGAAGTGAAGTGGAACGAAATTTTTTGAGGCGATTTTTTTGGGGTTGTTTTTACTTATATTTTTGCAATTTTTAACCTTAAAAATGTTGAGGTATTAATTAACATATATTTTTGCGATTTATTTAATCTAATGGAAAGATAAACAAATATTTAAATCAATATTTCGGTCCCAAATTTAAATTAATAATATCCCTAATTATCCCCTAAAATTAGCCCTAAAACAAAAACCAAGAATAATATTAATACAAACCCCATATTGACTAATTCATTTCATTCCAAATTTATATCTACAAATTGACTAATACAAGCCTCAAATTTAAACCCCAAATTTATTTCAATTCAAACTCCAAACCAAATTGACACTCATTATAAAAACTACTATATAAATTGACACTCACTACAATTTACAAATTAATACAGATTGAAACTCATTATTAACCAAACAAAAAATACAATAGCTTAGGAGAGCAGGGGCAGTGAGCTGTTTTAAACAAAATACATTAGATTATTAACAAAAATACACTAGTGACTAGATTATTAACAAATTACTTTTATAAACAAACAAAAAAACTAAATCAGATTCAGAACTTACTTGTCTACGGTAGAACAGTAGAACAGGACAGCACGGGCGGAGGGTTAGGCAGCAGCACGGAGGCTCGGAGAGCAGCTGAGGAGGGACGATTGTGGTGACAGAGAGATATGTGAGTGTGGTGGTGTGCGTGTTGGTATTTAGGTTAGAAGAGTTAAAGTTATTAAAATAACACATATGCCCAGTATTTATAAAAATTTACATTTTACACCCAAATATTTATATAACAACCCCCACTCAGCCCTCTGTAACTCCGTCTCTGCATATAACTATCCCTATTTTTTATATATATATTTTTTTTATAAAAGTTGAACTGGGGCGGCCGCCCCACTTGGGCCTGGGGTGGATCCGTCCCTGTACACATAGGTACCCTACAGAATAAAAGTAACATAAATAAGCTTCCAAATAAGCCCCGACAACACTAGCAAAGATACATAAAACAAGAATATATCAATAAGATTGATAGCATTTTAAAAAAAAATAATGAAGGTTTCAAACAAAAAAATATGGGGATTAATTAAATGTTTCAGTCAAAATAATGTAGTTTTGACATGTTCTGTCAAAGGGGGGAAAATGCAAAAAATGCGTAAAAACAAACAAACAAACTTAGAAAGGCGTAAGCCTTTTGTGCTAGACGCTGAAACAAGTCAGGCTTAAGGAGTTTTGGCAACAGTTCAACACTCGTTTTCCACGCTTTATTAAATATTATTTGAAATTGTTAACAGGTTGACATTGCCACTATTTATTTATTTGTTAATTATGTAGGCAACCATTTATGATGTTCGTCGATCTGTGACACCACCCAGGCAAGAACTGATCAATGATGTAGTTGCAGCTGACAATGAAATGCCTGTTCATTGTTTAGTTTTATCCAGAGCTGGCTGTTACGCTCTTTCGTCATCAGGAGGGAGAATTACCGCTTATAATTTGTATGCATGGCAGGTAATATGCGTCACTACAATCAATTCACCCCATCTTTGGTTGTTATTGGCATTCATTTCAGATAGATTTCTTTTTATATTTTATGGGTTTAAACGAGAATATTGACACATTAAGGTCCCTTTTGGTTTGGGTTACTTTTTCGCCTAGCTGAAGTAAACAGTGATTTTTTTCACCCATTTAAAGTTAATTTTTTTTTTGTATTAAATTGTAAATAAGTCTACACACTATAATTATATGGTGTGTTTTGGATAGGTAAAATATTTTTCATCATTCATTTTTCACCAAAGTAAAAACATTTCACCCGGAACCAAACGGGGCTTGAGGAGGTTGTCAATACCTCATATTATAATACAAAAGGGGGCTGCTAAAAGCCCTGCTCACTTAAGTTTGAATTTTACTAAAAGTCCCCAATTAAACTTTGGTGTTATTGCGGAGTAAAAAACAATTATGGTTGCGTAATAGAGTAAAAATTAAATTTATGACGTTACGGAGTAACGTCCTATTTCGGTCCCCCATCATCGAGGAATTGCAAAACATTCGGTCCAAATAGGCATAGCGTTGCCTTTTTGGTTACGGGTAAAATTTGTGTTTTTCTTGTTAATGGGGTCCGAAATTTGTGGGATTTCTCGGTGTTGATCGGTCGAATGACCTAGACGAAAGTTTTTAACGTTTTTAATGGATTGAATCTTATATAAATTTAGTTCTTTACTGAAGTTTTTGTAAAAAGAAAAAAAACACCATAAATATAGGGTGCCGTTAGCAGCCCCCATGTAGACGTAAACAATATTTTTGAGGTGTGTGCGACTTTCATACTATTGTGTCTTAACATGTTCTTTAACTTGAAACAATGCACAAAATGTTGCGATGAACAAAAGTTATGTTACCCATGTTTCATTTGGTGATGAAAAAAAAAGAGACTGGAGACTGGCCTTTTTATTTTCTTTTTGTTTTTTGTTGGCCAAACACAGATATTGACACATTTGACGGTTCTACCCGCATTAACAACAGCTCTTGCTTTGTATCCAAACTCTAACAATATCATTGCAATAGGCATGTCTGACTCTTCAATCCTATTATATAATGGGCAATTCGAAGTTGCTCCACGGGTATGACATTTTGATGACTCACAACTATCTTTATTCAACTACATTTTTTGGGCTTTTTACTTTACCCCAGTTAATTTTCATGGACTTACCCTCTAGAAATTCATTTATTTATATTTTACTTTTTTTATGCCAATTGTGAAAAAGAATTATATTTTTCTTATCTTTCATAGAAGAAGAATAGTACATATTTTGTGTAGAAACTAGGCTAAAAAGGAATAACACAGATCTCTAAAACAGGGATCCTTAAAACTAGGAACCTTAAAACAATTATCCCTAAATTGAGGAAATAGGAGTCCTAAAATAGGGATCCTTAAAATATGGACTTTTTCTACATTCCCCCTCAAGCTGGTGAATAGATATTTTCCGTTCCTAACTTGGACACCATTGTTTGAAACCTGGAGGTGCTTAGTCCTTTGATGAGCACATATGCTAGTTGTCGTTCAGTAAACACATAGGGTGTGCAAATCAAGCCAGAGTCTAGTTTCTCATTCAATTGAACCTGTTATTGAGACTACTAATAAGCTTGTAGATGATAACCTTGTTACTCTAGACCCTGAGCCTCGATACTCCTTTTAGGAGCGTAGAGAGCCCATTCAACATGGTAATGCTTGTTCTACAAAACATCCTATCTCAAAGTTTGTTTCTTATAAGGATTTGTGAGGCCCTTATCGTGCTTTTGTTATGGCTACTCCCTCCACTCGGATCGTGAGGACTGTTTCTGAAACATTCCGGGCTTCACAATGGTTGAAGCTATGCAGTGTGAAATGGATGCTTTACAACATAATCATACCTTGAACATAATTCCTTTACCTTAAGGGACTAAGACAATTGGTTATAGGTGGGTCTATACACTTAAGTTTGTAGCTGAGGGACAGTGGATATGTATAAGACCCGCCTTGTTGTGAAGGGCTTTATTTGGATTCTGGGAAAGGATTTTGGTGTTATCTTTGCTCCAGTTGCTAAACTTAACATTGTTCGCTTATTGATCTCCTTGTCTGCTCCGTCCTCTTGACCGCTCCACCAACTTGATGTCACAAATTCTTTTCTTCATGGCGACCTTGATGAGGTCATCTACATGGATCCTCCACCCGACTTTCGTGGTGGAGGGGAGTAGGTTGGGTCTTTTGCCTCCAAAAATCTTTATATGGATTAAAACAGTCACCATTATCCTGGATTTCTATTTCTAGATTCAGTGAGGCTATCATTGGAGTCGGATTTACTACGTGCCATTATGACTATACTTGTTTCATCAAACGAGATTCAAATGGGAAAGGTGTGATCTTACTTGTGTATGTTGATGATACTATTATTATTGAAGATGATTGTTGGAAATACACAAGTTAAGGTTGATTTGGGAAAGGTGTTCGATGTGAAAGGCATCGGTCAACTTCGATATTTTCTGGGCATTAAAGTAGTCAGGTCTCGTCATGAAATTTCTCTCTCATAGATAAAATATGTTTTGGATATTCTTGAGAATGCAGGGATGATTGGGTGCAAACTAACTTCATCTCTTATGATTCTCAATCTAAAGCGTGTAGCGGACAATGGTGAACCTTTGAAAGATCCGTCTATGTATTAGCTTTTGGTGGGTCGTTTTATTTATTCAGCTAATACTAGGTCGGATGTATCATTTGTTGTTAAGAGAGTTAGTCAGTTCAATCAGCAACCCTATCAGACTCACTTTCATACCCTATCAGACTCACTTTCATATAGTATATCACTTTTTGAGGTATCTTAAGTCTTCTCCTGGACCTGTGTATTTTATACAACACGCCCTCAGCCTGGAGGATTGCAGAGCTACACTAATTCAGATTATGAAGGAGTTTGTAATGGCCTCTCTAGTATTGATTTTTATAACTTTCGTGGTAATCACCTCATATCCTGTAAAATCAAAAAGCAAGTTGTTGTTTCGTCTTCCTCTGCAGAGGAAAGAATATAGGGTCATGGCCTTGGGCACATGTGAGATTATATGGCTTTATTCTATTCTGGGGAGTTGGGATCTCCTGAGAAGACTTCTTCTTTTCTGCATCGTGATAAGTCGGCTATTCAACTTGCTTCTGATTCAGTTCTTCATGAGAGGACGAAGCACATTGAAACAGACGCTAATTTTCTCATAGAGAAGATTTGTTATGAGATCATCACTCCATCATTTGTTTCCTCAGGGGAACATGTTGAAGATGTTCTTACCAAACCCGTTAGTCCTTCTCTTCTTCGAACTTCTATTGGCAAGCTTGGCCTGGTCGATCTCTACTTGCCAACTTGAGAGAAAGTGTTGGAATGTTTATGTTATATGTGTGTTATTTATGTAATTAACCATAAGGGTAATTTGGTCCCCCGATGTATTTTCTCCTTGGTATAAATACAAGCCTCTAAATTTGTAGGGATCATAATAGAATTCACTAATTCTAGTGATTGTGCATAAGTTGACAGATCACACTAACATAGCCTATATTTGGCCTAATGTGCGATAGGTAAATGAGTCTGCCTACTAGACGCTGTCAGCATCTCCCTTGGCTTCTCTGAGCTTATGATTGGGGTCTATTGGTATGCTTGCTGGTTTACACGCCAATTTTCCTATCTCTTTGAGCATATATGTGGCATACTTCTGTCAAGAGATAAAGATTTCCTTTCTCGAGTGTGCAACTTCAATTCCTAGGAAGTACTTTAATCTCCATAATTCCTTGCTTTCGAATTTTTTAGCCAAGTGTTTCTTCAAAGCCCGTCTCTCCTTGCCATAATTTCTTGTCATGATGATATCGTTAACATATACAAGAAGTGATGTGACTTTCCTTGAATTTGAGTGCTTAACGAATAACGTAAGATCTCTCTGACTTTGTCTATATTCCATATCTATTTTCACCTTAGCAAATCTTCCAAACCATGCCCTCGGAGATTGCTTGAGCCCATGCAAGGCTTTCTTAAGCTTACATACCTGATTAGTATCTTGGTTGCTTCCAAATCCAGGGGGGATTTCCATATAAATCTCTTTCTTCAAAGTATCCATTCAGATACGCATTTTTGACATCGAAATGCTGCAAGACCGATCATAATTAGCTGTCATGGATAATAAAATTCTAACGGTATTTATCTTAGAAGTTGGGGCGAATTTCTCTTGATAATCTACACCATATATTTAAGTATACATTTTTAGCTACCAACCTCGCCTTATATCTTTCCAATGACCCATTTGTTCGGTATTTCACGGTATACACCTATTTGCAACCCACGGGCCTTTTTCCTGTAGGTAAATTCACAATCTCCCATATTTTGTTCTTTTATAAGGCCTTTATCTCTGCATTCATAGCTTGTTTCCCATTTTCATTAGATAAAGCCTTGCATATTTTGGTAGGAATGGAAATATTGTTTAGGTTTACAAGGAAACTTTTATGAGATGTTGAAATTTTTGCAAATGACATAACATGTCACAGTGGGTACAATGGACGTTTGGTACAGTCTTTGGTTTCCTTCCTAATGGCAATAGGAAGGTCTTGATCTAGGTTGCTACCCAAATGACCTTCAAATTCAGTTTGTACAGAAGTAGGAAGTGTTACCTCATTTTCAGTGTCTGGGTCAAATTCTTGGACTGCCACAAGTTCAGGGACTGAAGTTTTATCTCTCGAATACACTTTAGCAGACCGCCGAAGTGATTCAACAAGGATAGGCTCAATAGTTGACACAGATTCAATAAAGAACATAGGTTTTCATGATGAAGAAAGATCAATGAAAAAGAAGTCCTTATCTTCCATGACTGGATTCTCTCCCTGAAGATACGAAGTAGAAAAATAGGATTCCCTATCATGGAATGTGATGTTGAGAGAGGCATAGAACCTTTTGGTAAGTGGATGATAGCATTTATATCCCTTTTGAGTTGGAGAATATCCCACAAAAACGCACTTGATTGCTCTTGGATCTAACTTTCCCCTGTTTAGACTATGAATATGGACAAATGACACATCCCCAAAGATCTTAGCAATGAGATTGTTGGTAGTACACAAGTTAGGATAGAATTTGGAAAGCATTTCCATGGGATTCTTGAAATATAATATTCTAGATGGTAACCTATTTATGCGGTATGTTGCTGTTAGAAATGCTTTCCCTCAATAAGATTTAGGCTCATTATTTTGAAACAGAAATGCTCGGTTTGTATCAGGGAGATGGCCATTTTTTCTTTTAGCGACTCCATTCTGTTGTGGGGTATTTACGCATGATGGCTCTTGAATTATCCCTTTCTTTTGAAAGTATGGAGTTAAGACCTAATTGAAATAATCCCCGTTGTCTGACCTAAACCGTTTTATTTTTACACCAAACTGTTTTGTACCATGACATGGAAATTTGGGAGAACAAGACTCACATCTGATTTGTTTTTTAGTAGAAAAATCCAAGAGAACCTAGTGCAATCATCAATGAATGATACAAACCATCGTGCACCAAAAATATTATAAACAGTCGAGGGACTCCAAACGTCGCTATAAATTAAAAAGAATAGGACTGAACTTCTTTTATTGATTATTATAAAGGTACATGTTTATGTGTTGCAAACTCACACACATCATAGTGAATCTAACCCTTTGCAAAGAGAAAGAAACATATCCTTCAGATTCCTCACTGATGGATGCCCAAGTCTACGATGATAGAGCCATACTTTTTTTTTATTGGATAAGCAACTTCCATATAGAAAAGACAAGGGTGGTTTGCTCGGTATGTTTGATGTTTCGAGATAATAGAGTCGGTCTCGTTCCTTAGCATGCCCAATCGTCCTCGAATCCTGGTCCTGGAAAACACAGTAAACAGGGTGAAAATGACATGGCAACACAAATCTTGAGTAAGTTTTTATATGGACACAAGATTAGTGGACAACTTTGGATCATGAAGAACATTTTTTTAGCACAAATGAAAGACTAATGTGGATATCTCCTATTCTTGCTATGCTAATATGGTTAATGAACCATCTGCAGTGGCAATTTTCGTACTGCGTGAGCATACTAAACTTTTTCGTAGAGTGTGTCATGTGATCGGTGGCTTCCGAGTCCAAGACCCAAAAGTTGACAAAGGTTTCATTCGAGACAATTAATCTAATGGAAATAGGAAGCTCTTATGAATGTATCAATGGACAAGTACTCGAGGTTTTTTTATATGTTCCAAGCAACTCTCAGCTTTTCAATTTCATCCTGGTTGAAATCTCATTGCTCCTGAGGCCTCGTTTCCTCCAATTGCACTGTGGTTGCGTATGCTTGCCCATTATTTCTTTGCTTCCCTCCTTTATATCCCCACTCTTGTTGGATTTCCATCAATTTTCCCAAGTGTCTTGACCTCTTACAGTAAGTACACCACAAATTGTCCTTGCTATCACGGCTCCGAGCTATTGACAAATCTTCCCTTCCATTCGCAGAAAATCCTAGCTGATCCATTCCTATTTTTGGATATTGCTACTGCCTGCTGCCATAACCGAGCCTTTCAAGTTCTGGGCTTCTGCTCGGAATATAGAGATGACCTCATTCAGAAATAAAACTTCCTCCTTACCGAGTATTTGAATTCTAACTTGATTGAATTCAACGTTGAGGCGAGCAAGAAAGTCAAAGACTCGGTCCTTTTTAATGTAGTTCTTCAGTATTATCACATCATCGGGGCACTTCGTCTTATTACATCGATAATGATCCACTTACTGCCACAGTTTTTTAGCATGTTAGCATATTCTGTAACAGTTTTGCTTTCCTGCTTTGCTACACTAATTTTAACTTCGATCTCGTACACTTGGGCTGCATCTTTAGGCTTTGAATACGTTTATTGGATAACCTCCTAAATATCCTTTGTAGTGATGAAAAACATGCAAGCATCACTGATCTCAGGTGACATGGAGTTCCACAGCCACGCCATGATCATTGAATCTTCCTCGTCCCAGGAATTGAAATGAGGGTCCTCCAGCGTCAGTCCTGTTCCGAGAAGGTGGCTCACCTTACCCTTTCCCTTTAGAAGGGTGCAAACAAGTTGGGACCGTTTTAGGTAATTCTTTCCGTTCAACCTATACGCTGCCTGAATTTTCTGCAATTCTCCCTTATGTGACACCACTTCCTCGGTTGGCTTGTCTATCTAGTCTCTGTCATTTTGTTCCAGCGATGAAGGTCGATGGTTCAAAAAAGAAATTCAGCTATTAAGGCTGAATAACTTCTCTGGGTTCGGCAATTAAGGCGGAACAAGAACCTCCCCTTTTCTTTTTTTATTAAGACGACAACAATAACAACAATTAGTAATAAGAAGAACAATAAATGGCCAAGAAAAAAAACTTTCAAACAATCATCTAAAACTGCAATGAAGGCCAAGAAGAATAACCAGCATTGAAGGTTGGAAACAGGGAAAAAATCAGCAATGGAGGCTGGGAAAAAAAGGCCTTCGGCTCTAATACCATGTGGAAAGTAATTTTATTTTTCTTATTTTTCATAGAAGAATAATGGTACATATTTATAGTGTACAAATTAGGCTAAAAAGAAATAACATAGATCCCTAAAATAGGGATCCTTAAAACAATGATCCCTAAATCAAGGAAACATGTTCTTAAAATTGGGATCCTTAAAACATGAACTTTTTCTACACCAATTCTAATTTGAAGAGAATTTCTAAGTAAATCACTACTTTCATGTTCCAGATCATGAAGCTTCCGAGTCATTTTGGAAAAATTACGGGACTCGCCTTCTCCATGGAGCTTAATGTACTAGTTTCCATTGGATCAGAGGGTTTGGTAAGTGCCTTGTCTCTCACTGGGTGACTGAAACATTACTTGTGTACTTATATGAAAGTATACATAAAATTTTTTTGTTCACTTTTGGCTTATTTGCTGCACATATAGTATTTCTAGCGTTTTTTTTGCATCTTGGGGGTTACTTAATAGAGTTGCAATGTTTTATAGTCATTTGAATAGTTTAAATATATTCATGAAATATTTAACTATATTACTTTGACTATTTATTTTTGTTTTTAAGTGCAAAATAAATGGAATTATATATATATATATATATATACAAGCGGAATGCTCGTGCCTGAAGGCACGGCGAAAATTTCGAAAACACGTAATCGCAAAATGACAAAAATTTCCAAAGTGTGCCTCAAATAAACAAAGTGTCAATTTAAAAATAAAAATAAAAATGGACATAGTTTCCTTTGTTTATTGGACTATCCATCCTTTGTTTATTGGACTATCCATCCTCTTAAGGGATAACAACCAATCCAATCAATCCAATAATAAAAAAATTTAAGCATAATTTCCTCTTGAAATCTAATCATTGACATATTATCTGCAACAAACAGGTCTAAAGAACATATGAGTAAAAGAGGTAGTATACTAAAGAAAATGGAGTTTTTATTTGGCCCCCTCCACTTGCCTCAAATAAGATTCAACAATCTGTACAAAGTAAATTTATAAATCGTCATTGGCATATACCAAACTGAAAAGATACATCAATGAAACCATAGTTTGGGTGCATTTCCGCAACATTCGCATCATCCCTAAAAGCAAACAACCTGCATTTGAGCCAAATAAAATAGCATGTTAAAGACAATTCAAACATTTTTCTTCAAATTAGAAAAAGATGTCGAACGAGTAATATATAACTGAATTTACTCCTTTGAAACCTGAGAAAGGAAGAAAAATATAAAAAAATTAAAATTTACAAACAAAGACCCCAAACATTGAACTAAGTCCAGTTAAATTTTATGCATTCATACATGGTTGAAGAGAAAATTTTATTAAACACACAAATGATCCAAAAGAAGACCATCTATGATCCAATTTATTCATAAAGGGGCTGAAATGATACATCCCAGCAGCGCCACGAACTTTCAGTGTACGTTTCAGGAGCAACAACATAGTCGATGAAATAGTTGAAAGTTAAAAGAGTTTTCTGATGTAACATACATAATCCTTGTCAATACACACATATGTTTACATTCTAAATTAAAAACGAACTCACTTATTACTTGTGCAAGTCAAATCCATTGAAGAAATAGATTACCTTATCTTTAATAGCCAATGTTTGAATTTTATTAACACTAAAACTATAGTTTTGAATTATGCATAGGAAAGTAACTTGGTATTCCAGTATTCATCATTTTAAGAATGGGTAGTGATAACATGTGCCCTTAGGGAACATGCTATTAGCTAAAATTAGAAAGTGTACAATAAAAAAACATATACAAAAAACAAAGCACTTAAATTCCCACCTTCTCCACTATCTCGATTATACCACTTACTCATTCTTGAAAATAAAAGGTTAATTAATGCCAATATTTTCTCTCTCCCATTAACTGCCCACTTTAACTTTTTTTTTAGTTCATTTTTTTATACAACTGTTTTGTAGCTTTTTTATTAAAAACAAAACTGTTTTGTCTATATAAAAAAACATTTTTTTTAGAAAAATATGTTTTTTCTTAGAAAATTGTTTTTGTAAAACATATTTTTATATAAAAATTTGTAATCACACGATGTCTCCCTACTGAATATTGAGAATTGAACCATATGAACCTTTAACAATAAATATTGAATCAACAATAAATATGGACCGACTGAACTTCTGTTAGACCCATATGAACCTTTAACAATTGGGCCTAATATACTCGAATCTCAACGGTGTCTCCCTACGGAATTCGAGTAATCAAAATCTGACGACCATATCCGCCTTCTCAACACCACGAGCACATGGTTGCAACTTGACTTGTTGGACCCTTAAATCTGACTGGACGATAACTCCGGTGACCGCACCTTTGCGAGTACGATGGCGAAACAAGTGGACTGAAGATGACGACATCCTGGAAAACCGGGCTTAAAAATGGTAAATAGTCAGAAAATGGATCCCAAGCGTGACGCATTTCTCATGTGATTCATGTGTTGTGTCAAAGATTGACTGGACTAAAGATTAATAGGGAGGGTGAGATCGGCTCAAAGTAGGGCATGCCCGTTTGGGGTTGGATTTGCTTGCGGTTGTGCTTTAATGAGTGGGAAAAAGGGGAAATTAGGGTTAAAATGGAGTTGAGAACTAGGGTTTATTGGGTATTTGGGTCGGAGCAAGGTAGGGAGGGGGTCGGTTTGAGGGTGGCAAGGGCGGTCGGCAGCCATTATGGCTAGCCGACCTCCTGTGGAGAAGTTTCGATCAAATCGGGGTAGGGGTGTGGATTGGAGGTTGGGGAAGTGGCCGAAGGGTTAGGGTTAGGTTGGCGGGGTATAGAGAGGTGTGAGATGTCTGGACGGAGTTGGCAAGGCGGATGCATCGGTTGGTTTACAGTCAGATCTAGGGCATTTCCGGCCAGTGGGCTTGGTCAGAATAGGGTAGGGTCGGGGGTGGTCGGCGGTGGTCAGGGACTGCGGGGGTGTCGGTGGTTGTAGGTAGAGGTTGATTAGGGTAGGGTTTCTTGATTTAGGGATAGGGTTTCAATTTGGGGGTTGTGGGTTTCTTGGGTTAGGGTTTTTCTAAGATAGAAGACGGAGATTCATGTAAACGATGAGGTGGTTGTTTGGCGGAGGAGGCAAAAAAGGGTGGTATCCCCCTTTTTAGCGGTGATGGAATTTAGACTTTCTATCCACCCGATTCCCATTTCGACATTTATCAATTTACCGATTGAAGGGTTGCCGAAGTTGGAATCACAACTCGTTACCCATTTTACTCACCCCGACGAACACCAAGAACAAACATAGCTCTGATACCAATTTGACGTAAATAACGTCAATTGGGTAATAAGAGAAAGATATCTCAGACTTCAACCTTCAATCACTAAACTCTCCAAATCATAAAATACCTCAAATGAGGCTACAAAGGGGATATATATAGGTGGGAAGCAAATTGGGCTCTAAGCAACTAATAATCTAATTGCAAATATACCCTTAATGCCACTTGTCCTTCCCACCTCTAAATACTAAACAAACAAACAAAAGGAAAATACAACCAATTAACCAAATAAAAGAAAATAACAAAAAAACTATAAAATCCTAAAAAATGATGAAAATATCCTCAATTCTTGATTAACACCTCTCTCTCTCTCTCTCTCTCTTAAAGGTTTAGTAGCCTCAAAATAGAATCCACTCTTTTCTTTTATAGTTTTAGGGTTACCCTTAAGGTTTCCTCCAATATGGCCTCTTCCTAGAATGCCTTTGGCCTAGAATCTTTTAGAAGAACACAAACTTTCTCCTCAAGTATTAATTTTATGGTATACGTCACTGTTTATGGAAATCATGCCCAGGTGATTGAACTCTCTCGACCCATCGATCCCAAGATCATCTTTCCTCTCAAATCTAGGTTACATCTACCCTGAACTCGAATATGGTCTTGGCCTTCCACAAAACATGATCCTCATGCTAGGTTGTGCCTCGACACCCAATTTATTGGGGCACCCCCCAGTCAACCACGACTACCGGATATAATCGAGATAAAATGGTAATAATGGAAAACATAATAAAGTTGTAAATAAAAGAGACAACATGAAGATATACGTGGTTCAACAACTTGGCTATATCCACGGAGAGACCCGATTCCACCATATTTGAAGAAATTACAAATACAACAACGAATATATAAGGTTAAATCACATAGCCTCTATTCTCCTACCCAAATCCCAAATAGTCATTGTACACTAACTCTCGACCCAAGTGAATCCGAGTTCTAAGTTAAGAAACCTCTCAATTTCTTGCCCTGAAGTGTTTCCCAAGTGATTTTCATGTACCCAAATCGATGTATCTCGCTCCCATGTAAACCGATGAGAAATCCCCCACACATTACATCTTAAGCAAACCTACCATACATGAAGCACTCACACACATACCCATGCTCTTCTTCCACCTTTGAGCAATACTGATAGGTGAGAGGGAAAATCTCTCACCTCTCACCCCAAAACCCTCAGCTTTGGAAGAAGACTCTCGCTAGCTTTGGATTGTGTGGGTGTGTTTTGAACCATGGCTGAAACCCTCCTTAAATAAGGAGAAAATCTAAATACTATTATGTGTATGAACAGTAAACCGCGTATGTATAGTACCGATGTATGAACATTATCCCGCATATGAACAGTTCTCCCGCGTATGAACAGTACCTGCGCAAAATTCAAATCGAACTTCACCAATATCCACCGTGGCGAGAAATATCGCACACCACAACCGAGACTCCACCTAATGAGTTCCCCCCCCCCCCCCCCCCCAATCCGAATCTCCATCATTCCACCAAAAGAACCACCATTGTATTTCGTTGTACCAGTTATAAATATTCGTATACCGTTCAATGCCTCTTCAAAGATCCAAATTAGTTCGTGAAAATTGTCCTCGGAGTATGCACCTCCTCTTGCAAATATACCCTTTGCACATTGCAATTTTCAACTACTCTTCTTGGACATCTTTTGAAGTTAAACACACAAGTCGAATATACTTCGAAGAGGGACCTTAATTTCACTCCTTCGCTCGCAAGATTCCTCTCACCGTCGTCTATCTGAACATACCCCCGCTCATTGATTGTAGACGAGAGCATTTAGAAGGCCTTCCTCACTTGTATACCTTGCTCCCATAATATATCATCAAGATCAATCCAGGCGACATTAATAAATCACACAAAAAATTCGTACAACATCGTGTAATTCAGGAATTCCACCTAGAACCAAATATAGTTGCCTTTGGAATTCATCACTTTGTGAGAATATTCCCAAAAGTCCAACGTATATCTTTAACTGTCATGAGGAACATCCTGAGTCACCACCATCTTTGTTTCAAATATCAAATCAAGAAACGACTCATTTCCCCCACACGTAACAATGCTCATCGTCCTTGGATGTAGACTTACTATGACAACATCTCCGACAGTCAATTTTTTTTTTCTTGGTGAAAAATCAAACCGTATCAATAGACTTTGAGGGTGGCTATCACACTGTTGCCAATTGCATTCTGAGATAGCAATCACACCCTTTCCAATCTTTCTCCGTCTTCCATCTAACCCAGTACATTTCCCATGTTGAACAAGAACGACTTCCACTTTAATCACCAAGAGTGAAACACCCATTACCATTAAATCCCTTCACTTAAAATTGTGAAGCAATATCCCTTGTAATGATTGAATGAACACACCCAAGAAATCGAAGAACTAGTGGTTTGACACTAAAATCTCATTCCGAATTTTCAACAACCACCTTGTGCGCACCAAGAGCTCTGATATCAATTGTTGTGCCTCGACACCCAATTTGTTGGGGTACCCTCCAGTCAATCACGATCCCCGGATATAATCGAGATAAAATGACAATAATGACAAGCACAATAAAAATGTAAACAAGAGAGACAATACAAAGATTTACGTGGTTCACCAACTTGGCTACATCCACGAAGAGGTCCGATTCTATTATATTCGAAGAAATTACAAGTACAATAAAGAATATACAAGGATAATCCACATACCCTCTACTCTCCTACTAAATCCCGGACAGCCATTCTACACCAACTCTCCACCCAAGTGAATCCAAGTTTTAAACCAAGAACCCTCTCAATATCTTGCCCTCAAATGCTTTTCATGTACCCAATCCAGTGTATCCCGCTCCCATATAAATTGGTGAGAAATTCCACACACATTGCATCTTAAGCACACTTACCATATATGAAACGCTCACACTCACACGTATACCCTTCTTCCACCTTTGAGCAATACCCATGGGTGAGAGGAAAAATCCCTCACCTCTAATCCCAAAACCCTCTTCTTTGGAAGAAGACTCTCTCTAGCTCTGGGTTGTGTTTGTGTGTTTTTAACCATTGCTAAAACCCTTGTTAAATAAGGAGAAAAAGTAAACAGTATCCCATGTATGAACAGGAAACCGCATATGAACAGTACCCCCATGTATGAACAGTCCTCCCCCGCATATGAATTGTACCCACACAAAATTTAAGCTAAATGATGTGAATCAAGAAGCTTATAGGCTATTTTTAGAATTTTTAGGATTTCATGGCATTTTTGTTATTTTCTTTTGTTTTCATTATCTAATTGTATTTTTCTTTTAGTAATTGCCTGCTTGGTATTGAGGGAAGGAAGTAGTAAAGGCTCATAGGGATATATTTGTAATTAGATCATTGCTCGGAGCCTAAGCTACCTTCCTCCTATAAATACCCCTCTTGTAGCCTCATTTGAGGTATTCTATCAATTTAAGATTTATTAGAGAGAGTTGAGACGAGAGCTATCTTCATCTTATTTCCCATTTGACGCTCGTTTACGTCAATTGGTATCAGAGCCTCGTTGACTCCACCCGTTATTGTAAAAAAACACAAAAAAATCGTGAACGATGACAAATGGGTTTTAAGAGGAGATATGCTTTCAAGGAACCTCGCAGCGATCAGTTCGAGGGGGTTTTGAACCACCTCTTAGCGCGACATGACGATCTTAAGGCTTGTCTCCCTCCCACTCTAGCTCAAAATCCTAACCTCAATACCACAAATTCCGCTCATTTCACCACCACCCAAAACCCTATCCCCACCCCAATGCCATCCCCACCACTTTCTAACCCTATACCCACCAATCCAATGGTGGTCGGGGTGCAAACAGTGGCGGCTACCCTCCGGAATTCTTCCAGAGTGATCGACCAGCCCCTATAGTCACTTCAGGCCACCCCAAGGTGGTCGGCCTTCGTCCAGAAGTAAGTAGGCTCACCAGAATCAACTTCGGCCAACATATCTCTAGCCAGAATCTACAAAAAATAGTTCGGACTACAAATGATGATTGGAATCCACCTGGGTTCAAGCGAGCACACCGGGAATCCCTCGAGTAACACAGATTCAGGCCGAAAATCCTTCCCCATGATCGGACAACCCTAAAATCTCTCCGTAGCCATCAAAAACCCTCCAACGACCCTTGTTTCTGACCCGAAAGGGATTGGTATAGCAGTTCGTAGCCCTAGGCTTGTCTTCGATCCAGGAGTGACGGGATTTCTACTGGCGGGTTGGGAGATCTTCTGTGGATGACATTGCACCAGCTAGGGTTTCCTCCCATCCCTATTGTAAATAAGAAAAGAAGAGTCGGAGAATTTTCACGCAAGTTCCCGAATTTTTGAAAGCTCGAGGACGAGCTTGGTTTTAAGTGGGGTGATGTGAATCAAGAAGCTCATAGGCTATTTTTAGTGTTTTTAGGATTTCATGGCATTTTTGTTATTTTGTTTTATTTTCTTTATTTGGCTGTATTTTTCTTTTAGTATTTGTTTGCTTGGTATTATAGGAGGAAGTAGCAAAGGCTAATAAGGGTATATATATAATTAGATCATTGCGTGGAGGCCGAAGTTACTCCCCCTATAAGTACCCCTTTTGTAGCCTCATTTGAGGCAGTCTACCATTTGGATGTTTAATAGAGAGAGTTGAGACGAGAGTTATCCTCTTCTAATTTCCCATTTGACGCTCATTTACGCCATTAAAATTCACACGTGGTCCGTGGTCTCTTAGAAGGCAATTGTTCCCAAATATCTTCCAAACAGAAGGCCTCGGCCCAAGTCCTAAAAGATGCAATTCCTCCTCATTTTAAATAATGCTTTTAGCTCTCCTCGGTCTATCTTATTGATAGCTTAAGGGTCCTTATATTATATATTTCCCGTTACGACCACCAAAGGGGCTAACGCAAGCTACTGGGTTTTGTGGTGTCTCAAACTCTCCGCTGCCTCTTCGTTCTGCACTTTGAAATTTATTTACTGTCTGGGTTCTAGGTGTTACTCGGTGTTTCATAGCTACCATAATGCTCCTGTAAGGACTTAAAATGGGGACCATATTTTCATCATTAGATGCATTTGATGAGGAGAAGAGAGAAAGCAACCCAAATGCATTCAAACTGTCCTTACTTTCGGTCTTTACCCCCCAAATAGTTCTTGCATATACTGCTACCAGAAACCACTACATAGCATATCACATTTGTCAAATAGAGCTTAATATCATTACACGTGCTTACTTAACTGAGGGAAGCCAACAAGAAAGAAAATTGGCTGGGGCTTGATCGGGCTTTTATCCGCATATGAATGATCCCCAAGTGCATTTGATATTTTCTAGTGAAAAGAATAATTCAATGTGTGAAAAAATATAATTTAGTAAATAACATCTACACATGCAATTTGTAACAACTAAACACCATCCAAAAGAGCAAAGATGTAAACATTCGCAACTTCATAATACTAATTCATTATTAGAAGTGTTACTGTCTTAGAATTACAATATTTTTAAATATTCAAAGTTCAAATCAAACAAACACTAACGAAATACATAATCAAGTAAATGATATGATAAAATGAGAAAAAAATTGTTGAAGATACATAGAAAAAGAACCGAAGTCTAATACGGGCTTACTGATCCAAAACTAAAATAGAATAGAAAAAAGAACTGAAACATAACAAGTTCTGAAACAGAGAGATGGCTTCTGAAAAACGAAATAATCAAAAATACATTTAAACTGATCAACTAGATGTGACTAGAGATTTGCCTTTGATTTTCATTCGATTTCCCTTTTTTCCTTAGATTTCCATTTATGATTTGCGATGGTTTTACTTGTTCTCGTTCAAACAACAACACATATCTGTGGTGTTTGTATGGTTTAAATGGAAAGTTTTCCTTTTGTGTTTGACCGGAGTCACTTAACGAGGCAGACATATGCCGTGTTAGTTTGTTAATAATATTTTTTTTCGCACATCCTCCAACAAAACGACGAAATTGCATCATTCAGGTTAAAAAAAAGCCACAAAAAGCGTTAAAATGCAAAAATAGTTAAAAAATGTAAAAGCATAAAAAATCCGTAAAAGACGTGCTTTTTGTGCTTTCCGCTAATCCATGTGAGCCTTGAGGCGGTTTTAGTCAAAAGAGCGCTAAAGTGCAGCACCTCAAGGCATGTTTTTTGATGTTCTTTTAAACACTGGGTCAGAGTGGGTCAGAGTACTGTTCTTGGATCTCTTGAAATAGGTTTGGCTATGGTAGTTTTTGAAATATTTTGACTTTGCACCCTATGTTTTGGGGACACTTTTTACGTAGTACCTCACACTTTAATTCTTTACTTTGCACCTTGTGTGTCTCTAAATCTCAACAATGTCTTAAAAAATAAATTAATGTGGCCCTAAAACTTAAGACGAAATGCAAAGTCAAAGATATATAAAATATAGGGTGCATACTCAGTAGTGTCAATAAACATATGGTGCAAAGTCAAAATATCTGTTTTTTGTTAGTAAAAAATAGAAAAAACTACAAAATAGCTTTTGGCAGTATTTTCCTCATGGACAACCCCAATTTTTGTAAAGGAAGACGCAATTTAAGTTCTTTCCATATTATTTCATCTAATTAAATTATTTGTTTTGCATTCAAACCTCAGTGTGGATTATGTGACTTCGATATAAAAGCTTGATCTATAGTTTTGTTTCTTACCATTTATTATTTATTTATTTATTATTATTATTTTAATTTTTAAGGTTTTTAATTATTTTTCAGATTAATGTGTGGAGCACAGTGGACTGGAAATTGAAGAATTCCAAATTCTTGCAGCTTCCGTGGAGTAGATCACCAGTACCTTTGAACCCGAGCTTACAATTTCATAATGATGAGGTTCAGTTCTTGGTGGCACATCCAACTCAGCTTTGTATTTATGAAGCAACAAACTTAGACCGCAAAAACCAGGTGCGAAACTAATATCTTATTGGGAATTATGACTTTTTTTTACATTGTTACTTGCTGTATTCAGATTAAGGAAATATTTGTTTTCACCTCTTAAGGCCGAGTCTCAGACCATATAGTGTTTGTTTTTTTGAATTTTCAGAGAACATTTTTTTCTCCTAATTGTTATGAGGTTTAAAAGTCTCTGAATGTGAATTAGACTCTAAACAAACATATTTTTTAGATGCAGACTTCATATAAAAAGGGTAAATTACAGTAAACTCCCCTGAAGTATAGATGTTTTACAGACCACCCCAACTGTAAAAAAAAAAGTTGATAAAAACTTGTTCTTGTGCATTGAAAATGTTAGATTTTTAGAATTTTGGGTGGTATGTAAAACATCTATAGTTTAGGGGGGCTTACTGTGATTAACCATTAAAAAAATAAACAGCCCTGAGTTGCCTTAATTTTTTCAAGACTTCGATTTCTTTTTATCACTAAGGGAGTGTGATAAAAACTTTGTAAAAAATCATTTTTACAAGAACGTGAAGGAAGAGTGATTAAAGGGACGAGTGATTTTGTGAGGTGCTCTCTGCGGGTGTGTTTGATTGGCAATGTATTCATGAATATCCTACTTTTTACTCAATTTTAGCTAAGAATAAGATATCTGGAAAAAATCGGGGGTAGGAGTCCGTCTCGCCATCTTTGTCCAACATTACATAAAAATGAGTTGTTTTTTAGTTCCTTTTTCAACTTTGTCATTAAATTAGTTCAATTTAGGGGTGCATAAGAGATAAATTCTATGGAAAACTGGGAAAATAATGAGCGTCTCAAGAAGCCACTCATATATTCTTCCATTTTTTCTTCCTTTTTCTAACCTTCCTTAAAAATGAATTGTTTTTCAATATGTTCCAACTTTGTATGCGTTTGGTTCGGGGTGAAATACTTTTAACCGTGGTAAAAAGTAGAATGGTGAAATGTTTTTTCCCATATTTAAAATTAAATTTTTGTTGGTTTGACATTGTGAATAAGTGCACACCCTATAATTATGAAACTTCAAACAAGAATAGAGAAGAAAATTTAACTCTAAATGCGTGAAAACGTATTTCATCATATTATTTTTCACCGCGTTGAAAAATATTTTACCTCCAACCAAATGGACACAAGACTTCGGAACATTAACCATCTTTAATCTAAAATTTATTTAGAAGGAGATTTGGGGCTGTATATTGACAATATTTTCACACTTTTGATGTTTTGATTGCTGAAATGATCTTTTTTTTTTTTTGAGTTTACCTAAAGTAGAACCTGATAATGCACATTTCGGACATTTTCCTTCAAAAAATTTCTTTGTGGTGAGATCAGAAATTTTTTCATGATTTTTTTTCACCCACTTCAATCTAGCACGCCCTTGGTCTATTTACACCACTTGTGGAGGTACCTATAAAAAACCATATCATTTAATCTATTTACTTGAATTGTGTCTTCTTTTATAGTTTATGTGTGTGTAAAATGTTTCTTCTTGCAAAATTTCAGTGGTTCGCTGACGAATCCTATGCACCGATTACGTGTGCAACATTTTCGTGCGACTGTGCGCTAGTGTATTCGACCTTTTTGGACGGAATTGTGGGAATTTTTTGCGCTTCGAATCTTCATCTTCAGTGCGTAGTCCACCCCTCAGCATATCGTCCAACTCCTACCTGGTACTTCATGAGTCCTAATCCAAAACTGTGTAATAGTGCCATGCATTATTTTAGCTCATATGCAAGTTCTTGTTATAATTCTGCATGATCCTTATTTCATTTCTGTTGGAATATCTTGCTTTTACGCATGTTAGTATTCACATATTTTGTAGTGTTTGTCTTGTATCTCATTATTAAAGGAATTTAAGTGATTGAGTCATTAACTATTATTAAAGAGATTTGAGGGCTATGAGTATTCCTTTGGAATATTCTAGTTCTAGAATAAGTTAACTATCATGGATTAGGTCGCTAAGCCCATGAAAAATCATAGCTTAGCTTGCCTACCAAGTATTGGAGGGCCTATAAATACATTTTTGATATCCTTGTTTTGAAATAGACATTTATCAATTATTTTTTTATTTTGAAATTCTTCTATTTCATATACTTGCTCTCTTTCGCTCTCTCTCTCCCCCTCTCTCATGTGCACACAGAGTGTTGGAAATAATATATGCAGAATATACGAAAAAACCCAAATACGAAGTAGATAAAATTGGAAAAACTTATAGATCGAGGTTTGTGTTTGATAAAAAGTCCTAAAGGTGAATTTGTTCGTTGATATTGATGCTGTCTGCCTCTTGAACAAACACCTCCCAGGATTCAACGATCAGATTCCGTCACCAGCAACTATGCAGAATCTTGAACTCTCAGGATACTCTAGTACCAAAAAACAATTAAAGAAAATAGTCTAATAGAGATAATTGATTTTTGTTTTTCTGTAATGGGAGATAGAGAGAGACGTTTTTTAGGATGTCAGTTGCAAAGAAGAGGACTCTATTTTATAGGAATAATCAAAAACGTTTTTTGCCCATTAACCCACTTCTTTCTCCACTAACGGGTTGTTGAGTCAGAATTAAAGACTAAGTCAAAAATTAAAAACGGGTTAATTAAAAAAAATTAAAATGAATTTGAAAATATTAAAATTTTAAGGCACATTAGAAATCCTCAAGAGTCCAAGGCCCAGGCCCAATCTATAACCATTAATAATTAGTGTGCCTCCTAGGGGTTGAACCCATGACCTCAAGCACACACACCCATAAACTTACCGCTAGGCTACTTGCTCCATCTTATTTAGTTCATTCAAAATTAATATATATAGTATATTATACCCAACAATCCCCCACATGAATGAAATAAATAAATAAATAAAAATAAAAGGACTCTTTGGAGTATCATAAGGAGTGACGTATAAGACCAAGGTGTCATTCAACTTGAACCTTTCCTTTGTGTTGATCTATTGAGTTTACCGGTTGATAGTGAACTAATGTCTTGAACTATTTCACCGTTGTTGTAAACTTAGATCAATAGAACACACACTTGACTCCCAAAATCATCGAGTTCCCACGGTTGTGCTCGTTTCGGCCTTGAGCATGCCCAGTTTTCTTGAGTGCTCTAGAGAATCAGCCTTAATTCTCATAGGAAGCGCCCCACTACCACAATCATATAGGTGCTTCTATCAAGAGTGTACTGTATCTCACACCCCACTGAATAACAGTTATAGAAAGCATTAAGAGATTAAATCTCATTCTTCATCGATACAGAGGTACTACATCATAGGAATGGGTTTTAAGTAAAACTTAAATTTGTACCCCCACAAATCACTCGTATAACTTTGTTATCCCATTGAACCCAGATCTTGGGATCTCCAGTCATATGAGTTGGGTTTCCATTATAGGTGATTTAAATATTAATAGGCTTTAGGCCCATTCCCCTCGATGTTTGATAAACTAGCTCTCTAGCTAGCCCTTTAGTCAATGGATCTGCCAGGTTTTCCTTTGACTTGACATAGTCGATTGTTATAACTTCATCTTTCAATAGCTGTCTCACTGTGTTGTGTTTTCTCCTGATATGTCTAGACTTTCCGTTGTAGGAGTTATTATGTGCTCTTGCGATCGCTGCTTGACTATCACAGTGAATGGACAAAGTTGGAACTGGTTTTGGCCACAAATGGATGTCTAATATGAAATTCCTTAACCATTCAGCCTCTTCGCTTGCTTTATCCAACGCTATGAACTCAGACTCCATGGTGGATCTAGCTATGCACATTTGCTTGGTAGATTTCTAAGATACAACGCCTCCTGCCAAGGCAAAAACATAGCCACTCGTAGACTTACATTCATCATTATCAGAAATCCAATTAGCATCACAAAAGCCTTCAATTTAACATAATGGATACCATAATTTATTGTGCATTTTAGATATCTCAAAACTCTAATCAAAGCATCCCAATGTTCATTATTAGGATTACAAGTATATCTACTAAGTCTACCCACATCATATGCAATATCAGGTCTAGTGCAGTTCATAAGATACATTAAACTACCAATAACTCTAGAATATTCTAACGAGGATACACCAGGACCCGAATGTTTTCTTAAGTGACAACTAGGGTCATAAGGTGTTTTAGTAGGAATACAATTAAATTGTTCAAATTTTCTAAGAACTTTCTCTACATAATGAGATTGGGTTAAAACAATTCCTTCAGAATTTTTAATGATTTTAATTTCAAGTATAACATCAGCAACACCCAAATCTTTCACATCAAATTGCTTATTAAGGAAATTTTTGGTTTTATTAACTACATTTATATCAGTACCAAAATTAAGCATATCATCCACATATAAGCAAATAATCACACTAGAATTATCCTTGAATTTGCTATAAATACATTTATCCGCTTCATTAATGTTAAAACCATTAGAGATCATTACTTGATCAAATTTTTCATGCCATTGTTTAGGAACTTATTTTAGTCCATATAAAGATTTTTTAAGTCTACACACTTTTTTATCTAGGCCTTGGACTACAAACCCCTCGGGTTGATCCATATAAATTTCTTCTTCAAGATCTCCATTCAAAAAAGCCGTTTTAACATCCATTTGATGAATTATCAGATTATGTAATGAAGCAATAGCAATTAATAGCCTAATATATGCAATTCTAGTAACATGAGAGTAAGTGTCAAAGAAATCAATTCCTTCCTTTTGCCTATAGCTTTCAGCTACCAATCTTGCCTTAAATTTATCAGTAGAACCATCAGCTTTTAATTTCTTTTTAAATATCCATTTGCATCCAATAGTTTTACATCCTTTAGGCAAGTTAACCAACTCCCATTCTTTTAATTTCTGTTGGAATATCTGGCTTTTACGCATGTTAGTATTCTCATATTTTGTAGTGTTTGTCTTGTATCTCATTATTAAAGGAATTTAAGTGATTGAGTCATTAATTATTATTAAAGAGATTTGAGGGCTATGAGTATTCCTTTGGAATATTCTAGTTCTAGAATAAGTTAACTATCATGGATTAGGTTACTAAGCCCATGAAAAATCATAGCTTATGTTGCCCACCAAGTATTGGAGGGCCTATAAATACATTTTTGATATCCTTGTTTTGAAATAGACATTTATCAATTATTTTTTTATTTTGAAATTCTTCTATTTCATATACTTGCTCTCTTTCGCTCTCTCTCTCCCCTTCTCTCTCACGCGCACACAGAGACTGTTGGAAATAATATATGCAGAATATACGAAAAAATCCAAATACGAAATAGATAAAATTGGAAGAACTTATAGATCGAGGTTTGTGTTTGACAAAAAGTCCTAAAGGTGAAATTGCTCGCTGATATTGATGCTGTCAGCCTCTTGAACAAACACATCCCAGGATTCAACGATCAGATTCCGTCACCAGCAACTATGCAGAATCTTGAACTCTCAGGATACTCCAGTACCAAAAAACAATTAAAGAAAATAGTCTAATAGAGAGATAATTGATTTTTGTTTTTCTGTAATGGGAGATAGAGAGAGAGACGTTTTTGAGGATGTCAGTTTGCAAAGAAGAGGGCTCTATTTTATAGGTATAATCAAAAACGTTTTTTACCCACTAACCCACTTCTTTCTCCACTAACGGGTAGTTGAGTCAGAATTAAAGACTAAGTCAAAAATTAAAAACGGGTTTATTAAAAAAAATTAAAACGAATTTGAAAATATTAAAATTTTAAGGCACATTAGAAATCCTCAAGAGTCTAAGGCCCCAGGCCCAATCTATGACCCTTAACAATTAGTGTGCCTCCTAGGGATTGAACGTATGACCTCAAGCACACACACCCATAAACTTACCGTTAGGCTACTTGCTCCAACTTATTTAGTTAATTCAAAATTAATATATATAGTATATTATACCCGACACACATATACACACACACACACACACACACACACACACACACATACATGGCTTTCCCTAGGGATGGCAACGGGGCGGGTTTGGCCAAATCCGACCCCGAACCCGTTTATCCCGCCCCAAACCTGAACCCGCCCCCACCCCACCCCATTTACCCCACCCCCGTCCTCTCCCCCGCTCCGTTTAAAAACCCCGCGGGGGTTCCGAACCCGTCAAAAACATTTTTTATTATATTTTTTTACTTTATTTTATATAGAACAGATTTCAATTTTTTTTGTAAGTTTTGTACTACTCTTAAAAGATTAGGTGTTAAGAGATTAGAAAATACGTATCTGCAAATTAAGAGATTAAAAAACAAAGTATACATTTAAAAAAAAATACAAACGATATGTATAAAAGGGCATAATAGTAAACATACACTTAAACAGGGCGGGTTCGGGGTTTTTATACACTAAACCCAACCCCGAACCTGCCCCGTCAAAATCCTACCCATTGCCATCCCTAGCTTTCCCTAAGGGAAAGCAAGGGAGGCAATTGCTTCAGGCTCCCGAATTGTGACAATTTAAGGGGCAAAGTTTATTTTTTTTCAAAAAAATAATATATGGTTGTTTTACAAAACCAACATGGAAAAGAATTGAAACTCATCATAATAAGTGCATAAAAGATAAAATCTACATGAAAATTTTATTTTAATTATAATAATATTTACAAAATCGATATGTTGTTTTCTAAAACGATCATAATAAGTGCTTAAAACTAAGATATCATATAACATTTTTTATATAGAGTTTTAGAAATATTTTTCAATTGGAGGGACCCATATCAAATTGCACATCTCTGTTCATTGACTACCACTTGATCACCCGTACACTTTTTTTGTTTTTGACAAATATAGCCAATGTTTAAGTTCCATCTTTCTTTTAAAAGATAGCATATCTTTTTTTCCCTAATGTTTATTACATTTCATTTAATCTCACTTTTTCCATATATTTCACCAAAATCTGTCCTTGCCCTTGGTCTTTATTTGGGATAAATAAATTATTGTTGGGTGATTTTGACTTGGGTACTTCGCTAATGGTTGAATGTTGAAAGTAGATTTCGGAACTGCTAATTTTCTTTAGACATTGGTACCTTTTCCGTAGCTAAATGTAAATTTTTTGTAACTAAAGTTAACATTCAATGGAGAAAAAATACCGAAGTCTTAAACGCAATTATGGTCATCCGGAAGTCTAATTTCAACCATTAGCAAGGCACCGAATTAAAAATAGCGCATTATTTTTTATAACATTTTATAAGTTGTAGATTCCATTTGTGGGTTTGTTTGATAGAACAGATGGAAAAGATAATTTTTCCAAGCCAAATTTTCCCATTAAATTTTTGCCAAACCAAATTATATTATTTTATTTATTTAATTGTAGTTGTGCAAATAGATGGAAAATAATGAGTTTATTTAGGCTTAAACTTTGAAATATTGCCCCGAAATTTTTCTTTAGGTGGGATATAAGGATATAAAAGTTGAAAAATGATTTTTTTTTATCCTTTATTAAGTTGTACATTCTTTATGGGTGAATTGTTTTTTCTAAATCATTTTTTTCAGTCAAACACTGTGACACCCCGCCTAATTAAATACCAGATGATCAGTCCTTTATTAAATTATAACCAAGGTGAACGGTCGGTTCATTCTTAGCATCACTGTCGCAAAAATAACTTTTCCAATTAAACACCCTAAATAATTAAGCTAAGTGACAAAACCATTTTTAAAACATCAATTTCTAAAATTTAATTTAAAACCAATATTTAAAACCTTTCATAATTCATGGTTTAAGAATCACACAACAATTTGACTAAAAAATAATCCAAGCAACTTAAGTATTCAACCAAATAATTCCAACATTAAAACTTTAAAGGAAAGACATCCTGACAGTAACAATCCCAAAGTATAAATACTAGAAATAAACGAATCACAATCTCTGATAAAATCGGAAATAGGGCGACACATGCCCAACTGGATCAAGTAAAACTAGAAGTGGAATCAATAATGAGGTCGTCTAAGCAAGAGGCTTGCAACTCCCACCTAAGCTGCAGCACGTTCCTTCCAAAGGGTTCTATGCAAGATGCCTTTGTGGCTGGGCACCTGTGAAGTGATATATACATATATATATACATATATACATATATATACAAGAGAGAAGAGAAAATAGGAAACGGGTAAGAGCCCGATTGTAAAAACAGTTTAAAATTAGTTTAGCAAGTATTTAAAATGCTTACCGGCTAATGCAACAATCATATTAGTGCGGCACTCTCTTGAGAAATTCTCACCTCTCTTCTAATGTGCACACCTACTGCACTACTACCCCCAATAGTTTAGCTTATCTTAAGTTACTCACAAGATCTCAAGCCGACAATTTCTAGTTGTTAGGAAAATTAATTTTAAAAGCAAGGTTCTCACATAAACCTCATTTGATTATAAAGTTTCTCAGTATTGCCTCAAACTTTTCAAACACTTATTTCCAAGTTGAAATAATTATTTATTACTTACCTACCTTTAGTCACAGTAGATAGTATCCAAATTTCGAGTTCATATATGTATATATTAATCACTCATTTAATATATATATACTATCGACACCCCACATAAAATTTATGGTGCTGGCATACTCTGCTATCAAGTTCTCGTATCACTCGTACTAAGGGAAATACTAGTTCAGAATCACTCTCGAACTGTATTAACACAAAACACATACAAATTGAGGCGAATCATAGTTCTAAGGGAAATACTAGTTCAGAATCACTCTCTTAGGACCGTCTGACTATCGATCCGATAGCCTGGACCAAGGATTCCTATGTTCTAGGGTACAAGTCAATATCCCCCATAAAGGTCCCATCGAGATAAGACTGTCCCAGCGCGGTAACCTCAGTGATAGCAAGTAGCGTGGGCATGATTTTTACACGTATATAGTATATGCACAATCACAGTCATACATGTATACTACTATTCCCAATTCTAATTTGCGTACACCCACGACCCATACTTATGATATTTATTCTCATTGCACATTACTAGATTATCCCGTATAACGGTTTGTCTCTTTAATTTTTATTTATGGGATTATTCCAACTTACTACGTAACACTCGTGAATTCCTATCTCCCCAAGTGTAATTTCAGCAGGTACTCGTTTATTTTACAACTTAACTTCCTTACGAGTCTCACCCTTTAAACACACGTTCCCATTGTTCCTTAAGTGTAAAACACCTCTGTTAAATATTAATCTCGTCTTACATTATGGGTTCCATTTTTATAAAGTCCTACTGGTCTTCTTTATCTCCCAAAATATTCTAACTATAATGTCCAAGAATTTCTATTCATTTAAGTTGGAACCACCTATTTAAAAAGGGGAATTTGAGTTTTCCAGGAGAGTCGATCGATCGATGCTCCTGGGTCGATCGATCGATCAAGCAGGTATGATGAAACTGCAGAATTTCTAGTTACGGGTTTCTTCTTCCAAAATCATCCAAACCAATATATTTGACTTCCAAACTCCCAACAATTTATACTACAAGTGTTATATCCTCAAATAAGTGGTATTCTACGTAATGCATGCGAATTTTCATCATGTATAACGAATTAAAAGGGGCACAATCTATAAAAATATCAAGAACCCTAATATATTCTTTGTTTAGTTTTTTCCCATTCTATTCCTAGATTTCATACTCTAATTTACGGCAATTTCGTGGTTCAACCTCTACATGTGTATTTGATTTCCAGAATATGTCCTTTACCCCTACGACATGCAAATTAGAGTCTCCCATACATGTTTTCTTTCATGAAAACTAGTCCTAATCAACCATAGACTAACATCATTGAAGCATTAACTGAATTACAGCAAGATAGATACTTGTCTGAGAATTCTTGGTTCAGATTAGTGGACAAGATTGGTGTGGTTGCGATCCTCGTTGCGCGATCTACAGTTTGGCGGCGACGGCGATGCAAACGGTGGAGTTTTTGACCTTGAACTCCTTGGAAAGCTTCTCCTCTTCCCTTCCAATGGCCGTCTTAAGTTTTTGGTTGTTCTAACCCTAGAAGACAACTCCTATTATCTGATATACTCTTAGAAATTTCGTGGGTTTTCATGCCCAAAAATGTGAAATGTCTAAAACGCCCTCTGGGGATGTTAATTAGGCCTAGAAACGCCCCGAGAGCCAAACTAAACCCCCGGGTACATTATTTTGACTATCTCGACCCTTCCGGACACATTGGCGCACTCAAAATGACCATACCAGTGACTTATAATTTATTCACTTTTAATAGTTCGAATTTAATCCCGACATGACACAAGCGCGTCCCGATAAATTTCCAAAATTATCAAATTAGATTCTCATGATAATTTTACTAAATACAATTACACCTCTTACTTTACCCATAAAGTAATTTACAACACAATTCCAATAATTACTAACTCTCATCACGCTAGTAAGTATTTAAATGATTTTTCGGATTAATATTAAATTAATATCTCTAATTAAATTTAATAAATCCCCAAAATTAAAAGTTATAAAAATACGGGGTATTACATACTTCCCCCCTAATAACGGAATTTTGTCTCGAAATTCGAAAAAATAAGGTGTACCTGGCAAGAATAACTCTGGGTACTTCCCACGCATGTCTGCCTCAAGCTCCCAAGTGGATTCCTCCACATTATGATGCTCCCACTGCACCCGTACAAGTGGTACTACTTTCGACCTCAATCTCCTTTCGCTATGGTTTAGAATAGCCACTGGTCTCTCCTCGTAGGAGCTATCAGGCTGTAAGTCAATCTCCTCAATCGCGATGTGGGTGTGGGCCATGTCATCCCGAAGGTATCGTCTCAACGACGAGATGTGGAATACATCGTGAATGCGGTGTAAATGCTCTGGCAGTCCCAATCTGTATGCTACCGGCCCAATCCTCTCGATAATGGAAAATGGTCCCACGTACCTCGGGGCCAGATTTCCTTTCTTCCCAAACCTCATCACTCCTTTCATAGGAGATACACGTAGCAATACTTGGTCCCCCACATTAAATTCTCGGAAGAACCGTTTTGCATCGGCGTAGCTTTTCTGCCTGTCCAGGGCTACCCGAATGCGACTCCTGATAATCTCAATCCTAGCGGAGGTTTCCTGAATCACCTCTGGTCCGAGCAACTTGTTGTCCCCCACCTCTAGCCAACAAGTTGGAGAACGACAAGGCCTGCCATACAATGCCTCAAATGGAGCCATTCCAATCGTGAACTGATAAGAGTTATTATAAGCAAACTCCACCAGTGGAAGATGTGGCTCCCAACCTCCCCCAAAATCAAGGACACACATGCGTAGCATATCTTCCAACATCTGGTTGGTACGCCCTGTTTGTCCATCTGTCTGTGGGTGGTAAGCTGAACTCAACCTCAATTCTGTACCCATGGCCTCTTGGAAACTCTCCCTGAAACGCGATACAAAAATCTTATCTCTATCTGACACAATATTCAGGGGCACCCCATGTAGTCTAACAATCTCAGCAATGAACAACTGAGCGTACTGTCCCGTGGTATAGTCCGTCCGTACTGACAGAAAATGAGCCACCTTGGTCAAACGGTCCACAATCACCCAGATGGAGTCGTGACCCCGCTGTGATGTAGGCAACCTAGTAATAAAATCCATGGAAATACTCTCCCACTTCCACGTGGGTATTTCCAACGGCTGAAGCAATCCCGACGGTTTCTGGTGGCCCACCTTTACCATCTGGCAAGTAGAACACTTGGACACGAACTCAACAATGTCCTTCTTCATCCCACTCCACCAGTATTGCCGTCTCATATCCTGGTACATCTTATCTTTCCCGGGATGCACCACAAATCGGGACCCGTGAGACTGGGTCATCATTGCATAACGTAAGTCTGCCCCTTCTGGAACCACCAATCTCCCATTAAACCTTAAACCTCCATCGGAACTAATTGAGTAGGACTCAGCACCCTCGGCTAAAAGTCGTACAATTTGCTCCTGGCAAAATGAGTCTGCTGTCTGTGTCTGTATTACCCTCGTAACAATCTCGGGTGTCACCGTCATGACAGATATGAAGGAACGGGCTACCGCATCCTGGTGACCTAACTCTTTCCACTTTGCTTTCCAAACGTCTGCTACATCGTCTACCGGTCTACGGCTCAACGCATCAGCAACCACGTTGGCCTTCCCCGGATGGTACTGTATGTCGAGCTGATAGTCCTTCACAAACTATAACCACCTGCGCTGATGCATATTCAGCTCTCGCTGAGTGAACAGGTACTGCAGTGACTTGTGGTCTGTGAACAAACGAAATTTCCCCCCCAATAAATAGTGTCTCCATATCCTCAAAGCAAAAACAACCGCTGCTAACTCTAGGTCGTGAGAGGTAATTCCTCTCATGCTGCTTAAGCTTGCGGGAGGCAAAAGCTATAGCCTGCTCTTCCTGCTGAAGTACTCCCCCGAGTCCCCGTAAGGAGGCGTCGGTGTAAACCAGATACTCCACGCTCGGCTTGGGTAAAGCAAGGACTGGTGCCGAAGTCAGCTCGTCTTTCAGCTCATTGAAAGCCAATTGACAAGTATCGTCCCAAATATATGGTACCCTCTTGCGAGTCAGGTTCGTCAATGGACCCGCTATCTTGGAGAACCCTCGAATGAATCTCCTGTAGTACCCGTCTAATCCCAAGAAACTACGCACTTCCGTCGGTGTCGTGGGCTGTCCCCACTTCCTCACTGCTGACACTTTACTCGGGTCAACCGACATCCCCAGTTCAAAAACAACATGTCCCAAGAATTGCACTTCCCGTAACCAGAATCCGCACTTCTCGTACTTAGCATACAGCTGATGCTCTCGTAGAGTCTGAAGAACCTGCCTCAAGTGCTCAGCATGCTCTTCCTCTGTATGTGAATCTATCAGGATGTCGTCTATGAAGACGATGACAAATTGATCTAAGAACTCTCTGAACACTCGGTTCATCAAGTCCATGAACACGGCTGGAGCATTTATGAGTCCAAATGGCATCACTCTGAACTCATAGGACCCATATCTCGTTAAGAAAGCAGTCTTCGAAACATCCTGCTCCCTAATCCGTAGTTGATGGTATCCTGACCTCAAATCTATCTTCGAAAAGAAAGTTGCTCCCCTCAGCTGGTCGAACAGATCATCGATTCGAGGCAACGGATATTTGTTCCGTATCGTGACCTTGTTCAGCTCCCGGTAGTCCACACATAGCCTAAGTGAGCCATTTCTCTTCTTTACAAACAAAACTGGAGCGCCCCACGGTGAGGTACTCCTACGAATGAAGCCCTGATCTAACAACTACTCTATCTGATCTCGTAACTCTTGCATTTCCGCCGGAGCCATACGGTATGGAGCGCGTGCTATCGGTCGAGTATCCGATAAAAAATCTATGACGAAATCTATCTCTCGACTGGGGGGTAGGCCTGGTATCTCCTGAAATACATCAGAATACTCACGAACAACTGGGATCGAGTCTAAGGGAATCACGACCTCCTTTAGAGGTATCCTCCTCTATGTAATACAAATCAGCGGTAGAGCCTCCCTTTGGGCGAGGCATCGCCACTACAAACATCTCCTGCCCCGGAATGGCAAAGACAATACTCCCACTGAAACAATCTATCATGGCTCTGTATGCTGCGAGCCAATCCATGCCAATGATAACGTCGTGCTCATGCATATCTAAGACTAACATGTCTGCTGGTAAGATTAAGCTACCAATCTCTACTCTCACACCCCGACATATAAAGAAAATTAACGATCCATTTCCCAGTGGCGAGTCTACGCATGTCACAGTGCTCTCTACTGTGGCTAATAACCCTAAGGCCTTCGCAAAATGAGTAGCTATAAAACAGTGTGTCGCCCCAGTATCAAATAAAACCCGACCCATAGTACCATGGATAGGAAACGTACCCTCAATCGCGGGTGGCGCCTGTGGTGCTGCTGCCTGGTGGACGTTATAGACACGCCCGTACTGTAACTGCCCCTGCTACACTGGAGCTGCTGGAATGGCTGGTAGGGTTGGTGCTGGGAGGGCAGCTGGAAAAAGTGGCCTCTGTGGCTCATTACGGGCACCCTGTTGCTGTGGGGTCCTATCTTCCTCTGGACAATCATGGCGCCTGTGGCCATTTTTACCACACCCGAAGCATCGGCCCCTGAAATTTCCTCCCCTTTGTCCCTGCTGATTACGACCCTGCTGGCCGTTATCACCCCGCCATTGGCCCTGCTGAAAATGTTGTTGGCCCTGCTGCTGACCCTGCGGTTGACGATATTGGCCCTACTGATTAGACTGGCCCTGCCTAAATCCCCCAAATCCCTGCCTGGAGTCACCTGATCGAAACCGCTTGGTAGGGTCCCCCTGATGGGAACTCTGCTCATGCTGACGAGTCTGCCCCTGGGATGTCGGTGCTCCACTAGTACCATTACCCCCTGTCCTGCCCTGCTGGCTGGACTCTCCTGCTCGCTTGCTTCCCTGCAGATGGAAGCGGTGATTCTGGCAGTGTAACAAAGCAGCATTGAGTACGTCATTGAGTACGTCAGTGTAGGTACTCAGTGACAGATTACCTATGAGGTGTTGACGAATCCTCCAGGCCAACCCGTCTACAAACAACAGTATCTTCTTTCCCTCAGTGGGCGCCTCATCTGGCACTATAGTGAGAAGTCTTGTGAACTCCTCTTCATACTCAACAACAGTCGAATTCTCCTGTTTCAAATTCAGTAACTTTCGCCTCATCTCAGTCTGCATGGAGGATGGAAAGTATTTGTTATCAAACCGTGCCCAAAATGACTGAATAGTGATAATATCCCTCTCCTCCAAGGTGGTGGTGGATTCCCTCCAATGCAAAGCGGCCCCCCACTAGCTTGAAGGAAGCCAACAGCTGTTTTTGCACGTCCGTGCACTCGTACATGCGCAGATGCCTCTGGATATCTTTCTTCCATTGGCTAGTTATAATGATATCCGAACTACCCGCAAACTCTGGGGATGCGCCTTCGCTAGCGCGGCATTCACCGCCTGAGCAACGATAGCGTCTACCTCGGTTGCGTTCATCGTTCCCTGAGCCGGAGCTGTTGGCTGCTCGGCCTGGGCACGTCTATCCTTGGGTGCGTGTCTCGGAGGCATCTGAAACGTCAAGAAATTTTATTAGTCTACAGTTATTATCAAATCTCAAATAGCTGAAGACGTAATCGTAAAAGCAAGAATACAACAATCCTAAAAATAGGGCTCTATAGCAAGAACGCTAGCTGAAAGCGAAATAAGCCGTACAGATCCTAAAGGACACTAGAACCTGATACTCTGATACCACCTGTGACACCCCGCCTAATTAAATACCGGGTGATCAGTCATTTATTAAATTATAACCAATGTGAACGGTTGGTTCATTCTTAGCATCATTGTCGCAAAAATAACTTTTCCAATTAAACACCCTAAATAATTAAGCTAAGTGACAAAACCATTTTTAAAACATCAATTTCCAAATTTAATTTAAAACCAATATTTAAAACCTTTCATAATTCATGGTTTAAGAATCACACAACAATTTGACTAAAAAATAATCCAAGCAACTTAAGCATTCAACCAAATAATTCCAACATTAAAACTTTAAAGGAAAGACATCCTGACAGTAACAATCCCAAAGTATAAATATTAGAAATAAACGAATCACAATCTCTGATAAAACCGACTGAACAAATGAAATAGGGAGACACATGCCCAACTGGATCAAGTAAAACTAGAAGTGGAATCAATAATGAGGTCGTCTAAGCAAGAGGCCTGCAACTCCCACCTAAGCTGTAGCACGTTCCTTCCAAAGGGTCCTATGCAAGACGCCCCTGTAGTTGGGCACCTGTGATATATACATATATATATATACAAGAGAGAAGAGAAAATAGGAAACGGGTTAGAGCCCGATTGTAAAAACAGTTTAAAATTAGTTTAGCAAGTATTTAAAATGCTTACCGGCTAATGCAACAATCATATTAGTGCGGCACTCTCTTGAGAAATACTCACCTCTCTTCTAATGTGCACACCTACCGCACTACTACCCCCAACAGTTTAGCTTATCTTAAGTTACTCACAAGATCTCAAGCCGACAATTTCTAGTTGTTAGGAAAATTAATTTTAAAAGCAAGGTTCTCACATAAACCTCATTTGATTATAAAGTTTCGCAATATTGCCTCAAACTTTTCAAACACTTATTTCCAAGTTGAAATAATTATTTATTACTTACCTACCTTTAGTCACAGTAGATAGTATCCAAATTTCGAGTTCATATATGTATATATTAATCACTCATTTAATATATATATATACTATCGGCACCCCACATAAAATTTATGGTGCTGGCATACTCTGCTATCAAGTCCCCGTATCACTCGTACTAAGGGAAATACTAGTTCGGAATCACTCTCGAACTGTATTAACACAAAACACATACAAATTGAGGCGAAGCATAGTTCCAAGTCACTAAGAGGTCAGCACATACCCTCACGTCTCTTAGGACCGTCTGACTATCGATTCGATAGCCTGTACCAAGGATTCCTATGTTCTAGGGTACAAGTCAATATCCCCCATAAAGGTCCCATCGAGACTGTCCCAGCGCGGTAACCTCGGTGATAGCAAGTAACGCGGGCATGATTTTTACACGTATATAGTATGTGCACAATCACAGTCATACATGTATACTACTATTCCCAATTCTAATTTAGGGTCACCCACGACCCATACTTATGATATTTATTCTCATTGCCCATTATTAGATTATCCCGTATAACGATTTGTCTCTTTTATTTTTATTTATGGGATTATTCCAACTTACTACGTAACACTCGTGAATTCCTATCTCCCCAAGTGTAATTTCAGTAGGTACTCATTTATTTTACAACGTAACTTCCTTACGAGTCTCACCCTTTAAACACACATTCCCATTGCTCCTTAAGTGTAAAACACCTCTGTTAAATATTAATCTCGTCTTACATTAAGGGTTCCATTTTTATAAAGTCCTACAGGTCTTCTTTATCTCCCAAAACATTCTAACAATAATGTCCAAGAATTTTTATTCATTTAAGTTGGAACCACCTATTTAAAAAGGAGAATTTGAGTTTTCCAGGAGGGGTCGATCGATCGATGGCAGGTGCTCGATCGATCGATGCGTCGATCGATCGATGCTCCTGGGTCGATCGATCGATCAAGCAGGTATGACGAAACTGCAGAATTTCCAGTTACGAGTTTCTTCTTCCAAAATCATCCAAACCAATATATTTGACTTCCAAACTCCCAACAATTTATACTACAAGTGTTATATCCTCAAATAAGTGGTATTCTACGTAATGCATGCGAATTTTCATCATGTATAACGAATTAAAAGGGGAACAATCCATAAAAATATCAAGAACCCTAATATTTTCTTTGTTTAGTTTTTTCCCATTCTATTCCTAGATTTCATACTCTTAATTTCAGCAATTTCGTGGTTCAACCTCTACATGTGTATTTGATTTCCAAAATATGTCCTTTACCCCTACGACATGCAAATTAGAGTCTCCCATACATGGTTTCTTTCATGAAAACTAGTCCTAATCAACCATAGACTAACATCATTGAAGCATTAACTGAATTAGAGCAAGATAGATACTTGTCTGGGAATTCTTGGTTCAGATTAGTGGACAAGATTGGTGTGGCTGCGATCCTCGTTGCGCGATCTACAGTTTGGCGGCGACGGCGATGCAAACGGTGGAGTTCTTGACCTTGAACTCCTTGGAAAGCTTCTCCTCTTCCCTTCCAATGGCCGTCCCTAGAAGACAACTCCTATTATCTGATATACTCTTAGAAATTTCGTGGGTTTTCATGCCAAAAAATGTAAAATGTCTAAAACGCCCTCTGGGGATGTTAATTAGGCCTAGAAACGCCCCGAGACCCAAACTAAACCTCCGGGTACATTATTTTGACTATCTCGACCCTTCCGGACACATTGGCGCACTCAAAATGACCATACGAGTGACTTGTAATTTATTCACTTTTAATAGTTCGAATTTAATCCCGACATGACACAAGCGCGTCCCGATAAATTTCCAAAATTATCAAATTAGATTCTCATGATAATTTTACTAAATACAATTACACCTCTTACTTTACTCATAAAGTAATTTACAACACAATTCCAATAATTACTAACTCTCATCACGCTAGTAAGTATTTAAACGATTTTCCGGATTAATATTAAATTAATATCTCTAATTAAATTTAATAAATCATCAAAATTAAAAGTCATAAAAATACGGGGCATTACAAACACCTTCAAATGACTGTGTTTTGATCATTTTTTTTATTTTAAAAGTAGGAGGATTAGATTTCTTCCTTTATGCAAATTTATTAATGAATTTTTTCCTCAATCATTTATTTTTCAATCAAACACCTCCAAATGCCTTCGTAATTTAATCATTTTTTATTTTAAAAGTAGGTCTTGGTTTCTTCCCTTGTACAAATTTATTAAATGCCCGTATCATGGCAATGAAGATATTAGGAATGAATTTTTTCCTGCAATTCAAACTCTCGGCATGAATTATGGAACTTTATATGTGAATTTAGTGATCTAGTATTTCGGGATAAGCACAAACACTAATTAAAATTTTACTCTTTGTCTTGCGTTGTTTCAAATTAATTCTTGTTTAAAAAAAAGGGTTATTCTATGTTTGTTAATTTGAGTTTAAATCTCGTAATTTCATTTTTTTGGTGTTTGGCCCCCATTAACTTTTAACAATGCAAAAACATGTTGCAATAAGGTTCACCAAGTGTTTTTGTGACACTTTTTGCATTACTAAAATCATTTTTGGGCTCCAAGAACTGAATCTATTGGGGGCTTAAGTCAATATCGAAGAATTAATGTGGGCCAAATTCCATATAACTCTTAAAAGGCTTATATTAACGTAAAATTGTAACATCTCCCCTAATCACACTGGGTGTAGAAGCATAAATATAGTTGAGGCCAAAATTGCAAAAAATATTTTTTCTTAGTGTGATGACACAAAAATAAAGTTGCGAGGCTTATATTACTACTGTTCAATTTGTTTATTTTTTCAACTTCTTTTATTTATGTATTTTGTTTGTTTGTTTGATTAGGTGGTGCGAAGATAATTTTGAAGCAATTGTGGTTGCTGCAAATCCAAAAGTACCAAATGAGTTTGCTATAGGATTATCAAATGGTGAGGTCATAGTGTTGGAGCCCCCACTATCTAAAGGAAAATGGGGTGTTGCTCCCCCTGTTGAGATAATTGAATCAACTAAAAATATGCCTAGAGCATCCTCATCTGGTGCTTCATGTTCAGGTGCAAAAGACTGCTGAGATGGTTTGGCCAACATTCATTGGCTTTGATGTAATGTATTCTTAGCTCTTTTCCTTTTTAGTTTATGGTTATGTATTTTGAAGTATGGACATGTGAACCCCCAAGGGTTGGTTGAGTGGTTGATCACGAGTTCGATTCTCCAAGGTCACGAGTTCGATTCTCCCGGCCAATATATACTTGGGGTCACAGACCGTAGAGAATAATATTTGTTATAGAAAACCTTGTTCGGGGTGAATTAGTTTGGGGTGCACACAAGCTGGTCCGGGATGGATAGCCCTCCGTAAACATTTGAGACAAGTTTTTAATACAGAAAACATTAAGTTACCTGGGATTATTTTGACATGTTTCTTCTCTCTCTCTCTCTCTCTCTCTCACACACACACACACACACACACACACAATATTAGAATCTCATAACTCTTTTAGCGGATTTTGTGTCCGTCTAGCATTTTCGTACTTTATAAACATATTTTTATAATGGAAGGTAAATGAATGAGATTTTAAACTAAATTTGGTAATTCTCTAAAAACTCAACCATTTGGAAGTTTTGATCAATTCACCAACCAACTAAATGGTTCATTTGTTTTGCACATATATACAGACACATGAAGTCGCTTAAATGAACTCCAAAAATGACCAACTTTTTTAAATTAGTAACTTCATGATTTCTTAACTAAACTCCATGGAGATCATCTCCAAAAAAATTGGTTCAAAAAGTTAGCATTGAAGTCATGGAAATGTTAAGGTACATAATTAAGTGCATTTTTCATCATCAAAAATTTTGATGGTCATCATCTCACCCTCTTCGGAATTGAATTATTTATTTATTTGGCTTAATTCTGAGTGACAAAGCACAATAATAGTATTATATAACGATTTAGATTTCAAACGGATCAAAGAGACATCATTCATGAACCAAGTAACTAAGGATTCTCAATCGATGGTGAGTAAGCCTTAAAGTGAAAATTTATTTTTGGAAACGATTTAAAACATTAAAATTGGATTTGAAAACATCTAGGTAAATTCATTTTAATAAATAAATTTCTTAAAATCTAAAAGAGAATTTAATTCTTATTAAACCTTAATTGTTGGTTTATTGTATGGATTGTTATGTCAAACAAGATCATACATGGACCAGGAAATCCCTTGTCTACAAGTAGCTAAAGTTGTTGGTATATTGACTTTTGGGTTAGCAAAGATGAACTAATTTATAAAGTTTCACTAAATGCTCACATTTAAATCGAGGCTAGATTGTGAGATCATATTTGACCAATATATCGGTCTTTTTGCCGATCTATCGCATAACGCTGATCGAGATGAATATACTGAGAATAAAATTGAAATGAGAGATTTGAATCATGGGATGATCTACATGCAATCTAAGGTGGGAAATTATCCACCTGTGATAATTCCTATTTTCCGCGCAAAGGTTGGCCAGAGACTATGCCGAAGATGGGCTTATCTAACAATTTATACCATTCTTAGAATCAAATTGTAAACTAAAACTTAATCATGGCATCCAAATATGCAATAAAGGCATGAAATAATAAACCGAAGACATAAAAAAGTCTTAACTCCTATTAGCATAAAATATTTGTATCACACGACTAGAAATAAAACGAATGGAGTAAATAATCTCGGACTTATGTCCATACAATCTCTGAAATATAAAATACTGAAATGAAAAAGAGTAGCAACCTATACTAAAATCAAATACGGAGTCCTTTGGGTATCTAGAACTGCCTGCTACTTTTGTCTAGGAAAACCTAAAAAATAATTTTTATAATTTGGTTAAGAGCCGTAAGGTTTCAAGAAATTAACTTCCAAAATCAATAGATAATAAAACAGTTAATTCGCAATATATGCACTCATCGGCTCTCACATGCAATAAGTATCTCACCATCTTTTAAGTACAATACAATACGCATTTTCAACCCAAACTATCACATGATAAGTCGCCTACACTACCATATTAACTAAGAACAACTAACTATTGTATAACTGGAATATCACCGCCTACACATATACGATCACAATCATTAGGACTAACTCCCACAATACTACCCCATAGAAATACACTCTCATTATATAATGTATTTTATATAGCATTATGTCCATTCACAATTGTCTATGTCATTAGACTACATGAGTTATTTTCTTAATAAAATTACATATATACCTTTATATACAGATACCGCATACGAAGGCATCTACCCTCGGTGTCTAGATGTTTTTATTGGTAAGTTCGTTGGAATCCATCACCAGACGGCTTAAGCAAAACACACATAATTGTGGGGGCGATCAATACGCAGTAAGACAACTAACGGATCCATACCCTACCCGACTAATGACTCCTGTCCAAATAACCTTCTCTCATCACGAAAGTGACAACCCTGAATGCATGATCATATAAAATGACCTCCACTATGTCTAGCACATCTCAGTCGACGTCTGGTACACGTTCCGATGTCGAACGCAACCCCAACCGATAGGCCCACCACGAGCATAGGTTTGTCCACAAAATTATAGGATACAGATATATAGTACACAATGTATATATAGTTACCCTGTAAACTGTCATACCTTCCATGCATTAATCGAACTCATTATTAACGTTCTAGTTAATTACTAAAATTGTCACCGAATGGTTAACAACCCAAATTCTCAATTATGTCAGTCACCCATCACTTGGACAACCTCTCACATACTTAGATGAACTCGTAAAAATACCACGAACATTTCCACCATCTGACCGAATCCAAGTTCTGGAGTCGAATCGATTCTTGGCAAGGAGTTGAATCAATTATCCCTTGACCGAATCAATTCGCTCCTAAGGCCGAATTGATTCGGGCCGAACAGTAAGCCCATATTTGCCTTATTTTAAAATGGATATTCTTCCCTAAATTCTGCTAAACGAATTCGAAACTTTATAGAACTTAATTATAACGATTATGAATCCATAACAATTGAAAGAACACGTCTATACTTATTTCTAATCATCTAAACATGATTATTTCTAGGATTCAAGGGATTTGATCATATAACGCAAAACTTGTCTAAACTAATGAAGATTCATAATTCTCATTCAAAATTTTCAGATTATTTCAAATCAGATCACGGGTTTAACTCATAAACAAAATTCAATCCTATCACATGGATTCTAATAGTATTTTCTTTAATTATACGATGTCAATTTTGGGATTTGTCACCAAAGTATTCACTTTCTAAACATAATTAATCCCAGTAAGCTCTAAATAGTTCCAATCCCAATTTTATATATAATTCAATCCCCAAACACATTTATAAATTCAAAATTGCATGAGAGGCATACTTATAAATTAATAAACCTATTATTGAAGATTTTGCAAGAAAATTCTTGCCTCGGAAGATGGATGAAGGCTCTTCCCTTAAATTCATCCTCCTTTGCTCATCTCCCAACTTATTAACTTTTTCAGAGAGTTTGTGGCTACCAGGTTTTATTAAAAATAAATGAGAAACTTAATTAGGATGATTTATATTATTATTAAGATCCCTAATCCCGTAACTCCCCATAAGGCAAATAATACCAAAATATTATTCGAAATGGTCCAAAATATTTCTTAAAGGCATACATATCCCCCGGGCTCAACATAGGATGTTTAAAATATCTAAATGGATTTCTAAATCATTATGGAGCCTACTTACACTATGTATACATTAAATCACATATTTATATTATACTAATCATGCACTGTAAATAACTCACATAACATGCAAATAAATTATTCTACCAATGCAACACATGCGTTATGATTTAGTCACATAATCATACACGATAATATTCAAGCAATTAATTATTTTAGTTTTTACTAATTTAAATTACGTAAAAGTACGGGGTATTACACCACCATAATATTTGAGTAGAAAATCAAGATAGTAAAAATAAGCGAAAAGATTGAAAAATTATTTCAACCATATTAGGGTGTAAAATATAATTAATAATATTTTTTATTATTTGAAGAAATAAGGAATAATTATTAAAACTTATATATATATGGGTGGGGGGGGGTGATGTACTCTTGTGATATATTTCTAATAATATTTTAATATCATTCGAATACTTTCTTTAGTTCTTACCAAAAGAAAAAAATAAGGCCTTTTAGAATAATAAAAAATAAGTGGGTTTTTCTCCCACCTTGGAAAAAAAATTAGATTCATCAAGAATTTGAACACAACACTATTTGCATAACTGTGCTGACATCCCAATTTTCTTACCCTTATGCCTATTTTTCATTCATAAGAAATTATTTATTAATAATGTTTCTTTAATTAATCAACTTAAAAACATTCAATAATCTTTTACTCATCTTGAGAGCTTTAGCTGATTTTGGAGATGTGTTGTAGCCTAACAAGTATTAATTAATACATAATTAAGAGCTATTATGTGGATGTAATAATAAAGATCTTGAATCAAGAATGACATGGAAGACTTAAGTGATGTGAGTCTTTAATGTAAGTCATCTTGAATATGGTATATCTTTTCATTGCGTTATACTAGAATTTTGCCATTATTTTCTTCAAGAAAGTATATATATTAATAAGAAAAATGAGAAACAATAAAGCGGTTGCAAGGGATAAGATACGCATGGAGGTATGGAGGACCCTTAGAAGTATATGGATAAAATGATTAACATGTTTATTTAATAAAATTTAAGAGAAGAAAATATGTCAGATTAGTGGAGGAAAAGCACCATAGTACATTTGTATAAAAATAAAGGGGATATATTAAACTGCGATAATTATAGAGGAATCAAGCGGATGAATCACATTATGAAATTATGGAAAAAGTTTATAGAACAAAGATTAAGAAACGAGTAAACTATTTCAGATAATCAATTTGAATTTATGCTAGGATGATCCACCACGGAAGCTATTTACTTATTAAGACAGTTAATGGAGAAATGTAAAAGTAAGAATAAAAATTTATATATGCTCTTTATAGACTTAGAAAAATCTTATGATAGAATACATAGGGATATAATTTGGTGGGTTGTAAGGAAGAAAAGAATCCCTATGAGTTATTGATGGGGATCCATTTTATCTTCCTTTTATTTTCATTGTATTTTCTATTTTTAGTTCTTTTAGGCATTTCCCTTCCTTAATTAGTTGCCAAGCATGTTTGGGACTAATTAGGCATTCTCTTATTTCTTAGTTGGTCTTTTAGTCCTTTTAGGCTATTACTTTATTAGCAAGTAATAACCCACCTATAAATAACTCTTGTATTCTTATTCTGTACTCAATTTTTCATTCTTGAAATATAAGAACTCTTTTGTTTCTCTCTCTAAAAATCATATTGTCTTGATTTTTAGGTCATTGACATGTAATTCACTTCAAATTGGTATTAGAGGGAGGTGTCATTCCCCAATTGGTGTATTGGTGTTGGTGATAAAAAAAAATTTTTGCCCTACATTCTCAATGGCCCCGAAGAGGGCAACCCAAATTCAAGATGAGATTAACAAAGAGTTTAGACAAAACAACCAAGAATTGAGACAACGAATGGTTGAATTGGAAAACAAAGAATCAAGAATAATTTGAAACCTTAATGTTGCAATTCTCCAAATTACAAAACCCTAATTCCTTTAAAGAACCACTGGAAACCATGTTCCACGGATCTGGAAAGAGACCCGAACCTGCTGAACATCCACAAGGGCTAATTTTGGTGCCGAAAAGGGTTGTTTTAAGGTCTATAGCTACCGACCAAGGCTGAAACCCACACCTGCTGCTTCAGACCAATCAACCCCCTGCCGACGCCCTTCCTCTAGCCTCCAAGACATTCTGCCCTAGCGGGAGACCCTATAACCCTTGTCCCGACCCTTTTTCAGCAACAAGAAACCCTTAGGAGGTAGCCTATCACCCCGAACTCACCCCGATCTCTTCCCTTGCTCTTCCAACCCCAAAATAACACATCCATACCTGTTTAACCCTCTAATACCTATTGGACAACCCGGAGTACTATTTTAGCCCTTAAATTGCTTCCTCGACCCCCGTTGTAAAACCTGTTCAGTGATCGGAACCCATATCAATTTTTTGGACCAAAATTTAAAACCAAATAACCCAAGAAACCCTAATTTTACCCAAGAGTGTGCACCCACTCGAAATTTAGCCCTACCCGAGTTATCCAAAATCTCGAACACAATTCCCATCAACCATCCACCCAATATCAACCCCATTCGGCCACCCGACCCATTTGATTTTGGTATTTTTGAATATAAAAACATTGACCCGTGTTTGTATCCGCATGCACCACCATACATACCACCTCCCCCATCTTCCCATCATACCCCTTAACATCATGACCTCCTTCTGCTCTATACCGATCCTTCTTTATCCTTTAACACTGGGGATACTCGGCCTAGTATTTTTGAGTGGATTCCTCCACCCGGTGCCCATCACCCCATTCCACTACGGGATCGTCAGTGTTTCTATTATGGAGAACGCGATCACCTAATTGACATGTGCCCTCACTATTGCAACGTGATCAACGAACACCTCCCATGGCCCCACATGATCATCATCCTCACCCACCACCGGTACAGTTGTTACCAGACTCGATTGATTATGTTGCACATGCACCACGAGATGTAGTGGGCGTAAGAGCTCATCAAGATGGAGACCCACCCTCTTTTTCACTCTAGTTACTTTCACGGAGTCTCCATGGGGATATTCTCATAGATATTCCTATGTTCCAAAGCGGAGATAATTTTTTATTACAAGCGGGTTCAAGGTCACTCACGTGTTCTTCTTGCTGCTACCAATTTTAAGGGTTTTTCCCGTGTTTGGCGAAATGACCTTTGTTATCGTAGGATAGTTGTAGGTCTCCATTCTATCCAGGATTGGCTCGATTTCAAGGTCGCTTTTTAAGCATCCTTTATACCCCCCGCGTATGAGCGAGACCTCTTTACGCGTATTTAGTCTCTCCAGCAGGACACGTCTTCGGTAGTAGAGTATACGGAGTAGTTTCCGCTCCTTTGCACTAAAGCTCGCCTGCCTGAGACGAAGGATCAGCGGATCAGCCATTACATTCTAGGACTCCAGCCACATATTCACCACGACCTTGGATTGAGAGAGATACCGACCTTTTTGAAGGCGGTAGAGTATTCTACTAAGGTCGAGGCCTATCATGCAACCCTAACAACATCTCTGAAGAGTGCCCAATATGTGTGTGTTCTAAACCAAATCAAATTTTCACCAAAAATTATCCAACTTTTATTTATGCACCAAACCAAGTTGTAAAAACCCAATTCTTACTTTAAACCAAATTTATCTTGATTAATCCTAAACATGCATCTAGTGATTAAAGCAAATAAAATAAAGTAAAGAATACACACAACTCTGGATGTACAAGAAAAAAACCCAAAACAAGAATACAACATTGGACGACCCAAGCCAGACAATCACTATGAACAATGGTTTTACAAAGACAGATTAGCCTTACACTAAGACTCGATCCCCACGGGTTTTGTCGTTCCTTCTGATATTCTACCGTTCTTTAATAGTGCCCACGCAGAAATTTCATCTTCCACGATACATGTCCATAACACACACGTCTATGTATGTCTCGGTGTCCGCCGAATGGTTTTGATTCGTCTACGATGTCGAATAAGATGTCCTTCTCTTTTCTTCACCAAAAACCCTTTGATGTTCAATGATAGAACAAACTTCTTTGTGCCGCAAGATCATGTAAGCATATAAGAATGATATCTCGGATATTTACAAACTCTAAGGATGTGTTTATGCTTTGTAAACCTAAGAAAACATGTGCAAACAAGTTTCTGGTTCGAATACTATTTTCGAGAATGCACACTTACGAAACTCTAATAGAAACACGCTTTAAATAATAATTTAGCATCTCCGTAAAAAATGTGTTGTTCGAACGACAATGGCATGTCGTTCACGCGACTTAGGCATCTCGTTCGAGCGAGATCCCTATGTCGTTTGAACGAGCTGACATGGCAGTTTGACTTTTAGCTCAAAATGACTTTTTTAAAGGAGATCCAAAATAGTCAAACTCTATTTCGAGTATATCATAATAAAACGTAGTGTAAACACTTAAAACACTTTTAAAAACATTTTAAAATATTTTTCTTTATAAAAATACATCCTTATCTTTTATAAAAACAATTCCGAGCACCATTAATTATACGCATTCATACCTGAGTGATCTCGGAATGTAATTAACTTTGAAGACGATTAAACTTGCATCAATTAAACATCGGCATGATAAATTCTTTGAAGCTTTGCCCCAATGTCTTCAATTTTCTTCAATACGTCATAGACCAAGTGGGATCGTGATAAAATAAAAATCTCCCTATGACACATTACAAACACAGTTTTGTTCATGGAATTAAGTCAAAACAATACAGGGACACAATTGGAAATTTATGTCCTTACAAATCTCCCCCTTTGACTATTCCGGGACAAAACTAAACTAGTGAAATGCCTAACTGGGCCGTCAAGCAGTATGACGCCTAAATCCCATACCATAAACCCAAAATAAAAAATACAGGACATGAACTAGAATATGTAGCACCGACAAGCATAAACTGTCTGAATGTGATGTAGACTTGAAAACTCGAATCGTTGAAGCGTACCTACACACATGAAACAGACAAATAAATACCCAATGAAGTATGGAGGAACAAATGATACCAATTTATATTTCTAATAAGAACAAATCATTTGAATGTGAGCAATTATTTGATACCAATAAGGAAGAAATATAATCAAACAATATGTAAATCCAAATATCAATACAAACGCTCAACAAATCCCCCCCTACATCACATACATCTCTCCCCCTTTTGTCTCGGATAGACAATCCGGTGAAAAGATAAACCAATCAAAGTATCTAGCATGAGAATATACCAATTTAAATCAATTGAATATCAATTTGAGAATTGAAAACGCTAGATAACCATGCAATAACCAGCTAAATATGATCAAGAGATGACAAATCAGTAGCTAGTAAACCAATGGATCACACAAAAAATTGTAATAAAATCAGGTGTGATAAACGGACTATATGCAAAAAATCAATTTTGAACAAATTAAAACCTGCATATAAACTAGTCAGTCCAAAAAAACTTCCAGCTGTACCAAAAAAATACCAACTTAATTCAGTGGACTGCAAACCAATCAGAAGCTCCAAAACAGCCTGTCGTTCGAACGAGCCAGGGACATCGCTCAAACGAGTTGAGGATGTCACTCGAACGAAGTACAACTGTCGTTCGCGCGAGATGGATATGTCGCTTGAACGACTTCTCGCGACCTGTTATAATTTCCCAGATTCCCAGAAAATAATATAATATTTCCCTGTGAAAAAATTTCCACAAAAAAATTCCAGGAAGGGCCTCACAGACGCAAAACAGTGTTAAAATAGTAGGCTTTTAACACAAAACTCAAAAACTCATAAAAACTAATAATTTGAGTTACATGCAAACATAGTATCGATGTGCTCAAACATGGATATGGAATGAATAGGTGTGAAACTAAAAACAAATAAGTCACAATTCCAACACATCGAAACGATCAAGAAACTCTAATTGATAACGATAAATCATCAAACTTCATCATAGCCATATGACAATAAAATTGTGAGCTTAATGAACTAAACATACTACATGCACACAAATCCAGAATTTTGACGATTCTACAAATAATAGCATCAAATTGCAATGATTCAACATTAGGATTAGATGTGCAAACCTGTTTAAATTTTTAATCCATCCAAACTTCCTCAATAATATCATATTTTCTTTGGAATGAACTAAACTAATTTGACCCTTTTCTTAGCATATTGCATTTTCTTTTGGACTATTTTAAACGGTGGCTTTCACGGTTAGTCAATTTTGAACTCTCGCAGCCCTTTCCCGTGAATCACTCATTATTTTTACCAATCTAAATCCTCACGGTAAACGGTTCTTACATGAACACTTCTCCTTAAGTCTACTTACGCATAGATGACAAGATTGAGATAAGAACGCCTCACCAAATTCAAATATTCAAGAGAACTTAAACATCCATATAAACTTGTGCATGTGTGCAATGTTGGCATATATACAAAGTCGAATCAAAATGCATATCAATTTCGAAACAACCCCATATAAATAATGGTTAAGATCATTCTAAGCATAGATAATAATGACCAAATGTCCTAGCCACATGGCTAATGAAATGATGGGGGAGGGGGTGATCCAAGCATACCAATATGCCACATCAAACATGTAAACTCAAAAACAAAAATAAAAAATCTTTTTGGTTTTTCAAAAGTTTTGTCAAAAACCATTTTTTTTTGGATTTTTAAAAATTTTCTAAAAAATAAAATCTTTTTGTATTTTTCAAATAAGACTCAAACAAATGAAAAGTATAATACAAAATGATACACATGTCACTATACTAGCAATGAATATATCATGAAGCAAACTAGTATATGACAAACATGACAACACTATCATCCTTTAGATTTAGCATGGGAAGAATCAAGTGCATCCAAACGAGAATCCTGAAGTTTAATTCCCAAAGCCACTAAATTCGATTTCCTAACCCAAGTAGGTGTAAAACGACGCATGGGAGTTTTGAGAACTGGGGCAACTTTCTTCCGAAACTTCCTAGGAGCTTATCTAAGGTCGTAACAATAACGCTTAACGTGACCTTTCTTACCACAAAACGTGCAAGTGTAGCGGTGGTGGGAATGATTACCTATATGTGGACATTTTCTAACCTTCCTAATGTTTCTCACACGTGCGGGGGGAATGGGAACAACTCTCTCATCAAAACCTATACCTCCCCTATCTCCCTTAATTTAGACGGTGCCTAGGATCTTATCTAACTTCTCCGACCTAGCCTCCAAATCAAACTTGACTCTAGACGAGTCTTTCAATCTCTCCTCCAACTCGTGAATTCTAGACTCGAGAAAACGCCTAGACTCCTCAAACTCTAAAATCTCCTTTTTCAAGGACTCCATCAAACCACGGAGATTATCTCTCTCTTTCTCCACAAACTCTAGTTTCTCCCTAAACTTCTTCTCTCGTGCCCTAAGATCCTCAATCAAACTATCATAATTTTCTATGGCACGCTCATTAAACTTAGCTCGCAATTTTGCATTTGCCTTTTTCACCTTCACAGTCTCGGCATAAAACTCATTAAATGCAACTTGCAACTCTTTCACATCCACCTCCTCCTCATATCTCTCTTCGCCCTCACTAACATAAGATTCACTTAAAACCTCCTCGGAAGTGTCATGCACATGAGAATCGCCGTCGCTCACATGACATGCCATTAACGCAACAAAGTTACGATCAATGGGGTAACTCTCTCCCTCTTTCGGATCACTATCAATTAAGGTGGAATTATAGACAATGGGTTGCTTGCTCTCTTTCTAAAGTCTAGTGGGACATTCCTTAACTTTGTGACCGTACCCCTCACACCCAAAACACTTATCTGACTCATCTCTCTTAGGCTTCTCAAACTTATCCTTAGAGGTGTGATCTACTTTGTTGTTCTTGAATTTTTCAAATTTCTTGGCAACTTTCGATTGCTTTTGAAACTTAATAAATTTTTTAAATTTCTTTGCCAACAAAGCAACATCCTCAAAATCGAAATCGAAATCAGAATCGGAATCCGAAACTTTAATTTCCTCCTTTCGGATTTTCAAAGCAATACCCTTTTCTTTCTTAGTCACTTGCTTGGAGATAATCATGTCGATTTCATAGGTTTGTAAGTCACCTACAATCTCTTCTAGTTTTGTCGACTCTAACCTACCCAAGGATTTAAAATGGTCACTTTCGTATCAAACCTACTAGGCAACGACGTAAGGATTTTCTTAATGACACGGTTATCGAGAATTTTCTCACCTAGGTTAAACGACGAGTTGACAATATTGGATAACCTAGCATAAAACTCATCAAAAGTCTCACTCTCTAACATCCTAATGGTCTCAAAATGTGTAGTGTGGTTTTGAAGTTTTGACGCCCTAACCGTGCTAGTGCCCTCGTGAGTGAGTGTCAAGATATCCCAAGCCTCTTTTGATATTTCACAAGTTATAATTCTATTATATTCATCCTGTGTGACATGTGAAGCAATAACGTGAAGACCTTTAGAATTATATTGTGCAATTCTTTATTCAGTTTTGATCCATGACTCAACAGGTTTTAAACTAGTGACCTCACCTGCAATAGTGACAGGGGGTGTCAAACCTTTCTCAACTGCTAGCCACACACACTTATCAATTGATTTTAATGCACATCTCATTCTCATCTTCCAATAAGTGTAATTAGTGCCATAAAAAATAGGAGTTCGAGAAAATTAATTATATCTAGAATTCATCTTTGAAAACACACGGGATAACAAAACAAATAAAATATGTTTTCTAGATCTGATACTAATTTGAAAGAGTGCCCAATATGTGTGTGTTTCAAACCAAACCAATTTTTCACCAAAAATTATCCAACTTTTAATTATGCACCAAACCAAGTTGTGAAAACCCAATTCTTACTTTAAACAAATTTTATCTTGATTAATCCTAAACATGCATCTAGTGATTAAAGCAAGTAAAATAAAGTAAAGAATACTCACAACGCCGGATGTACGAGAAAAAAACCCAAAATGGGAAAACTACCTCGGATGGCCCAAGCCAGACAATCACTATGAACAATGGTTTTACAAAGACAGATTAACCTTACACTAAGACTCGATCCCCACGGGTCTTGACGCTCCTTCTGATCTTCTACCGTTCTTCAATAGTGCCCACGCAGAAATTTCGTCTTCCACGATACATGTCCATAACACACACATCCACGTATGTCTCGGTGTCCACCGAATAGCTTTGATTCGTCTACGATGTCGAACAAGATATCCTTCTCTTTTCTTCACCGCAAAACCCTTTGATGTTCAATGATAGAACAAACTTCTTTGTGTCGCAAGATCACGTAAGCATATAAGAATGATATCTAGGATCTTTGCAAACTCTAAGGATGTGTTTATGCTTTGTAAACCTTAAAAAATATGTGCAAACAAGTTTCTGGTTCGAATACTATTTTCCAGAATGCACACTTACGAAACTCTGATAGAAACACGCTTTAAATAACAATTTAGTGCCGCCTCAAAAAATGTGTCATTCGAACGACAATGGCATATCGTTCACGCGACTTAGGCATCTCATTTGAGCGAGATCCCTATGTCGTTTGAACGAGCTGACATGGCAGTTTGACTTTTTGACTTTTAGCTCAAAACGACTCTTTGAAACGAGATCCAAAATAGTCAAACTCTATTTCGAGCATATCAGAATAAAACGTAGTGTAAACACTAAAAACACTTTTAAAAACATTTTTCTTTTTAAAAATACATCCTTATCTATTAAAAAAACAATTATGAGCACCATTAATTATATGCATTCATACCTAAGTGATCTCAGAATGTAATTAACTTTGAAGACAATTAAACTGGCACTAATTAAACATCGGCATGAAAAATTCTTTGAAGCTTTGCCACAACGTCTTCAATTTTCTCCAATACTTCATAGAACAAGTGGGATCGTGACAAAATAAATATCTCCCTATGACATATTACAAACACAGTTTTGTTCACGGAATTAAGTCAAAACAATACAGGGACTCAATTGGAAATTTATGTCCTTACAATCTCCATCATCCCTACCTCCATCTTCCTTGAGTTCTGTTCCTCTTGCAGCATTAGCCTCGACATATTCGGCCATTACTCCAGTTACTTCCACTTTCGTGACGACCCATACAGGCCCTCCCATATTTCGATGCTTTAATTGCAGCATCGTGGTACACCGACCTTCTAATTTCCGTCAGCCACGTCGACGGGCCCTGCTAGAGATGGATCAGCCCCCAGAGTATCTCGATAAGATCGACCAATCCCTTAGCCATGCATTGATTATAGTTTTAGAGGTTGACTCTATTGGTCTTCCCCTTTGAGTTCGTGGACGAATTCTTTTTAGGGAGGGGGGGGGGGGGGGGGGGGGGAGAGTGATGGGGATCCATTTTATCTTCCTTTTATGTTAATTGTATTTTCTATTTTTAGTTCTTTTTAGTCATTTTCCTTCCTTAATTAGTTGCCAAACATGTTTGGACTAAGTAGGCATTCTTTTATTTCTTAGCTAGTCTTTTAGTCAGTTTAGGCTATTACTTGATTAGCAAGTAATAACCCACCTATAAATAGCTCTTGTATTCTCATTCTCTACTTAATTCTCCATTCTTGAAATATAAAAATTCTTTTGTTTCTCTCTCTAGAAATTATATTGTCTGGATTTTTTAGTCATTGATGTGTAGTTCATGTCAGTTATATTAAAGTTATTAAAGATATGTACGATAACACAAAGGCTGGAGTATGAACTATATGTGGAGAAACTAATGACTTTAAGATTAAATAGGGTTTATATCAAGGATCGGCCTTAAGTCCTTACTTATTTACCATAGTTTTGGATGACATTACCAAGGACATACAAGAAGATGTCCTATAGTGTATGTTGTTTGCTGATGATATAGTTTTAGTAGACACTTCAAATGAGGGCTTAGTGATGAGAGTAGATACGTGGATAAAAGCCTTAAAGTGTAAGGGACTAAAAATCAGTAAAAATAAGACGGAATTTATGGAATGTAAATTTAATAATGAAGCTTTGGATAGCATTTAAAGACGGGAAAAAAATGAATAAACCAAACTAATAAATTTCATTATTTAGGTTTAGTGTTACAAAGTAAAGGGGATATTGATGATGATGTTACAAGTATAATATCAACTGGTTGGATGAAATGGAGACAAGTAAGTGGGGTGTTATGCGATAAGAGGATAACTAATAAATTAAAAGGAAAATTTTATAAAACATTTGTTAGGTCAGTGACCCTATATGGTGAGGACATGAATAAAGTATCCACATTAGTGAGACTAGGATGCTTGATGGATGATAGGAATTATTAGAAAGGATAAAATTAAAGACCAGTGCATGAGAGAAAAGTTAGGGGTTTCTCCCATTAGCAATAAATTAAGAGAAAGTAGATTCATAGACCAATAGATGCATTTATAACAAGAGGAAGATTATTGAAAATAGAGGATAAAGGAGAAAGGTGCCACCCTAATCAACTGTGGGAGGAAATTATTAGGAGAGATCTTAAGGCATTAAACTTGAATTATAATATTGCATAAAATATATTAGAATAGAAAAGGAGAATCCATGTGGCCGACCCCATATAATGGGATTAAGGCAAGGATGATGATGTTAATAATGAAAGTTATCCAGGGACTATTTGAGCCTGATCTTCAAGGTGTGATTTCAATGCCTTGAAGTTCTTCATATTATGTCCATGCTCCTTTTGGTATGAACTCCTCAGTTCGGTGTTTCTCTTTTAAGGATCCTCTGTTATCTTTCTCAACCATTTGAAATACGGTTGATCCTTGATCTAAGTAAAGATCTTGTATATTGGCTCCTCGAAAATTGTGTTGATAGTACGATAAGCGTTGTTGGGATATGACTTATCATATCCCTTTGGGCCACCATTCTTTTTTTTCCTCCCTTTTTGGGGACAACCTCATTGTCTCCATTTTTATTCACCTTTGGTCTACCATTGTCCTATTTTGTACCGGTGATTACATCTTCAACTTTGGCAAACTTTTGATTTTCGTACATCATATCGCCGATAGTGGTTAGTTCCTTCTTGGTGAGGGAGTGATACACTAAGGAGTTATTTGATAGTCCAATCTTGAATGAGGATAGTTCTACTTGTTTAGTGGAGTCTTACTCCTCATTATAGACCTCCCTAATATCGCCTAGCATACTCATTAGGATCTTTTTAGGATTTTCTTTAGCATGAGAAGCAAGTCCATCCTTTTAGGGTGGATGTTACTTGTGATTAATCTTACGATAAAGGATTACGTGAGATGATTTAAATGGAGACGAACCTATGGTAAACTTTTCAAACCACTTTTGTGTTATGTCCCCTAAACTTGAGGGAAATATTCGACACATCAGATGGTCATTATTGTTCCATGGTGTCATGGATTGCTAGTAGTAGAAAATATGGTCAGTGGGATAGGTCTTCCCATCATATATGAACACATGATCAAAAAGTAGGGACGTCAAACACTGTGCTTGTCATCCCAAACTAACCGAATTAATTCTCATAGATCGGTTAGCTCCATCGGTCTTTATTGTTGTCGATGTGGATGAATAACTGGATCAATAGGGAATGTTCACTCCTCCCATGTGTGGCGGATTATTTTCCTCACATAAAGAAAGATCCCCTTTTCCTAAAGAATACAACGAAATGATACTTGTTTTTGAAGTACAATTCCTTGGTGCTAGCGTTGCCTTATTATATTTGGCTTAATATGTTAGACATGATATTGAATTTTTAAAATCTTTTTAGCCAAATTTAGTGTAGAGCCAACTCGAGGACATTGGAATTCCATCAAACACATCTTGCATTACCTTCATAATACAATTAATATGGGTTTACTCTATTCAAATGAGTCACCTAACCACCGCAATTAAAAGAATATGTGGATGTTGGATATCTTTTTTATACCCATAATCTTGTTTGCAGAAATGGTATTTATAATATGTGGTTATATAATAATTTCTTGGCAATTTACTAAAAAAAAGTTAGCAGCCACATTATCCAACCACTCTTACATTAGAAGCACATGAAAATTTCCTTACAATAAATCAAATGATCTTACATAAAGATAATATTCCTTGTATATCCCAAATAAGATGAAGATATATCAAATGTGATAGACCTCGTTACATTTCCATAAAATTCTTTTACACATTAACTTTAGAAGAACAATAAATTAATGTTAAACGGATCCAATCTGATGGTAATCTTGATAATGTATTCACTGGAGTATTGCCAACATCAACATTAAAAGAAGTAGTATATAACATCGACATGCAACATGCCTAGGACAAATTTTCTTAAATCAATAGTAGTTTCATCAAAGGGAGAATCCTTATCTTTGCACATAACATTTTTCATAATGAACTCTTTTTGTATGTATGAGGGAAATAAACCGTCCACATTTGAGAGGAGGTCATGTGATCCATTGATCCGGTTAAGATCTATCATCCATGAATATAAGATTGATCGATCTAACTAACTTGTGAGAATCAAGGAATGAGATACGGGAGATCAAGATGGGATTACTACCACAATGATTGAGTTCCCTAGGACTCAATCACTTTGTTCTATAAATATAAACCTTTATCCAAGGAAAAAGGAAATGTAATCATGAGTATTGAAACTCCGTCAATAGAAAAGAAGAACCTCAAATGGATGTAAGCACATTGCCCAACCACATATATAATTATCTTGTTGATTGTGCATGATTTATTTATCATGTTTGTTTAATCTGAGTTAAACCATTACCAGTAGATTTTTACCGCCTACAATTGGTATCGTCTGTAGGAATAGACTTTCCTTCTTCAACCTTACCATCAAAATTATGTCTCATTCATATAATAAGGTTTCCCCGTCTTATAACAATATCTAAGTCAACCACAACGAGCATGTGACTCCTAGGATGAGGTTTGTAATCCAACTTAATGGGATATGTAATACCCCACCTCTCGCTATCATCCACGTGAGGAGAAAATGGTGGAAAGAAACGAACCACCAAGATCCACCCAGATATCAAGGCTCATTGATACTTATGAATAATAGTTATGTGAAAAGGAGGCGACCACACTTTAATAAAAAGAGGAAAATGCTCGCCTCCAATGTCGTTTGTACATAATGGAGCTAGATATCCACGGGGACAAACACAAGTGCTAAGATATCAACTGAATCCTATGACAGCCCGCCTAATAAAATACCGAGTGATCAATCATATACCAAATTAAAACAGGAGTCTCATATGGTTCATTCTCAGCATCACTGTCGAAAACCAACTTCATTACTAATAACCTACTAGGTTGGCATCAAAATTTTATATTAACTAATCTTTTTAACCAAACCAATAAAGTAAAAAAATCGCACAGTTTTTATATAAAAACTGAAATGGAATAAAATAATCGAACACTCGGTTTAACATAATACAACCAAATCGAATGTCACACTAAAAGGCGATAAAAGAATAAATAAATACAGTTTGGCTATCAACCCGAATATTTCTACAGTACCTCCTATCTAGATCTCAAGGATATAAGCGTCTATAATAAACCTGCATGCACTACAACTGCTGCAACAAATATCTGACTCGAAGGAATCATCATCCAGGTGTCCCTGTGTCTGGACACCTATATATATACATATATAGCAAGAGAGTGAAAAATAGAGAAACGGGTCAGAGCCCGAGTTTTCAAAATATTTTAGCAAGTGCTTAAAAACCATATTTTAAAATATGATATCTCTCATATACAAACTGGTATCGCACACTCATTAGATACACCTCACCCCTCTTCTAATAGTGCACACCTATCGCATACGTTTTAAACAACCTAGTTAAGCTATCTTGCCTAACTAATCTATTTAACCCATCTTCTAAGATCATCATAGACCCGAGTACTAAGGGCTAGACTTCTCTCCATTACCAACATTGCGCTGCGTTCGTGCGTGGGAAGTCTCCCGAAGTAAAATCCATACAAGGAACCCCCGATACACTATTACATGACAATGTTGATCGTCGAGATCCATTAGGCCCTCAGTATATAACACATATTGTAAAACCCCGTATATATATATATATATATATATATATATATATATAGTTCTCTTTAGAATCTATGATTCATATTCATATAACTCCGGATATAATCTACCGGAAGGGGAATAACACCTTATTAATTCTTTTCATTTTATACACGTTTACTATATATGATATCTCATCTTCATATATAAGCAATATACTATACACAATAAGTATAATTATACCTATCACAATCATACGTATAATAACCATCCCTCTGAGATACAACTCGAGAATGCAGTCTCATAGTGCCTATCCAAATTCGAGTTTACTCGCTCAACCACGGTACCAAGCCAGACTCACTCATGGACATGGTAAAAATACACAACGATGGAGGCGGTCTTGTTACCTACTGCAAGTGGAATACACACATCGCACTCGTACACGGGACGATATGACCTGTAGATATACTCTCCCTGCTCCTCAAGCCAGGGGATTCACCCACATCGCGCAACCTCCTTGGATCGCACTAGAGAAAATATATATAATCTAGTTGTCCAACCCTACGTCCGGGAAAGCCTGTGGAACCAGCCTTTAAAGTACAATTATACCAATCACACACATATATATTTATTCGTATCATATTATATATACTTTAACAACATCGTATATATATAATCTATATCGCTTCTCAATATATTATGGCTATTATTGCGAAACTCTTATAGCGATAGCCAATAACCCTGAATGTTCCCATTCGTAATAGTATATAAGTATTTACCCACTTAAAATACTAAACCTATAAGCACTCTCTTACTTAGTATATAATTCGCACCTTAATCACTTTTAAGGATTTATATATACTCTCCGCATATACCAATCTGTAATAATTAAATAAGTATGCTCTCAACTTATTTTAGTCCCGTAGGTGTCGCATTACCTAATAATAGTCGTCAACCGACACCGGATAGCCGCTCAAGCATCTCTAGCCCTTATCCTAAATTCCATCCTACTCATATCTTAGGATTTACTCAAACATATAGGCGGTATATAAATATATTTCTGACACGCATAATATATATGTAATCGTTCGCCAAAATACTACCCCGAGTGTTACTTATCCCGAACACCCCTAAATTAATAAGTCTTGTATTTTACTCTCAACTAAACCATGGTGTAAACCTCACTCGAATAACAATTTAGAAGTCCCCACACTATTTTTAGGAATCCCAAATGTCTAACTCTACAATTTATTTTTCCTCAAAAATATACATTTAGTGCCACACAATTATTGCACCCTCGTAACCCCAATAAATTCCCTTAAATGGATAGGTATAATTTTCTTTAGTTGGATATTTATTTCCTTAAATAAATAGGATAGAATTAATTAATATGGGAATTTATCCCATTTAAACTAAACAGGCCGAAACTATCAAAAATCCTGAAGGGTCGATTGATCGACCCTTGGCCGTCGATCGATTGATTGAACAGGGTAGCTTCTTCTCCGAAGACTCTGTTTCGGACATTAACAAACCCAAAGCTTTTTATCTTCTCTCCCAACCTCAACCAACGACATATTCACATATAAAAATGGTTCTAATCATCCTAGAACCAAAAACCAACAATCAATTTCAATTAATTTCTATGATTCTTAAATCGAATATTATCCGGGATTTACCCGTTCGACTTCCGAAAAACCCGTTTGATTCACGAAAACCCAACCCAAAATATTTATAGTTTGTTATTACCAAGTATAATATGAGATTTATGATTAAAAGAATAAAGCAAGTAAACACTTGCCTCATGGATAAAATCCGACGACCTCGAGTCGAATCCCGCGGAGTTTGGCCGGAATCTCCTTTTCTTCTTCCTCTCTTCCTTCCTTCTTTTCTTTATTTCTACCACTCTCTCGTGCCTTATATAGAGAGAAATAAGGGTTTATCCCTTATAAACCCAAAAATGACTCGTTTACTCAATTGTGAGTCCCTATTAGTCCAAAAATCTCCGGAACCTAAACACTACTCCGGGATACTCTATTCTGACTATCTCGACCATTCCAAAACCAACCGCGCACTCGAAATCTCCATCTGAGTCACTTAACTACAATTCACTAATTAAATCCAACACATCTTAATACGAGTTTTCCAATTAAAATATTACCCTTTGTCGCTTTACCCAACTGCGACATGTAATTAAAATAATCCGACTTATTTACTTAGTCCCAAAAGTAAATGTAACACATGTTGGTAAACATCTAACACCCGTAAACTCCAAAAATTATTATTCACAATAATTCCTCGAATTTCCAAATTACACCCATTTATGTAATTTAAATATTCATAAAAGTGCGGGGTATTACATTCTCCCCCCTACAACAAAATTTTGACCCCAAAATTTGGATACGACCGGTACTACCAACCTAGGATCGCTAATCACACTACATCCTAGTGCACAAAAGTCGAATGGTACTAATCCAATGGTACTCTACCATATATCACCTATCTCAAGGCTTATATTCTAATGCATAGCTTAACCACAAGCTTATCTAAATCTCCTTGACTCTAATGTCACATTGCACCTAGTGCTTCTATAATTGCATATAAAGAAAACAATCCTATACTCTATTTGCTCTAACGTATAGAACCCACCGGAGAACCACGACTCTAAACTTCCAGTCATCTACATCAGGACATCTGATTTCCCTAACGTCCAGTCTAATCCGCTCTAACAAGCCTACATCAGGAAATTATACTAACACTTGACTATTCCCGTTAGTCTTCTCGCTTATCTTACGTGTACTAACTCTTGTTGCACCTACACCATTGGGTTATCGTGTGCCTTCTACGACGTTCAATGCAACCCATAACTGCTCCAAAGCATATTTTTCAGCTTCATATGCTACGCCCCTTCTGTTTCTGGCGGTATATAAAATCAACTTACCAAGGTGCATATACACCCTATAATCCGTGCCTATCAGCACACTATTGCAAATGTCATACACGTAACACTATCTCTAAAAATGGGCCGCATTTCCCTCGGCCTGGTATTAACATCTGGGTATTCCTAACTCGAATCATTCGAAATTCCATACTTCCTATTCTTGGAAATCTAATCCTTTTTCAAGGTTAACCCACCAATCTTCCTACATCAGCGCCACTTGCCCCACTGGCCTTATTCCATGGTAGTCCTAATACCGATGTGTTTCCCACACAAGTAAAATGAGTACAATACTAACTATATCCCTAGTGCCCAAGACCTCTCTCAATTTTTGACATTCGCTCGGTTTCATGCGTGGGACGTCTCGCAAGGCAAAATCCAAATAAGGAACCCTCTCGTTACACTACCTCCTCGCATCGTCGATCATCGACATAAAATATCCTAAGGAACACCATCGAGACATTCTAAATCCTACCCCATTAACCTACTAACGTACTTCTACCACTATGTCCTTACAATTCGGCAAAATAGAAAGTTTAACTAATCGGGGTGCCTATACTCTACCCAGATGTTAGGAAAGTCATACCCAAAACCTGTTACCTTAGAATTAGCCTTCTACTTAAGGCCTGGCTATAAGACCCAAATTAATTTGCTAACTCCTGCCTCATCCTATTTACTTACTGGGTGAGAACCATTCCAGTGCCTTTCCATATCACTTCCATCTCTATAAGACTCCAACCATGGCATGGCTCTAAGTTTATAGTGTTTTCTTCACACTAGATAAATTATCATAAAAACAAACATCCTTGCATCCCATAACATATCTCCACTCTCGACGTCGTTAAGGTTCATGAGTTGAGTGTCTCGCAAGCGAAATCCAAATAAGGAACCCCTCATATACACTACTACTTAACTTTGTCAGTCGTGGAGGTCCATTAGTTTCCAATATGCCACTGGGATAATCCCATACCACCTATCAACAAAATGTGGTCAGAACTCCTACTTCTTTTCAGGAGCCACACCACTTTGCGCTTGTACTAACACTAAGTCCTTTACTCAAACAACAATGAGCTTAAACTCACAGCTTAACAATAAATCCGGCATACTTTAAATCATACTTATAAGATCGCCACATACTAAAATCAAGAAAATGAAACATCTACTCATCGAGGTTCCATCTAAACATATATTAAAGGTGAGCTCAACCTGTATCCAGGTGAGATATTGCAACAACAACCTGTTCCACCCTGGAATCGCGAATACGATAACCGTGTAATCATTAGCCTGCTATCGCTCTGATAATACAATAACATTACTCTTATAATAGTACCATACTCGTATAAGACATACAAAACGAGTAGTAAAAACTAGATACAAATTCAAAATAGAACCCTACTACCGTGAAAAAACATATAGACGTACACTATATAATGTTACCGATACCTCCACAAAGCTCGAATTACACACATGAATCTAGGGTTAGAGAAATACCGCGACTCTATCTAGCCACACAAAATATACCTCCTTCATCCAAGGCAAAACTCGTAATAATAACTTCGCAAATCTCCCTGACTTCTCTGATTGGTTCCCTGACATAGTACACTTGTCTTAACCAAACCAAAAACTACTTTACTCATTGCTCCATCTAAGCACTCTACTCTTGTCCTTTAACTCCTACCGAGCAAAGACTAACTGTGTGGTTCCACACTCCACCTCACCAGATTCCCCCTCACTGGCCACCCTAACCATTTTAAATTATCATTATCTCAGAGTCTAATAGCCTCGATCCTAACAATCGCCTTCATATTCCCCTTAACATATTTGTCAAAAGGAAATTTCACTACCGGCCTCAACAACCCTGCTTCAATGAATTCCTCGGGTGGATGTCCACCAATGAGGTTCCACGAAAACAATTTCTCCATAAGTGTTAGCAACACTTACTAGTGAGCCCATCATTCCACTGAAGGACTCTCTCTTCATTGTACCTACCTTAATTCGGCACAAAGTTCACTTATCCGTATAACTCTTTATTCGCTGTCGGCCTCTGATCGATCCTTATGTGAATAATCCAAAAACTGCATTCTCTTCATTTCTGATAAACCAAAGGAGCTCTCGGTTAAAACCATCCGTAAGATCCCTCTATGAGTAAAACTTTTTGTTCCCCCAAATATGGTGACCACCGTTCCCACCATTTCAATATTGCTCCCACGAATAAAAAAATTTCCTCGAATTTTCACATATGGGCATTTCCATACCCTGAACTAAGCCAAAGATTCTGAGCCTTCTACTTCCACTGAGTAATGCCACACTTACTTCGCAAGACTTAACTTTAACATATGGTCATCAAAGACCCTTTCAAACTTTTTCCCCAACTTAATTTAAGGGGTAATTCAAGTTTAGCACCACTCTCTACTATAGCGCTACTTGGATAATTATAACTACTATACTTTAGTAGTCGTTGCAGCGATTCATAAAAATGCCACAAAGTGAGTGACCTCAACTACGATCCTCGTCCCCAACTTCAATTTAAAGCTCTAACCAAGACCCGCTTCCTGTTATCCTCATCACGGCCTTCTATGGTCGCTCTTCATCGATCATCACACAAATCTCGAACGAGCAAGCAAAATATTCACTATAATGTTATATAATGGCAGGATAACGAAATCTTACAAGAGGAATCAACAATCCTAATCATAAGGCTCTATATCAAATCCAAAGTAACACTGAAAGCGTAGTACGTCCGCACAGATTCCAAAGGACATTAGAACCTGATGCTCTGATACCATCTGTGACACACCGCCTAATAAAATACTGGGTGATCAATCCTATACCCAATTAAAACAGGAGTCTCATATGGTTCATTCACAGCATCACTGTCGAAGACCAATTTAATTACTAATAATCTTTTAGGCTGGCGTCAAAATTTTATATAAACTAATCTTTTTAATCAAACCAACAAAGCAAAACAATCACACAGTTTATATATACAAAACTGAAATGAAATGAAATAACCGAACACTAAGTTTAACATAATAAAATCAAATCGAATGCCGCACTAAAAGGTGATAAAAGAATAAATAAGTACAGTTGGGCTATCAGCCTGAATATTTCTACAGTACCTCCTATCTAGATCTCAAGGATAGAAGCGTCTACAATAAACCTGCATGCATCCACAGCTGTTGCAGCAAACATCTGACTCGAAGGGATCGTCATCCAGGCGTCCCTGTGTCTGGACACCTATATATATACATATATAGCAAGAGACGGAAAAATAGAGAAACGGGTCAGAGCCCGAGTTTTGAAAATATTTTAGCAAGTGCTTAAAAGCCATATTTTAAAATATGACATCTCTCATATTCAAACTGGTATCGCACTCCCATGAGATATGACCTGGGGATATACTCTCCCCGCTCTTCAAGGCAGGGGATTCACCCACATCGCGCAACCTCCCTGGATCGTACTAGAGAAAATATATATAATCTGGCTGTCCAACTCTACGCCCGGGAAAGCCTGTGGAACCGACCATTAAAGTACAAATATATACCAATCACATACATATATATATATTCGTATCATATTATATATACTTTAACAACATTGTATATATATAATCTATATCACTTCTCAATATATTATGGCTATTATTGCCAAACTCTTATAGCGATAGCCAATAACCCCGAATGTTCCCATTCGTAATAGTATATAAGTATTTACCCACTTAAAAAACTAAGCCTATAAGCACTCTCTTACTTAGTATATAATACGCACCTTAATCACTTTTAAGGATTTATATATACTCTTCGCATATACGAATCTCTAATAATTAAATAAGTATACTCTCAACTTATTTTAGTCCCCTAGGTGTCGCATTACCTAATAATAGTCGTCAACCGACACCGGAGAGCCACTCAAGCATCTCTAGCCCTTATCATAAATTCCATCTTACTCATATCTTAGGATTTACTCAAGAATATAGGCGGTATATAAATATATTTTCGACATGCATAATATATATGTAATCATCCGCCAAAATACTACCCCGAGTGTTACTCATCCCGAACACCCCTAAATTAATAAGTCCTGGATTTTACTCTCAACTAACCCACGGTGTACTCCTCACTCGAATAACAATTTAGAAGTCCCAACACTATTTTTAGGAATTCCAAATGTCTAACTCCACAATTTATTTTTCCTCAAAAATTTACATTTAGTGCCACACAATTATTGAACCCTCCTTACCCCAATAAATTCTCTTAAATGGCTACGTATAATTTCCTTTAGTTGGATATTTATTTGCTCAAATTAATAGGCTAGAATTAATTAATTAATTTGGGAATTTATCCCATTTAAACTAAACAGGCCGAAACTGTCAAAAATCCTGAAGGGTCGATCAATCGACCCTTGGCCGTCGATCGATCGATCGATCGAACAGGGAAGCTTCTTCTTCAAACACTCTGTTTCGGCCATTAACAAACCCCAAGCTTTTTATCTTCCCTCCCAACCTCAACCAACGATGCATTCATATATAAAAAGTGTTCTAATCATCCTAGAACCAAAAACCAACAATCAATTTCAATTAATTTCTACGTTTCTTAAATCTAATATTATTCGGGGTTTACTCGTTTGAATTCAGAAAAACCCGTTTGATTCACGAAAACCCAACCCAAAATCTTTATAGTTTTTTATTACCAACTATAATATGAGATTTATGCTTAAAAGAATAAATCAAGTAAACACTTACCTCGTGGATAAAATCCGATGACCTCGAGTCGAATCCCGCGGAGTTTGGCCGAAATCTCCTTTTCTTATTCCTCTCTTCCTTCCTTTTTTCTTTCTTTCTCCCACTCTCTCGTGCCTTATATAGAGAGAAATAAGACTTTATCCCTTATAAACCCAAAAATGACTCGTTTACTCAATTGCGAGTCCCTATTAGTCCAAAAATCTCTGGAACCTAAACACTATTCCCGATACTCTATTCTAACTATCTCCGCCATTTCGAAACCAACCGCGCACTCGAAATCTCCATCTGAGTCACTTAACTACAATTCACTAAATAAAACCAACACATCTTAATATAGGTTTTCCAATTAAAATATTATCCTTTGTCGCTTTAACCAACTGCGACATGTAATTGAAATAATTCGACATATTTACTTAGTCCCAAAAGTAAATGTAACACACGTCAGTAAATATCTAACACCCGTAAACTCCAAAATTATTATTCACAGTAATTCCTCGAATTTCCTAATTACACACATTTATGAAATTTAAATATTCAAAAAAATTTGGGGTATTACAAACCCTTATCCCGAAGGTGAGTAAAACTCGAAGTCGAGGAAGGAGTTTGTGGTGTGACAGAGGCTACTCCCACCAGATAAAAGGACCATAAAGGGAACGTCATACTAGTGGTAACACATCACACTATAATAACCCTAACACCTCGGGTTCCCGAATCTATAATTATTATCACCCTACCATACACTAAAATCTAGACATCAACTATATTAAATCTCAATTCTCCTTAGTCCAATATCACTAGGCATCGCATTTAAGTATCAATTCATGCCTAATTTATATAAAATCATCGAATATAATAACTACCCCTTATTGAGTTTCTTAACTCAATCCTAATGTCATCTAAAGGATAAAAGTCCCACTAGACTATCACCAAGAATTTAATAGTTCCGTTCAACAATACCAATTCATTAAACTTCCAAAATCCTAAATTAACAACCTATACTACTCTCGCATTTGCAAACTAATGCCCTAAACTCAAATAACCCACTTTAAACTAACTAATGTCAAAAAAATCCAAATAACCCAAACACCAATATTTAACATCTTAAATCATTAGAATTCATTTACATTCCACAAGTATAAGAAATCTATAGGTTAATCCATCCTAGCCCTATGACCCAAAACCTAACTATCTAATTCAACAAATAATAACTTGTAACACCCCGCCTAATTAAATAGCGGGAGGCCAGTCCCATACCAAATTAAAATAGAATATACAGTTGGCTCATTCTTAGCATCACTGTCGAAAACATTTACAAATCACCTAATACCCAATTAAGATGGTGTTAAAAACTTTCCAAATTTTAATTCAACAAAATCATTTTTAGTTTATGAAAAACACTACACATTTTATTCTATCACACTAATAACTGAACAGATAACATAAAAGAATTTAAATGCAATTGGAATAAACATTCCCAAATAATAATCCAATACAATAATCCCAACAATAATAAAAATATTAAAATGACACGAGTACAAGACTGTATGACTCAGATAGAAAGATGATAACTGAATTCCTCTTGGCGACATGCCTTAAATAAAAGATCCCAATAAATCAAATGAAGATAGGCGTCTAAGAAATACTCCATAGCTCCATGGATCGTCACAATTCCCTAAGGTTGGCGTCCCTGCTGCTGGACACCTGATATACAAGGTACAATAGAAAAGAGAATATGCAAGAAAACGGGTCAGAGCCCGATGTAAAATAATTTTGAAAACAACAAGTACTTAACAAGTGAAATTAAGCATTTATTATGTACATGTTAGTATCCAAACTCTCACTTGATATTCTTACCTCTCATCTAGAGTGCACGCTTAACGTTTTCTATTAACCTCCAAGATAAAGGTTCCTCCTAACTAGTTTCCATAATATGATTCTATCCCATATCATAACCCCGTATGTCCCATACCATACGTAGTATAATCATTCATATACATTTCTCATTAATATGAATTAAGCTTTTCAAGTCTCTAAGAATAAATATTCATTAACTTAATTCAATTCTTTTTCTCTATTCACCGTCATCTACAATTATCACACAGTAAATTAATCAAACCACTATATATACATACATTTAATTCATTATATATATACATATATAATACGGCACCCTTAGACACAACTGCGTTGCATGCATTACTCTGCTATCACGTCCCGGTATCGCAGGTCGCCGAATAGGGGACTAAAGGTCCGGTAAGGATTCCTCGAACCAGAAACATCAACACATAAATTGGAGGCGAACATAGTTCTTGTATCCACGGGTCACGCACATACCTACGTACCCATAGTCAGCGGACTTATCAACTCTCCGATAAGTATTTCATATACCTATGTTCTCGAGCGTCAAATAAAAAATTTCATGGATTCATTAGGATATGACTGCCCTCACGCGCAAACCTCCCGTCATAGCAAGTAAGCTAGGTATGTCATACACATAAATCATCAATTAATCAAATAGGCATTATCATATACCTATAGATATAATATCCACAAGGTAATCATACTACCATAAGATAATTCACATACGTAGCATTATATCTCTTAAATCCTACGTATTAAAATGTTATGACTTTACTTCTTTAATTTAATTATTCCGGAGTCTCACTCATTACTCAACGTTTAAATAGGTTTTTCATCATATATTTATTCAGTAAGAAATCACTAATATCCTACTAGTCCATAACATCTTATCTCCCGAATTACTACGAATTAAACTCTCCTTTAATTAGGGTTATAACCGATATTTTCTGATCTCTTATAAACACCTCTTTTATCACGTAGGATTAAACCTTCTTGTAAACCTAAGGCTACCCAGGTGATTTATTAAATTTCCCTTAATGGACCTATCCTTAATCCTCATTCATACAAATTAGAATCCAACACATGAATCTAGAAACCGAAATTTCTTCCAAATTAATTATCATAATTCTCATCAATTAAATTCCAAGCACATTAATTCGGTTCTTATCTAGGGCTTACCGATCTTCCCTAAGTCCCATTATATCCAATTAATAATCACCAAAGATTTACAAAAGATTTGGGATAAGATCAAGAATTAAAAAGAAACAACTTCACAAATTTTGGGGAGGTCGATCGATCGAAGGCAGGAGGTCGATCGATCGATCGCCCAGATATCAACCCAGTTTTCTGCATTTCTTATACTACGGGTTTCATAACTTTTAATCATCCAAACCTTCATATTAACAACCCAAATTCCTTATAATCTTTACTACATGATATAGCAACATATGTAAATGATTTCTAATACTCTAAACATCCTAGAACCATCAAGAGTTTGAATTAAAAGCATATTTTTATCCCATTTTTCCAGAAAATTATAAACATGTTATCTTCAAGAACAAACCAATGATTCTCAGAATTTCTTCAATAACTTAATGATTATTTCGTTGATTACTATCTACCTACAACACGAGTTTGATTTCTATATATATTCATTTTCTAGAAATCCATTAACAACTCTATCTTTATCTTCCAAACATGAAAAATCTCATATTTTCATTACTATCCTAACATAGACAATATACTAACTAAATTGCAAATATCAAATACTTGCCTCTAATGAAGATCTGATCCTTTGGGGTTGTATATCACTAATAGTTCTCCCCTTCTCCGGGCAACTTCCGGTGGTGGTTGGTGGTGGTGACCTTTGGCCCTTGGTTCTCCTCCTTTCCATGCAAGCTTCTCTCTCCCAAGCAACCTTTCACTCTCTCTAAAAGATGACCTCTCAATTTTGTGTAGAAGAGATGAATGAACCCACGTACAACTAATCTCCAAATATTTATAATAAGACAAAATCCGAAATCACTATTCATCCCCCTGTAAAAATGACCAAAATGCCCTTATTGGGTGTCTTTTCATTTCCAAATGACCCGAGACCCAAAACCAACACCCAAATAGACTTTTCTGACTATTTCAACCCCTCCGGATGCAACGAAGTGGTCGAAACGACCATAAGGTTGATGTAAAAATAATTTTCCTTTTTAATTTAACAAATTTGTCCCGACACATCCCATACCGCGTCCGACTAAAAATTCAAATTACGGAATTAATATCTCACCGTAATATCAATAACACCATAATCATATAGTACCTAAATATCTTTAAGTAATATACAGAATCATTCATTTTAATATCCACAATTCGAATAAAACCCAAATGAATTAATTTATAATAAAATCCCATTAATCCATTAATAACACATTTTTAAATGTCATTAAAATTACGGGGTATTACATACTCCCCCCCCCCCCCCCCTATAACAGAATTCATCCCGAAATTCGAAAAGACAAATCATTCTAGTAAGGTGAACTCTGAGTATAAATCTCACATCGCAAGTAATCTCTGTTGTACCGCCCATACAGTACATTAACGAAAATCCCCATTGATGTTATACGCCAAGCCTCACCATATAGTTTCAACTGAATCGAATTTAAACTTTACTCAATCTTTCTTATACCATCCTCGTGATAAATTTTTGGAAAAAGTGGTCCTTAATCATTAAGTATATAAATCCTGAAGTCACAACTACTTACTGTTTCACAATTATGAAAAATACTACAATCCTACCATCCAGGGCGCCCATACACCCTTCCATTATAAAATGGATATGGTTACCCGCATAATACTCTGATTTATTACAAAGGTTATAAACTCATATCCTAAAGACCTAACTTACTTCGACTCCCAACGTTTGTTAGTTTCATGCGTGGGGTGTCTCGCAAGCGAAATCCAAACAAGGAACCCCCCGATACACTACTACCTAAAGTAGTCGATTATCGAAACTGCTCAGGTCCTTAGTCAATAGTATATAACTTCTCTACGGGTTTATCTATTTCAAATAAAAGTCTACTCATCTATTCTCTTGGTAAAGACAAAACGCTAGCTATAGTAGTCCATACTCTCTCATATACCACAAATCAGTTCACATCGATAGTCACATCATGTTCGGACATACCTAATGTACATAACTCCGTGATAAAATTAGACCCACGTGATGACATAAAAAAAATATAGGTGTCCCACGGACCCTCGGTGAGTCTATGCAAATAACAGTGCTAAAGGATAACTTTAGTAACCCTATTGCCCACACAATATTAATTGCAACAATAAATATAAGGTCCTCACGTAAATCATTATGCGCCTCATAACTCCTTAGATAGAAACCATACCCTAATTCGTGGGTGGTGGTTGTTGAATCGCTGCCTGATGGACGTTATATACACGCCCATACTGACCCTGTTGCACGGGAACTGCTGGAATGGGAGGTAACGCTAGAACCTGAGCTGGAGCTGGAAGAGCAGCTGGTGGAAACACGGGTACCTGTGGCTCCTGACGAGCATTTTGTTGCTGAGGGAGTTTGTCATTATCAGTAAATGTTATAGATATAAACCTAACCCAATGTCACCCCTACTCACCCCAAATCGGAGCGCCGGTGGATCCAAACTCCATTTATCTAATATTCTCTTAATTTTAGAGGTCCGCGTCAACGGCACCCTATGCCACTACTACCTACCCAAATCATAGCTCTGATGAAAGTCGTTGAAACTTCGACAATGGGGGTGGGTAGTGGTGGGGATTGAATGTCGCTAGCGTAAACCTTTAAAAATATGATAATTTAAAAAAAAAGGTTTGGATCTACCGTGTATATATATATATATATATATATATTATGTAATATTAACTCAATAAATGTTACTGTTTGTGAAAATGTTATATATATATTGTGTAATATTAACTTAGTAAATGTTACTGTTTGTGAAAATGTTATATATATAAAACAATTTCATAAATATATTATCACAGTAAATGTTATTGTTTGTGAAAATGTCACAAATATAAAAACTATTTCATTTTCTGGTGTATACAATAAATTTTAATATCTATGCCATTTTTACAAACTCTCTCTCTCTCTCTCTCTCTCTCTCTCTCTCTATATATATATATATATATATATATATATATATATATATATATATATATATATATATATATATTATGTAATATTAACTCAGTAAATGTTACTGTTTGTGAAAATGTTATATATATATTGTGTAATATTAACTCAATAAATGTTACTGTTTGTGAAAATGTTATATATGTAAAACTATTTCATAAATATATTATCACAGTAAATGTTATTGTTTGTGAAAATGTCACAAATATAAAACTATTTCATTTTCTAGTGTATACAATAAAGTTTAATATCTATGCCATTTTTACAAACTATATATATATATATATATATATATATATATATATATATATATATATATATATATATATATATATATATCCAATATGCTCCTATTTTTAAAGTTCTGTGCCACCCCTATTCACCCCAAATTGGCGCTCCAGGTGATCCCGATCCCATTTATCCAATTTTATTTTCAAAGGTCCGCGCCAGCAACACCACATGCCACCCTTACCCACCCCAAATCGGAGCTCTGACGAAGGTCGTTGAAGCTCCAATAATGGTGGTAAGGATTGGATACCACTAGCGCGAACCTTCAAATATAAGGTAATTTTGAAAAAAAAAGTTTGGATCCACCGGATATATATATATATATATATATATATATATATATATATATATATATATATATATATATACACTGTGTATTATTACCACAGTAAATGTTACCGTCTGTTTGTAAAAATGTCACATATATAAAACTATTTCATATTCTAGTGAATACAGGAAAGTTTACTGTTTGTGTAAATTTTTTTCTTTGGAATTTTATAGCCTTCATGGATCTTGTTTGATAGATCTCGTCGAGCAGATTTCAAAAATAGTAATTTTGCGAAAAACGGATTTGTGAATCAAAAGTTATGATCATTTAAAGATTAAAAAAAAAGTCCAACTACTTATGTAACTTCCTCAAGGAAGTTATGGATGGTTGGTTTTAAAAGGGTAAAATTGGGAAAAAATTCCCTAAAAAGTTGGAATAGGACCTATGGGATTATTGAAAAGTCAATAGGACTTATAAGCTTGTTGACCCGACAAATGGGACCTATGTGTAAAGACCCCTATTTTTATTGGGTTTTAACCCATTTAATCTCTTAAACAAATATTAATACATGATTAATTCAAATCTTTTATTTTGTTTTAAAAACACCTTTGTCACATAAAAACATTCAAAATAAGGACACACACAAACTTATTTGCCAACATCCCTCCAAGACCCTTCCTTCCAACCCTAGTCCCAACCCCTTCTCCCCACCCCACTTTCGTAGCTCTGACAGTCCTCGTCGGACCTCCGGTGACTCCCACCAAAGCTCCCACGACCACCACCGGAGATCCAATTTTAACACCCCGCGACCCCGAAAAAGAAACCCGGCGTGCTATTGCGATAACACTAAACTAAAATCATCAATAAAGAGTATAGAGCATCTAAATGTCCACAATTTAAATACAACAAATCCACATTTTTTTAATTTCCACAATAAAGATTACAATATAGTTTCTCTCAAATAAAAAATTCTCCAACTAAAATTACACCACTAATTTATACATAAAAAAACATCCTCCAATCCAAGCTCTAAAATAATTCTTCAAAATAGCCCATAGTGTCACAATCAACGCTAACCTGCCAACGAAAAGAAAATACGGGGAAGTACACAATATGACAGGAATAGATGCTCAAAAATAAATAGCATGATGAATAAATCGCAACAATATGAATCCACATATACAAATCAAATGCAATACTCAAGCATGATATCAATATTAATTTCTCAACAACACATCAATGAGTCACCAGGCCTCACCTCACCTCCCCTAGGCATCTCAAAGCCATATACCGGTTTGTGGAACTATTAGCGGGTGCCCATTCTCCGTGCCATATTAAAATCTCATGACATGATGCTTAAATCACAATATAATACATCACAATGAATCAATATAATAGATCCCAACAATTTTAAGATTTCAAATGAATATCACAATTCAACATGAGTTCAATCGACACAGAAAAATAAACGGAATACTCTCGAGAGAATTTAGAAGCATATTGTCTAAGTTATGTACCTCAAAATCATTGCATTAATCTTCACATAAATATCAGCCTCAAAATTTGACCGCACCATCACGTTCCTCTCGCAAAAATAATCAAATCATGTTCTAGCTCCAACACGAGATAACCTCAAATAGTCCTATTTTTAAAATCCAGAAAATTAGATCCAAAAATTATTTGAATCGTCAATCCGACTTCAGATTTGGATTCTAGATAAAAAAATTGGGTCAGGTATGTGTTTTGAGTTTTTTCTTAAATCTCATGCACTCAAAAAGAAGATCTAAACATTCCAAATTGACTCTTCTCATTCCACTCGTTTTTTGCTCTTTGGATTTCGTTTTTAGCCTCTCTTTTTCATCTCTCTTTCCTTATAATCACCCATAATATTTCTTATATAATTCCTCTCTCAAACCCTAGCTTAGAGCCTCAGCTAACGCATATTACTATATTACCCTTTAATTTAAAATTATATATTTTATATATTTAAATCATTATAAAATGTCCAAAAGCCAATTAAATTTGAATTTAAATATTCGATTCATTTCAAATAAAAATAAATATAATATCAATATTCTGATTAATAAAATAATAATATTATCAAAATCTTATACAATATTCATAAATAAAGTCCTCAAAATTACGGGGTATTACACCGGTGACTACCCAATGTTAGATATCTCCTATGGAAAGAATGAATAATTAATTAATTAATTTCTGCAAGGCACGTTCTGGGAACGCTATCTTTTAGGCAAAAATTTCTCCCAATCCGATTGAGAGAGAACTGTGAGTACACTATGGGTTTATTTGAATTTGCCTTCAGGATACAATGCAATATATGAACAGTTATTTGATTCAAACTATGTACTGTTTGTTCAAATCGATAACATTTTAAATTTGTAATTTTTAATGCCCAGATATAGAAGATGGAGAGAGGAGAAATTAGCAACTTTCGGTGTCCAAAACAGAGGCGTGGAACTCCTTTTATAGTCATTTATGTGTTTGTTCTTCAATAGTCACGACTCTTCATGTAGCGACTCAGCAGACGTTGGGTCATGCCTGTTTGGAATAACTTAGTTCTAACGCTTTAGATTAGGCGTCCTATCGTAAGAGAATGGACACCCCCTATACGAAATGCTACAAGTTCATCTAACGGCTCAGATCAAGTCATTTCGGATTTTAAACCTCTTGATCAGATCGTTTAATCACAGTAGTTGACCTATTTTACTTTGTCAAAACTTTAGGCTCCCACGCTCCAAGTGACAATGCGCACATGCGAAGTGCCAAGTGTCCATCAAAGCGCGCAATGCGCCCCAAGTCGCCCAATCTCCCTTTCGCATGTAGCGTGTCTCGATTGGTGGTGCTTAAGCACCACCGCAATGTGTGAGATCAAAACCCCTTTTCAACTAAGAAGCTTGGTTGTCCTTTAGTTGATATACCACCATTTTTTGTGGTAATCTTCCAATGTGGGACAATGTGAAATTTTGAGCACTCCCGTATCTTTCACACCCATTTGCTCATGTTTTTTTCTTCTAAAATAAAACCCAAACTATGTTTAAAATAAAACACCAATTAATATAATAAAATTAACAACTAAATATTATATTATATTATATTATATTATATTATATTATATTATATTATATTATATTATATTATATTATATTATATTATATTATAATATATTATATTATATTATATTGTATTATATTATATTATATTATATTATATTAATGTTGAAATTTATCCAACATTCCCCCACCAATTTCAATATACATAAGAGACGATACAAAGGATCGATTACATAGAACAAAAAAATAACTATAGAGAACTTTTGGCACTATCATTGAAATTTAGTACATAAATGAGAAGTGTCTTTCGGACTTGAACTTCCATAGATCGTAAACAATTCAAACCTTCATCAAGGTGCTATGGTGAACGTATCTTGAACCAAGGACACCTTTTTAGATGAGCCAAAACTATTATACATACCGATTTCTAAGTTTATAAGTGTTCTTCTAGCATGCACATGTATGGCCTTGTGTTAATCCTGATTTCACAAGCGCTTTAGGATTGGTCTTGATTCCATAGAAAGCAGACACACTTTCGATACTCATATAGGTAAATCAACTTTAGTGATTTTGCGAGTCACACTTATATTATTTATTAAGAAGTAACCTTCATTCTCTAACATGCTGAAAATCAACATTAGGAACATTGGAATGGAACTTTTATATAAAATTCCTAGTGTTCCATAACTATAATTTAACTTGTTTGTACCACATTGAAGTCTACTTATATTTTCAAGATATGAGTTGAATTCCCATTAAATATAGTTGTGTTATTTAATAGACCTTAGTCCCATTTATTTTGAGGTGATATATATCATCTCCCTAACAAGACCTTTAGTCAGAGGATCTGCTAAATTCTTGTTTGTTTCAACATAGTCGACTGTAATTACTCCATTCTTAAGTAATTTACTTATAATTTGATGCCTTAGACTAACGTGTCTAGATTTTTCATTGGAAGTTTTGTTCGAAACTTTATAAATAGTGGCTTGGTTATCACAACTTATCATAATAGAAGGAAATGAATTTTTCCATAAAGGAATATCATATAACACATTTTTAAGCCATTCTTCTTCTTTACACGTATTTGCTAGGGCTATAAATTCAGATTTCATTGTTGAATCTGATACACATGTTTATTTCTTAGATCCCCAAGGGACAGTTGCTCCTCCTAGTGTAAAAATCCAACCAGTAGTTGACTTGGATTTTGATTCAAGATTATGAAAACAAATGTTATTTTCTTTTATATATGTCGATGCGGAAGTGTAACGAAGTGATGGTTCACAAACAAACGAAACCGAGTGAAATTAAATTAACGCATTAAAATCATTTTCACTTAAACCAATTTATTAATCCGAGTCCTAGAATTTGCCTAAGTCATATTTATCAATGATTTCAAATTAGGCCAAAACCAGTTTTAGTCAATAGACTTGAATTAAATAGACAATTTCCCAATATTTATTTTAGCACCAAAATAAATAAATAGAGATTAAACCAATTGTGACACCCTGCCTAATTAAATACCGGGCGATCACTCCTTTATTAAATTAAATCAAGGTAAACAGTTGGTTCATTCTCAGCATCACTGTCGATAAATTTTTTTTTTTTTTTTCAATTTAACACCCTAAATAATTAAGCTAAGTGTCAAAAAAACATTTTTCATACGAACTTCCAAATTTTAATTAAAGAAAAGATTTTTATTAATTCAAAACAACATTTCTACAATAGAGAATCACACCACGAAATTTAAATAAAACCATACATTCACCAAACGAATGTCAATAATATAAAACTAAAATCATAAACCATCCTGAAACAAATCCCATAAACAATACTGGAATAACTGAAATATAAAAATCCCCAACAATAAATGAAATGATGAAAAGGGCGACACGTGCCCCATAAATGAGAGTAATAAGAGTGGAGTCAATGTCGGAAGCCGTCTACTCAAGGGACCTGCAACTCCCACCTAAGCTGCAGCTCGTTCTTCTCAAAGAATCCTAAGCAAGACGCCCCTGTGGCTGGGCACCTGAAAATATACATATATATACACAAGAGAGAGAGAGAAAAGGAAACGGGTCAGGGCCCGAAAGTGTGTTTGATTTTAAAATACGTTAAGCAAGTATTTAAATTGATACAGGCCAATGCAACATCATATTAGTTCGTCTCTCTCTTGAGAAATACTCACCTCTCTTCTAATGTGCACTCCTATCGTACTAACCTTCCCAATGGTTCGTTTATCTTAACTTACTCATATGTTTTCAAAACTGAACGATGACAATGTTATAAAAAGGTTACTTTCAATTTGTAGTATTCCTCTCGTTTTAGCTTCATTAAATTATAAGATTTCCCCGTGCCTTTTCATATTTTCACAAAACAAGTATTTAATAATTTGAGTCAACAACCATGTTCTACTTATCAAATCACAGTAGGCAGTTCAAAGTTTATAACCTCATATATATATTAACTACTCGAATAAAATATATATATAATGGCACCCCAACTAAACTATGGTGCGGGCATACTCTGCTATCCAATCCACGTATCGCTCACATAAAGGGAAATACAAGTTCGGAATCACTCTCGAACTGTATTAACATATACAAAACAACGTTGAGGCGAAGCATAGATTCCAAGTCCAAGAGGTCAGTACATACCCACACGTCTCTTAGGACCGTCCGACTATCAATTTAATAGCCCGTACCTAGGATCTCTATCTTCTAGGGTACGATTCAATATCCCCATAAAGCAACACAGGATACGATCGTCCCAGCGCGGTAACCTCAGGGATAGCAAGTAGCGCGGGTACGTTTTTCACATGTATATAATATATGTACACACATTCATATAAATATACCAATTTCATCATATTAATATAGGTCACTCTCATTACCCATAATTACAACCTTTGTCCTAAATTTCACCTTATTAGTATAACGTATAAGGTTTCGCCTCTAATCTTAATTCGAAGGGGTTTTCTCACTAGTTATGGGACACTCGTGGGTTCTATCCATCCAAGTAATATATTCAGTAGGTAGACGTCTATTCACTAACGTAGGTATTCGTTTAAATCTCTCATTTGAAATACGTAGTTCGTCGTTCCTTAATTAACTATTCCTTAAACCCAATTATCATTTCATAATAAAGTTCTCAACACTTACTCATATGTCCTACTGGTCTCTCTTATATCCCAAAACATTTTATTTGAAATGCCCAAGAATTATTTCATAATAAATTAATTCAACTAATTAAACAAGGGAAATAATAGGCTGCCAGGAAGGGTCGATCGATCGACTACTGGGGTTCGATCGATCGAACCTTCGATCGATCGACGCTATAGGGTCGATCGATCGATCAAACAGGTATTTCGATTTCTGCAGAAGTGCAGTTACGGGTTTAACTAATATTCTTCATTCAAATCCATAATTTCCAACACTAATCGTCCCAAAACTTATACTACAATCATGGTAATATATTTCCAGATGTTTCTAACGTTAAGCATGCATATAACCATCATTAAACATGATTAAACAACCTAAAATCTCATCAAATCATCAAGAACCCTAAGTTTTCTTAATCTTTTGTTCTAATCAGTTTTCTCCAGAATTTTCTTCTACAATAACATCAAAAAATCGTGGGTTTATCATCTACATTACATAAGACTTCCAGAATATAATTTTAATCTTGTCTACATGCAAATTCCTATCACAAAGTGGGGTTTTCTTCCATAAATTATACTCATAATCATTCCTACACTAACATGATTATTGCACCAACGAAAATACGCAAGTTAAACACTTGCCTGGAATTTCATAGGTCTGGTTTCCTGCTGATATTGGTGTGGTTGCGTTCTCCTCCTCGCGATCTACGCGTTGGTGGTGACGGTGGTGCAAAAGGTGGTGTTTTTGGCCTTGAATCACCTAGCAAGGTCTCTCCTCTCTTCTCCACTAGCCGTCTTAGGGTTCTGAATGATCTAACCCTAAAAGGCTGACTTAAATGGTTGCTAAGGATGGCTGAAATTCGTGGGTTTAATTACCCTAGTTTGTAAAATGACCAAAACGCCCTCCCGGGTCACTAATTAAGCCTAAAAACATCCCGAGACCCAAACTAAACCCCCGGGTACACTTTTCTGACTATCTCGACCCTTCCGGACGCGTTGGCGCACTCAAAACGACCATACGGACAACTCATAAAATATTTACTTTTATATCTCAATAATTAGTCCCGACGCGACACGGGCGCGTCCCGACTAAAATTACCAAAATTGTCATTTTCATTCACTCGTGACATTTACCATATATTACTATGCTCCTAAGTAATATTCAACAATTTCATATTATTACTAACTCACATCACGTTAATAATTATAACATAATTAATTTCCGGATTTTTTTTTTTTTTATTAAATAAATCCCCAAATTAATTATAGCATAAAAATATGGGGTATTACACCAATTTTATCTTTTTTTAACCTAAGCATGAGTTCTAGGTGAGAGCGAAAGATAAGATAGAAACAATAAATCACTACGCCGCGATGTACGAGGAAAAACCCAAGACGGGAAATAACCTCGGACGGCCCTAGCCACAAATCCACTAGATACGGATTTACAAATACAAGACAGAAAGGCTTACAACACACGACTCGATCCCTCTCAAGCCTCGACGCTTCTTCTTGTAGATACCTCTTCCTAGCGGATAACCTTGGAGCTCCATCGCGGTCTCGGAATCCACCGATCGGACTTTATATGGTCACCGTCACCCGAACTAGGAGCCTTTCTCCAAGTGGGTAAATCAACATAAAACAACTTCTTCTTTGTGGGATTTAGAAGTAAATCCAAACAATCTCTTCAATTTGGTGTAGAGATAAATCCGGTGCCAAACTCCAAGCAAGATGTATATATATGAACTTGGATACATAAAACTATGGGTGAAAACTAGAGTGGTAAAAGATTTTCTCTTTGAAAATTAACACTCAAAACTTGATCTTTTTCTCTTTATGTTTTTGCTCTCTAAACACAATCTAGAAGTTAGTAAGATATGAAAAAGATTAATTCACAAAAGTGATTCCCGCACATATTAAAGTCTGAAAATAGTTGGTTAAGAATCAAGTGGGGAAGTGGGTGAAAACTGCTCAAAACTGCCAGAAAACTGTTCCCGCTGGAAACTCGTCCGAACGACATTTCGTTCGAACGAGTCTTCTAACGAAGTTCCAGTATGAACTCGTTAGAAGATCGTTAGAAATCTCGTTAGAAAGACAATCTCGTTTGAACGACATTTCGAACGAAGTTCCAGAATGCCATAATGGGAGGTCATTGGCAAGTTCGTTCGAACGACATTTTCGTTCGAACGACAAACTCATTCGAACGAGTCTATCGAACGAAAAACCAGAAAGAAGGAAAATTAGGAAAATTCAATTTTAGCCCAGAAAACTTTATAAACTAAATTAAAGTTTTAATTAGAAATCTTTCTGAAAATAAAAATGCAGTTTTAGACAAACCTAACACCCAATTAAACTTGTTCCAAGCTCCTATATATATAATATTGCATTCATACCTTGGGAGCATGGAACCATAGTTGATGACGTAGAAACGAGGCACGCAAACCGGCATATTGATGAAGCTTTATACTCTTTGCCGCTACGTCTTCAACAAACACTTCATAGGCTTGATAATATTACAATTAAATACAATCCTATGAAAAAATGTTTTTTTCCGAAATTGAGCCAAAACTATATATGGACTCAATTGGAAATTTGTGTCCTTACAGATTATTCCAACTTGAATCTCTATATTCTTCTAAAACATATGGATATCTTACATAATGTAAGCCATAATTTAAAGTCCTCTTCAGGTATTTAAGCACCCTAGAAATTGCATTCCAGTGCTCTTGTCCTGGATTACTTATAAATTTACAAAAGACACCTACTGCATAATCAATGTCTGGTCTAGTGCAATGCATGGCAAACATTAGACTTCCAATAATACTGGCATATTTAAGTTGGTCCATAGCACGCCCATTATTTTTTATTAATTTGATAATAGGACCCACTAGTGTAACAACTAGCTTAAGTTCAAAATGATTATATATTTTAAGAACTTGTTCTATATAATGAGATTGAGATAATGCTAAAGAATTATTCTTTCTCACAATTTTGATTCCTAAAATCGCATCAGCTTCTCCAAGATCTTTCATATTAAATTTTGATGATAGAAATCTTTTAGTTTCTTCAACATATTTGAGACTAGACCCAAATATTAACATGTCATCCACATACAAGCAAATAATAACACCAACATCGTTTTCAAATTTACTATATATACATTTTTCGGCATCATTAACTTTATATCCATGGGATATTACAATATTAACAAACTTCTCCAGGTGCTTGTTTAAGGCCATAAAGAGATTTAACTAGTTTCCATACTTTCTCTTCTTGGACAGGTAAGACAAACCCTTTGGGTTGTTCCATATAAATATCTTCTTCTAAATCAACATTTAGAAAAGAAGTTTTGACATCCATTTGATGAATTACTAAATTATGAATAGAAGCAAGAGATATTAATATTCTAATGAAAGTTATTCGAGCAACAGGAGCATACGTATCAAAGTAATCAATTCCATGTTTTTTCTTAGAGCCTTTAGCAACTAATATTGCCTTAAATTTATTTATAGATCCGTCCGGATTCAATTTCCTTTTAAATATCCATTTGTACCCAATAGGTTTAGCTCCGGGGGAAGATCGAAAAGAACCCAAGTTTGATTTGACAAAATTGAGTTCATTTTATCATTAATTACTTCTTTCCAAAAAAAAATAGCATCCCTAGATGTGACCGCTTCATGAAATGTTGTCGGTTCATCTTCTATATTAAGAACAAATTTTGTTTTATTCTTAGTTTCATTTAAATCCCCTTAAACCAAATAGATAACAAAGTTGGGCCCATATATTTTTTCAGTTCTTTGTCTTTTACTTCTTCGTGAATCAACGTCATTTGTTGTTTCTGTAGAAAATATTTTTTGTGGATTTTCTTTTGAAGGTGAGGAGTCAACAGTCGGATTATTATTTTCTAAACCTTGATTCAATGTACTAAACTTTGTTAGATGTTCAAAGAACTGCACATCCACTGACTCAATGATTTCTTGAGTTTCAAGATTTAAAAATCTATAAGTCGTACTGTTACTAGAGTATCCAATAAAAACACATTTGTCAGTTCTATTTCCTAATTTAGGTCTTTTAGGTTTGAGTTTTCTTAAATAAGCAAGACATCCCCAAACTTTAAGACGTCTAAGATTAGGCTTACGATTAAACCGTAGTTCGTATGGTGTAATATCCTTGTTTTTCAATGGAACTCTATTTAAAATATAGCATCCGAATAAAATCGATTCTCCCCATATCGACAAAGGTAAATCAGAACAGATTAAAATTGCATTTATCATTTCAACTAAAGTCCTATTTTTTCTTTCCGTCGTTCCATTTTGTTGTGGCGTATAAGGCGCCGTAACTTGATGGATTATTCCATGAGTATTACAAAATTGTATAAACTCACTCGGGTAATATTCACCACCCATATCGGATTGTAGGACTTTAATTATTCGATTTTGTTGAGTTTCAACTTCTGATTTAAAAATCAGAAATTTCTGAAAAACTTCATCTTTACTTTTAAGCAAATATGTATATGCATACTTAGATTAATCATCAATAAAAGTTAAAAATATTTATTTCCACCAAGATTCATATCATATACATCACTATGAATAAGAGCAAGCATTTCGGATGTCCTCTCAATAGATTTAAATGACTTTCTAGTTATCTTCGATTGAGCACAAATTTCACATTTAGCAATGTTATCAAATTTATAATTCGATATTAAGCCGAGATTAGTCATATTTTTAATACTTTTATAATTTACATGACCTAATCTACTATGCCATAAAAATATAGACTCAACCATATAAGCCAAACTAATATCATTGATTACATTAATTTTGATCATGCCGTTACAAGAGTACCCTTTGCTAATAAATTGGCTATTCTTGGATAAGACAAACTTATCAGACTCATACACAAGTTTGAAACCTCTCTTATTGATGAGGTCCCCAAACACAAGATTTTTACACATTTCAGGTACATAAAGTACATCAATTAGAGTAAGAGTCTTTTCAGAAGTTAATTTTAATTCCACTGTGCCTTTCCTAACTATATTGGTGCGAAAATCATTTGCCATCTTCACTTATTTTCCATTAATTTCTTGATATGTTTTGAATGAAGAGCAGTATTTGCATATGTGGATCGTTGCGTCGGTATCCAACTGATGATACGCAAATATTGTGTATTTCATCCTTCGAACAGACACATTTTAGCCCTCTTGGGTGCCTTAATCTCTATATTTAAGCCCGTTAACCAGACAACCTCAGTTTATATTATTAACATGCTATATGAGGTATAATTGGGCTTTTGTAGGTATTTAGGTACTAAGTATGGAGTTCGGACTCATTTTGCTCAAGTTTCGTACGCAATCGCATGTTCAAGGGCATTTTAGTCATTTCACAGCTTGGGCACCTGGCCCGACATCTCACAAAAGTTGTATCCCTTCTCGCTAGCTTCGCGTGGCAGCAAACGGTGCACGATTCTGAGTCCGTATGAAGAAGTTACGGTAATTTTAGCGGAGGAAAAATAATGAAATCAAAAGAGGAGGAGAAAAGGGAGAAAAGAAGAATGCAGTGTGCTGCTTGAATCTGCCCTGCTTGATCAATCGATCAATCAAAAGGATCGATCGATCGATCCTTCTCTGCAGTTGATATTTTGCCTTTGATCGATCGATTTGGTCGATCGATCGATCCCCTATTTTCTGCAGATATTTTGGCTTTTCTTTTCTCTTTTCTTTTCTAATTTAATTCCAACTTACTATAAATAGCATTTTTTGATGTAATTATAGATATACACGATTTTAGGTCAGTTTAGCTTAGGGTTTTGGGATTTTTGGAGAGTTCTTCTTCATTTCTCTTTGGTTTGACACCCCATTTGGATTCTAAGTTGACTATTCATCTCCCCTACCATTTAATATAGTTGTATTTCTTCATTTCTTGCTTTGTAGTGTAATTTACATGCTTTCTAATTAGGTTTACGTGCTTTCTTCCCTTGCTTTCTAGTGTAGTTTTATTGCGTTTCTTTATTGCGTTTATTTATCGCATTTTTACGATGCTTTCTAGGTAATTTAAATTAGGTTGTGTTTTAATGGAACTCACTCGGGTTAACGCGTTGCTTGCTTGGTGATAGTTTTTACGGATTTATTTCGGGTGCGTTGTCCTAGTTATTGCGCCTAGGAGATTTGACGGGGCATATCATGTATGTCCCATGCTTACGACCTTTCGCGCGTAATTTCCAGGATATTTATTGATGCCAAAATCTTATTAGGCTTTTATGAGGATTTAGGGGCGTGACAACCCTTGATTTAATTAACTGTCGAAACGAGACGCATTTGGAATAACTCGTCGACCCATGTAACCATTTTATACAAATTAACTCAGGTGAGGGATATTTGACACAATCTATAGTTTTACTCACTTTGTTAGTCTAGTTTCAATACCCTTGCCTAGTTAAATATTTCCCTTTATGCATCTTTTCCTCTTTAGTTTGTAATCATCTTTTTACACTTTTATTTCGGAGCACTAAATCATATAAATTCTAGCAACTCGTCTCTGTGAATTTTCGATACCCGACTTACCGTTGTGCTTGCCCCGCAAGTGTAGTAGTAATTTAGGTTTGTTTGTATAGTCGCGGTGAGATAGAAAACAATGACTGTGCACTTTACACCCGCACACCTCTCGCGCGCTATCACCAACCACCATCCACTTTCATTTTTAATTGAATTTTCTTCTCATACAATAGCAATAAGATCTTCAACATTGTTGGTTTCCTTCGACCCTTGTTTTTCCTTAAATGCCTTCTTTTTAAGACGACATTCTCAAGAATAATGGCCCGATTTGTCATAGAAGAAACATTTGCCCTTCTTTTTATCATTTTCACCTTAGTTCTTGAATTTTGAATCATTCTTTGCTTTCAATTTTAAGTCTTTGGTATTCTTGGATTTTTTATCCTCAACCATATTGGCTTTTTAATGACCCTCACCTTGTTCATTCTTCTTTTCTCGAATACGAGTATCATCTTCAATACGAAGGTGGAAAACAAGGGATTCCATTGTATAAGTCTTTTCATCATGATTAATTTTCTTCTTAAAGCCGTTCCAAGAGGATGGAAGTTTTGAAACAATCACCCTTACTTGAAATTCATCTTGAAGATTAATTCTAGCGGCTTTAAGGTCACTAATAATCTGTTGGAGTTCATGTGCTTGTGCAACGATAAATTTATCATTACTCATTCTAAAATTCATATAGTTTGAAATCAGAAACTTACGGTTGCTCGCTTCCTCGTTTTGATATTTTGTCTCTCCTTTGCCGTCGGAATCATTCGATGAGCACTATAAACAGTTTGAGACAAAGCATTGAGGATGTGTCCTCGACACATAAATTCGTCTTCTTTCCTCTTCACACGCTTCTATTTTATTTCTTCGGGTGTGAGCTCGGGAATTTGCTCAAGGTTGTCATCTAGAATGTATGCTAGTTTAAGTGATGTGAGGAAGAGCATAACTTTCTCTTGCCAACGAGTGAAATTTTCACCATCAAAACGGTCGAGTCGGATTAAGTCTTGACTCATGACTTGGATAGATTGTGCCACTATTCCTTCCATTAGAGTAATAAGAGTTATTTTTTGCCTAAAACTGTTGGATATATCCTATGGAAAGAATGAATAATTAATCAATTAATTTATGCCAGGCACGTTCTGGAAACCTTATCTTTTAGGCAAAATTTCTCCCAGTCCGGATGAGAGAGAACCGCGAGTACACTATGGGTTTATTTGAATCTGTCTTCAGGATACAATGCAGTGTATGAACAGTGTTTGATTCAAACTATGTACTGTTTGATCAAACCGAGAACACTCTGAATTTGTAATCTGATAATGCCAAAATATAGAGGACGGCAAGAGGAGAAATTAGCAATTTTCGATATTCTAAACAGAGGCCTGGAACTCCTTTTATAGTCATTTCTGTAACTATTCTTCAACAGTCACAACTCTTCACGTAGCGACTCAGCCGCCCTTGGATCGTGCCTGTTTGGAATAGCTTCGATCTAACGGTTCAGATTAGATGTCCTATCGTAAGGGAATGGACACCCCCTACACGAAACGGTACGAGTTCATCTAACGGCTCATATCAAGTCGTTTCGAATTTTAAACTCCAAGTGACGATGCGCACGTGCGAAGTGTCAAGTGTGCGTCAAAGCGCGCAATGCGCCCTAAGTCGCCCAATCGCCCTTTTTTCGCGCCACGTGTCGCGATTGGTGGTGCTTAAGCACCACTGCAATGCATGTGATCAAAACCCGTATTTTGACTTGTCAACTAAGAAACTTGTTTGTCCTTTAGTTGATATACCACCACTTTTTGTGGTAATCTTTCACGGTGGGACAATGTGAGATTTTGAGCACTCCCATATCTTTCACACCCATTTGCTCATGTTGTTTCCTTCTAAACTAAAATCCAATCTATATTTAAAATAAAACACCAATTAATATAATAAAATTAACAACTAAATATTATATTATATTATATTAATGTTGAAATTTATCCAACACCCAATATTCTTTTTTTTTAAAGATCCGAACGGGGGGGAGGCCCTAGCGCGGACCTTTAAAAATAAGAGAATATTGGGTAAATGGGTGTTTGACGGACTAAATGGGTTAAATTAAAAATATGTGTCATTTTTACGAAATATTTTTTTATGTTAGGGACTATACAGTAACTAATCCATCTTTATTTGGGTTTACACGTCCTTCGATTTTGTTTTATATTTACGAACAATATAATTTTTTGTTTGGGTTTGTGTTATTTATGAGGGCTCTGAGGATCAATATTGATTTGCTATTCACCTCCAATTTGATTCATGTAGAAGTTTAAATGAATATTTCTTTTGGATTTTGATGTACTGAACTATTGAAATAGAAATAACAAAAAAGCCATTAACCGAGAGTGGAAGTTGAGATTTGTTATTAAAATTTTGTTCAATTTGTTTTCCTTGAAAGCTTTGTATACGTTGAGTAGTTGTGTTAGATATATTACTTTGCCTTACTTTATAAATTATCATGTTTGACTACTCAGAAATATATATATTTATATATTTTATTTCATTTTTTTAGGGATTATTATATCTAAGTCTTATATTGAGATTTTTTTCTTAATTTAGTCTTGTTGACTAGTCAACCATTAATTAAATCCTATTTTTAAATTTATGAATTTTTTCTTTACTAATTTACCCCCATCCTTATAACTTTCGATATACAATTCAAAATTTACGAAATTTATATTGTTAAAAGCTATTAATCGAGACCTATTAAACAAGACTCATATTCGATAGAAAATATTAAAAAAAATGAAGATGATGTGTTTTCTTCATTTTTAGGCAGGTAGTCAATATTATTATCTGTGAAAATATCCCAGATATAAAATTATTTCATTTTTCGGTGAATACAGTAAATTTTACTGTCTGTATCATATCAGTATAGTAAATATTTACTGTATGTAAAAATGTCCCAAATATAAAACTCTTTCATTTTTCCGTGAACACAGTACAATATATATTTATTGTATGTGAAAATGTCCCAGATATAAAATTGTTTCAGTTTGCAATGATCACAGTAAATTTTACTGTCTGTGTAATTTTTTTATTTCTTCGGAATATTATGGACTTCATGGATCTTGTTTAATAGCTCTCGATGAGGAGATTTCAAAAATAATAAATTTGCCAAAAATAGATTTGTAAATCAAAAGTTATTTTCATTTGAAGAATAAAAATAGGAAGAAAAAAAAAGTTCAACCACTTGTGTAACTTCCCCCAAAAAGTTACGGTTGGTTAGTTTTAAAAGGTTAATTTGTAAAAAAAATCTTTAAAAAATTAAATTATGAGTTATTTGATGGTTGAAAATTCAATACGACTTATTTATGAAAAATCTCTTCAAATAGGACGTCTATGTAAAAGCCCCTTTTTTTATTATCATGTAAATCCTACAATTTTTCTTTTAGAAAATATGATACTTAAAAAACAATATGCATGTTGTCTACTGGAGACAAGTCATATGCCAAACACTTCATTTTATAATCACGTAGTAATTTGATTTGTCAATTTCATGATATAAGTCAGTTTAATTATTATATCAGTTAAATATGTTATTTATAGTTGTCCTTTTTCGGGTTATTCATATAAGTTTATGTTTCTATATGGTACTTATTATTTATGCAAATTTTGTTTATAACAATCTCTTTGCTAAAGAGAATTTACGTGCAAGTTGGTAACATATACATTTTTCTTTTTATTTATGTTCAATAATGTACTAAAAATTCATAAGGTAGTTATTAGTAAATTTTGATTAGTCGTTATATCAACCAAAGCAGAAATTGCACAAACATAATCGTGATTAAACTCTTCCTACTTGCCACGTAGGAAGTATGTATCATGAGATAATTGCCACGTAGCTATTTATGTATCCCTAGAGATTTTCTTGCTTGAATTTTACACTCTTTCAATTGAAGATAATAAAATTTAGCAAAATTAACAACAAGGAATATCTTTTCAAAAGCATCCTAGTGATCTAATGCTAAGTGAAAAAATAACTTCAAAAAAATAAAACTCCAGTGTTCCATCCGTCATTACCATATTGAAAGGATTGTATTTCTTTCTATAAGTTGTACAATGTAAGAGCCAATCTCTAAAAAATAGTATATAAAATAATATAAGATTCTAATCTTACCGTTGAGCTGTTGCAGTGAATCAACTTTGTAATAACTGCGTCACTCTTAATTTTGGAAGGAAAAAAAATATTTCTTTACAATTTGTAAATTTTAAAATGTATCAAGTAGTTTGTATAGACAAAAAATACTTTGTTAATGTGCGTTCGTATTGACGCTTGTCAAATGCGCCATCTTGGGCTCAAAATATTTCAGTACCCTTTAGGCACTGTTCTAAAAAACCCTCTTAAGCTCCGCCTAGGCTTGAGACTTGAGAGAAACCTCCCGCCTTAAGCTTTTGACGCCTTATGCTTGGCAAAACCCTTAAGGCGCACTTTTTCTCTAAAAACAACAATGCTTTAGTTAAACGATATCGCCTTTTAAAGATTTTTTTACGAACCGGACCATTATCTCATCCAAAATAATCAAATAGTATTTTAATTTGTAAATATTCAGGCATATTTTTATGATATACAATTTTAGTATTTTAACAGCCTTATTATCGTTAAAAAATATTAAAATATATTAAAAAGGCATAAACGTCTTTTTACGCCTAAAACCCGCCTAAGACTTAATGCTTGACCTCCACGCCTCGATCACGCCCCCGTTTTTTAGAATCTTGCCTCTAGGTTTACAAAAAACCTAAAATAGGGTCTCAACTATACAATCTAGTTAGTTATACAATGCATTGAGATGCATATTGAAAATGACTTCCAAAAAAACCTTGGTGGATGTTATTATAACAAGAACTCAACTCCCTCTTTTTGTTTATTGTTCATCTATGAACTAAAAAAAAAAAAAAAGAGGAAATGTTAATACTTTTTAACTAATTGTATGCTCATATGGTACTTGGCTCTTTGTACAATGGCGGTTTAGTGAAGTCTTTCATAAAATTTCAAGTGTCGTTATTTTGGGTCCATAAATTCTTCGTAATGTACTTTGGAGTCCAAAGTTATAACTATTTGCATTCTAGGTCCATTTTCACCTTTTGCAACACAGTTGTTACAAAAGTGACGCAAAAACTGAAAATAGACCCCAACATAAAAATAGTAAAAACTTAACCCTAAAGTACAATACGAAGAAATACTGAACCCCAAAATACAAAAAATCAAGAAAGCAAGAAATACTTGACAAAAGTGGAAAAAGGGAAGATGACCACAAAGTTCAAATAGTGAAAAAATTTTAAACACTAAAGTGCATTACAAAGAAAAACTAAACACCAAAATATGCCCCGAAAAAGAAAGAATTACATAGAGAACATTTGATCTAACTTCTCTCTCACATATTTACGTCTCGCCTCTCATCTCTCGCATAAAAGCATTAGTCATTCGCAACCATGGCATCCAAAACAGAAGCATTTTCGAGTTTCTTGATGATCAATCTACTCTGGGGTGGAAGGTCTTTAGCAGATGATGACGTGTTAGCATCGATGATGATAGAATCTTCTTCCTTGAAATCTCCTCTTAAGACTCCCATTGCTAACTCATTCTCCACCATTTGTTGTATCACCCTCTTCACAGGCCTTGCTCCGAAGTTTGGATCAAAACCTAATTTTCCTAAGAGATCAATAGCGTCCTTTGTATAATGAATATCGATCTTCTTTTGCTTGAGTCTATCTTTCAGTCGATTCATCTGCAGTGATGGATTTTCATCATTATAATATGATTACAGTTTAATGTGTTAAAAATTTGTAAAAACCCCAATGATCTGTACATTTTTTATTTTTGCAAATACCCCCTTCTAGGGACTTTTAACGATACATAGGGGATCTTTGTAACAAAATTAGTGAAGATGGTTTTTTGCATAAAAATAGTCCAGGTTGTTTCTTGCAAAAAATTAGAAATTCAGGGTGATTATTTGCATTTTAGCCATAATAATAACTTAACTGCAAGGGTGATTTTGATTAACCCCTGTAGCTCGTGTGATGTTAAGATACCCCATGTCTCATAATCGTTGGAATTATAAGATTAATAGCAACCACAATGGTGGGAGAAGGATCCAAAGGAAAAGGTTGATTTGCGGATTGTGTAGCTTGCAACAGGGGAGTGAACAGAGTACAAAAAGTTAAAGAATTTGTAAAATTTGCAAAGTTGCAGAAACATTACAAATTCTGCATAGTTGACAAGATCTCTTATTCATATGAAACCACACCAGTAAAAGAAACTCGTATGAAATAAGAAATTATCAAATTTTGCAAAGCAAATTCACTTGTGTTGAGGGCGAGTAAAATGCTCTAAAACTACATTCGTATGAAACAAAAAGAACACGTGTAGATCAAAGAATCAATCCACCATAGCGGAATAAACCATCAGCGAAATGTAAAATACCTTTCTTGGGAATCCACCATTGTGGAGGCTCTAATAATCATGAAAACTGGGGGCAAGTTTAATATCATACTACATTATGGGGTAAATTCAAGACCACCCTAAGGTGTGTTTGGCTTTGGCAACTCCAATTCCAAGCTTTGAACTTATAATTGGGGCCAATTCCATATTATGATTACAATAAAACTGAGTTTTGAATTGTTGTGGGATTCTAATTTTAAGAACTCCGGTTTTGTAAAATGAATTTTGAAATGAAAGTAGATAATTATAAGAACACATTATAAGGAGTTGATTACACAAAAAGATACACAGATCCATACACACTGCACTCAATTTACACATACAGCACTCAGATTCACACAACAGCATAAATTTACAGAAACACTGCATACACTACAAGACATAAACATATATTTAGATTTCTTACAAAATTCCAAAAATTGGAACCAAACAATTGAACACTCAACACCATGAAATTGGAAATCATTGAATTCCAATTCCTTGGAACTAAAATTCAAACTGAATTCCAATTCCATTCATCCCAACACACCCTAACTGAAATTGACCAACAAACTTAAAAATATGCCACTCTAGCTTTACGGAGTTAAAAAAGAACAAGCAGAGCAAGTACCCCAAGAACAAAAAAGCCTTGCAAACAGAGTTAATTTAGATACATGAAGAAGTTAAATTTCAAGTACATCATAAGCATGGAGTGAATTGAGAAAATTACAATATAGTTAAACAGTTTCCTATTTATATTTATCAACAAAAATAGAGAGGAAGATTGAACAAAGATATAAATTAGAAAAAATATCTCAGTTTGGTAAGGTTTTACAGGAAATTTATATTCATCGCATAAGAACCAGAATTTATATTGGACAACCGATACGAGCAGCTGTAATAAATTATACAGGTAAAAGACAGGTCAAGTGATTTTAGAATTGGACAATTGATTTAATTGCAAAATAGAGCCTAGAGGTACGGGTCAATTTTAATACCTCCCTCCATCTTTCAATTATTCCAACGTCAACCTTTAAATTTTGTTAGTGTTACAATCTGAACGTTACTTTCAACTCTGTTTCAAGTCAAAGACGAAAAGCTGATATAACCTGAACTTTAAGGTTTAAAATGTAATGGAAAAATAAAAAATAAAATTAAGCATGAGGGTTTAAAATGCAAAATCAAAAAACAAGGATCAACATCACCTTTATGTTTTTTATTTTAACGCAGTTAGGCTCGAGGATTATATTAAAACACCAATTAAATACAAAGATTTAAAAATTAACAATTGAAACACGGAGAGGCATTGAATTTGGACCCCTAACTTCAAAGCCACTTTTGCATTTTACCCTTTAGTATTTGGGGAGCCCATTTGGGCCCACAACAGATGCCCAAATCAGCACAAGTTATACGTATGACTTGTTAAAAGAACACATATACAGCAACCTTTAAGGCTAAAACATTAAACATGAAAAGAACATAAATAATGAGTCTTCAAAGATAGCTTAATTACCTGGATCTCGACGATATTGTTGATCTCTTTGGAGTCTAGCGGTTGGAAAACAATATACTCATCAATCCGATTCATAAACTCTGGTCGAAAAGTCTGTCTAGCCAACTCAACCACCTGTCGTTTCATCATTTCATAAACGACATCCTTACTATCCTGCGTATTTCGAAGAGTTTCAAGAATATAGTGGGACCCAATATTTGAAGTCATTATCACAACACAATTTGTGAAACTAACGGTCCTCCCTTGAGAATCAGTGATCCTCCCATCATCCAAAAGCTGTAATAGGATGTTAAAAACATCGTGATGTGCTTTTTCGATCTCATCAAAGAGCACAACAGAATAAGGTCTCCGACGAACCACTTCGGTTAGTTGCCCACCTTCTTCATAACCGACATAGCCAGGTGGCGCACCAACTAAACGCGATACCGCATGTTTTTCCATGTACTCGCTCATATCAATCCTCACAAGGGCATTTTCTGTATTGAAGAGGTACCCAGCTAGGGCTTTTGCAAGCTCAGTCTTTCCAACACCTGTGGGGCCCATGAACATGAAACTTGCTATTGGCCGGTTCGGGTCAGACAATCCTGCCCTTGAGCGACGGATTGCGTCGGCTACTGATTTGACCGCCATATCTTGACCAACAACCCTCTTGTGGAGAACCTGTTCTAGATAGACAAGTTTGTCCCTCTCCGATTGTTGAAGGTTTGACAAGGGTATTCCAGTCCATTTGCTTACAATTTCAGCGATATCGAGATCAGTTACTTCTTCTCGAAGCAAAGAATCTCCGGACTTTTGGTAGTCCGCGAGATTCTTCTCGGCTTCTTCTAGCTGGCGTTGAAGAGAGATGAGTGTTCCATATTTGAGCTCAGCAGCACGACTTAGGTCATATTCACGCTCAGCAGCTTCCATCTCTAGGTTGACTCTGTCAATCTAATAACAAAATTAAAACAGCCAAATCAAAGACAAAAGTAACATGAACATTAAGGCCCCATTTGGATTGTGGTAAATACTTTTAACCTATTTGATTTATTTTTTTGTGTTTGGGATCCACCATTTTTCTTTTCACTTTTGATCGCAACTTGGAAAAGATCTGAAAATGGTTCCTTTTCATGAGAAGTTGGAATAGTTACCCAAAAAGAGATGAGCTCTTGCTGAGATGCTCCTTTACTTTTTTTATTTTTCATAGAATCCAATTCTAACCCACCTCACAAAATATTGGATTCCATGGAAATGCGAAAAAATATATTACAACAAGCCACTCCTCTCTTTATTAACTCTTTTTCCACCTTCTCATAAAAATGAACTGTTTTTCAATCCTTTCCCTAGGTTGCAACCACACACACCTATAGGTAACAAAGTATGTTATCCCGAACCATCCTCGTCCTACTTGGCATCAGCATAATCTACAATAGGAAGAGTTACCTCCTCTTTAATTGACCGTATTCGAGTCATGAGAACTTTCTCACGTTCCCATTGTTCAGTCAACTCTTTCTGTTTTTGTTTCAGTGAACCTAAATCATTTTCCAGCTTGCTCAACCTTTCTTTGGATGCTTTATCAGTGTCATTTTTTAGAGAAAGTTTCTCCATCTCTAGCTTTAGTACAGCCCTGTCTATTTCGTCCAATTCAGTAGGCTTGGAAGTAATCTCCATCTTCAACTTTGCAGCAGCTTCATCAACAAGATCGATGGCTAAAATTGGAAGAAACAGGAATCATCAGATATATCACTCTAGAAAGACAATGGTGAGCACAATATAGTTTTAACGGAGCTATGATTATTTTAGGAGTGACCAAGCATCTAAACGATGTATCAGTAAACCAATACAGAGCATTAGGATTTTAAAAGAAAAAATTATCTGTTACTACTCAATTTTATTTGGAAAAATAACGCTCCTGTCAAACCCATGACATTTTATTCACTCTGCAGAAAAACTGAGACTATTTGAAATGTGACTTAATGCGACTCAAACTGCCAAGACTCTTAACACATGAAGTCTGCCCTTTTTTTATTGACACCTCTTAATTTCTGGGTTATTATTTTTAATTAATTAATTCGGTAATTAGTAATTCACTTGTGTCGTAAAATTAATGAGAATTAATTAATGGGAATATTTAAAAGTGAATATATTTAGATAAGTTAACAGGTGAGCGGTAATTTTAGAAATTTATTTCGAATGGCGATTTTAACCGCGCGGTTGAGTCCGGTAGGGGTCGAAATAGCCCGAAATGAGTGGTTATATGCATATATTGGGTGTCGGGGCCTAGTTAGACATATTTGAGCTCCGTATAGAGAGTATGGACCCTTTTTATAAGGCCCATTGGCCCAAAAACGTGAATAGGATTTTTAACCCCAAAGAGAGCCAAAGAGAAAATGAACTTGGGAATCTTGGAGAGATTGTTTTAATTGCAATCAACACCTTCATTCAAAGCCTTAGATCTTCATTTAAATGAAGCAAGTGGTTTAAATTGTGATTATTAAATTGCATCTATCTTTTCATATTAAAAGAGGTGGAATTCAATTAATTACTAGGGTCTGTTCTTGAGCAAATTGGGAATTTCCTTTTTAATAGGAGTTATAAATCTGTAGGGGTTTTGAGAAATGATGAAATTGATGATTCAGTTGATGAAATTGTTAAGGCTAGATTTGTTATAACAAAAGAATGGATTTAGGATGAATCTGAGGACGTTTTGATGCAGAAATCTGTTCACAATAGAGGTTGAAAACTTGTTAATGGTGGACTGGATTTTTAGCAGAAGAGAGAGAAGGAGATATACCAGGGTCGTTCGAACGACCTGGTATTTCGTTCAAACGAGATCCACTCTCTTCGTTTGAACCACCTATTATGTCTGCCATATTTCTGCAATTCCCATGATTCAGACCTGTTGTGTTGGAGATTTACAGTTCCTGACCTAACTGAATTATGAAATTCAGTATTGGATGATGGTTTAATTTGGGAATACCTAACCTTGAAATTAATTTGAGGACTAATGAAATTGAAGATGTAAGTTCATGATTTAGCATATTGTAATCTTGTTGTTCAAGTGATTAGACTTGATTGCATGAAATTGAAAGGCGGATTGAAACTATTAAATTCGGGTCGAGAGATAAGAGAGTCCGAGTATACTTGAAAGGGATACACCAAAATAATGAGAATTAATTAGTGTGTAATTAATCAAAATGAAGTCGGATCACAGACTTAAAATGTTTTAGACTTGGATATGGGCATAATACTCCGGTAGTCTGGATTTCTATATATATGTTGATGTGTAGTACATATATATGATTTATATATATATTTGTGTGAATAATATATATAGTAAAGTCATACCAATATTAATGCTATCATAGGAGGTTGCAAGATGTGGGTGACTCCCCTGGCTAGCAAATGTAGGGTGAGTATATTCTCCAGGCCATATTGTCCGTATTTAGGGGTGGAACCGTTACAGTATGGAGCGGACACTTTCCCCGGGGGGGGGGGGGGGGGGGGTGAATATGGCCGCCTCCTATGCGCTTGGTGATAGCATTTATATCTAACATGCGTGTGAATGTTGAGATATGATACGTATATATAGTGCAGAATTATATACGGGCATATATATATATACATGGTGTGAAACGTTTAGATAATATAACTTGTGGGAATGATATATGATGTAAAGTGAGAAATGATGCTTTATGAAAGTTAATGTGAATAATAACTCATAAAAATATACTATATTCGCTTAGGGTATAATAGTGGGGCAATTAGGATAATATTTGGGACAAGGCCAGTTACGGGGAGAATGGCTAGGTGTATTATGTATAATTCGTTATGCGTGCACATTAGTTGAGGGATGAGGTGTACTCAAGGGAGTGCGCGGCACTAACTTAAATATGAAGAGCACCTGCATCTTAATTTCTTGCATTTAAATATACTTGCTAAAAATTTTCAAATGTTTTGGGTTCAAGCATGTAGTTCACAATTTTATTCAGTATCTTTTTATTCAGTATCTTTTCGGATTGGATGGGATTTATTACTCTTTGCTAGTTTGGTTTGGTTGTGGATTTAGCCAATGGTTTATTCGGGAAGACTGTTATTACTCTATGTGATGATTGGTTTCTACTAGCATTTGTTGTGTTACTTTATTTCCATACTTATTTTGCATTGGATTAATAAAGATAAAATTTGGCATCAACTCAATGAAAGACTAGGTGGTTAGTAATTAATGACTTAACGACGGTGGTGCTAAGAATGAACTAGGTGAGATTCCTGTTTAATTGGATATAGGACTGATCACCCTGTATTTATTAGGCGGGGTGTCACAGATGGTATAAGAGCAACAGGTTCTAGTGTCCCTAAGATCTGTGCAGCTTACTTTAGTTTCGGCATTGCGTTCTTTGGCATAGAGCCCTATTGTTAGGACTGTTTACTCGTGTTATGTTTATTGGTTATCGCTCTTCTGCTATTTCAAGATTTGTATTAATTATGAACTAATACAACTCGTTTTACGTTTCAGATGCCACCTAGGAGAGAGCGAGGGAGACCTAGGAGGGCAGCCGCCCGGGGAGGACAGGGTGAGGCTCCCCAGGGGCCTGATGTGCCGCATCCCCAACCGCCACAGGGGTTTGTTTTTACTGAGCAGGTAGCTGGCATCGTAGCTCAGGCGGTTAATGCCGCCATGACCGCTATGGCAGCCCATTTTCCCAGCAGCAGCCACCGCAGCACGTGGCTCCAGCAGGCCAGGCCCATCCGGGGCCGACTGAGTGGCAAAGTTAGGGAGGCCTTCCAGAAAGGCCATCCCCCGAAGTTTCAGGGAACTGCGGACGTGATGACAACCTATCAGTGGAGACGTGACATGCAAAGGCACTTACAGATGGTAGACTGTAGTGAGATTCAGCGACGGATGCTCGCGACATTTAGACTGACGGGTGCCGTCTTGCAGTGGTAGGAGCCCAATACTACCATTGCAGAGAGAGATTCTATGACTGTGGCAGATTTTTGGGTGCGGTTCGACCGCAAATACTTTCCTCCGGCGGTCGAAACTGAGATGAGGAGGGTGAGGGAGGTGGCTCAGGGGAATATATCGGTTGCCGAGTACGAGGAGTTCACTCGTCTGGCCACGCTTGTGCCAGATGAGGTGAGCAACGAGGAAAGGAAGAAGACGATGTTTGTTGATGGGTTAGCCTGGAGGATCAGGCAACATTTGATAGGGAATCCGGCTCTTGAGACTTATACGGACGTGATTAATGCGGCCCTCCTTCATTGTCAGGATCATCGCTTCCACCTTAAGGGAAGCAAAAGGGGTGGGGAGCCGAGCCAGCAGGGTAAGGCTAATGGAGGTTCTTCAAGTGGTACAGCAGGGGCAAGATAACCATCAGGAGAATTCCGCCAAGAGATTTCGATTTGGAGGTCAGGGGTTTAAGCAGAGCCAACAGGGCCCAAATCAGCAGTAGGTTCCTCAAGGCCGCCAGGGCAGGGGAACAATGGGAGTGGCCATCAGGGCCAACCGTCGGGGCAGCCTCGTCAGGACCAACCTCAGGGACCGCAGCGTCAGGGCCAGCAGGGTCAGTATCAGCGGAACGGTCAGAAACGCTATTACATTTGTGGTCAGGCAAACCTCAGAGAGATTGCCTGCAGAGAGATAGGGCCAACAGCTTGGTGCTCCGCAGGGATATCACACAAGGACCTCAGGCAGCACCAGCTCCCCCAATTCAGCAACAGTTGGGCCAGTTGCAGTACGGACATGTGTACAACGGCCGAGATGTTCCGATTCTCCAGCACCACCCGCTCCACCAGCAGTTGAGGGTACGTTCCCTATCCACGGTCATGTTGGTAGAATCCTTTTTGATACTGGTGCATCGCATTCATTTGTTAGGACCCATTTTGCTAGAGTTGTTGGGTTACTAGACACAGCCGATAGTCTACTCGTGTGTGGAGTCACCGATAGGGGGTGGATCGCCTATTCACTTTATTTGTAGGGGGTAGACGTTGTGATTGGGGTTTTGAGTTTTGCGGCGGATCTCTTGGTTTTGGATTTGGAGGGCTATGATGTTATCTTGGGTAGAGATTGGCTAGCCGGTTATAGAGTGATGGTTGACACGAAATGTTTTTAGTGGCGATTCCCCTTCCTGAAGGAGGATCGCGCGCTCATTTATATTACCTTAAGGAGGAGACCTCACAAGAGGTGGTGATCCCGATACGTCGATTCCAGTAGTGAGGGACTTTGAGGACGTATTTCAGGACATACCGGGGTTGCCACCCAATCGGGAGATTGAGTTCGTCATTGACCTAACGCCGGGTACTAGGCCGATAGCCCGAGTGCCTTACCGCATGACCCCTTCGGAGATGCGTGAATTGAGGGAGCAGATTCAGCAACTCTTGGGTCAGGGATTTATTCGGCGGCGGAGCACATCGCCATGGGGTGCTCCCGTGTTGTTTGCGAAGAAGAGAGACGGCTCACTCCGTTTATGTGTTGATTATCGAGAGTTGAATAAGGTCACGATCCGAAATAAGTATCCACTACCTAGGAGGATTGATGATCTTTTTGACCAGTTGCGAGGGTCAGCATATTTCTCCAAAATTGATTTACGATCGGGGTACCATCAGTTCAGGATTCGAGAGGAAGACGTACCCAAAACCGCTTTTCTGTCGCGATATGGTTCTTATGAGTTTCGGGTGATGCCATTCGGGCTCACCAATGCACCGGCGGTATTCATGGACCTTATGAATCGGGTTTTTAGAGATTTCTTGGATCAGTTTGTCATAGTGTTCATAGACGACATTTTAGTTTATTCACGCACGGGGGAGGAGCATGCCGAGCACCTCCGTATGGTCTTGCAGGCGTTGCGGGATCACCAGCTATACGCCAAGTATGAGAAATGTGGGTTTTGGCTTCGAGAAGTGCAGTTCTTGGGCTATATTGTGTCAAAGCAGGGGATTTCCGTGGACCAAGTAAGGTGTCAGCGGTGAGAGAGTGGGGTCAACCCACGACACTGACTGAGATCAGGAGCTTTTGGGGGTTAGTTGGGTATTACCGCCGTTTCATCAGAGGGTTCTCCAAGATAGCAAGGTCGTAACCAATTTGACTCGAAAGGGGGTACCCTTTGTATGGAGCGATCAGTGTCAGTTGGCGTTCGACAAGTTGAAGGACAAGCTAACATCGGCCCCCGTTTTGGCGTTACCGAAAGCCAGAGTGGATTATCGGGTTCATACTGATGCATCATTATAGGAACTAGGAGGTGTGTTGCAACAAAAAGAGTGGGCTATAGCTTATGCGTCCTGGAAGTTAAAGCCCCACGAGAGGAATTACCCCATTCATGATTTAGAGTTGGTCGCGGTTGTCTTTGCCTTGCGGATTTAGAGGCATTACCTTTTAGGGGAGAGGTTCACCTTGTTCACAAACCATAAATCACTCCAATATTTGTTTACTAAAAGGGACTTGACGATGAGGCAAAGGAGGTGGTTGGAGTTCGTGAAGGATTATCAGTTTGATATTCAGTATCATCCTTGTAAGGCCAATGTAGTTATGGATGCGTTGAGCCGACGACCCAAGGAAGATTTGGTGGCAGTTTGGAAGGCGAAGTGGAGTGAACTTACGCACGACGATGAGATCGCAAGGACATGTATGGCGATTTTAGCTGTCACACCCGAGATTGTTATGCGGGTGGTGCGGGCTCAGGCGAATGATCCTTTGTGCCAGGACAGGGTGAAACAGTTGCTAGCAGAGGGTACGAATTCCTACTCCATTAGCTCCGAGGGTGGGCTACGCTTAAATGGACGGTTAGTCGTGCCAGAGGACGTAGATTTAAGACACGTCGTGTTGATGGAGGCTCATGGCTCCAAATTTGCGGTACATCTCGAGGGGGACAAAATGTACCAAGACATGAGAAGGCAATACTGGTGGACAGGGATGAAACGAGACATTGCGGAGTTCATCTCGAAGTGTGACACATGTCAGCTTGTGAAGGTAGATCACCATAAACCGTCGGGGATGTTGCACCCACTTGAGATTCCGGTGTGGAAGTGGGAGAGCATCTCTATGGACTTCAGGGGTTACCTGTTTCACAGAGGGGGCATGATTCTATATGGGTCATAGTGGACAGTTTGACCAAGGTGGCCCACTTTCTACCGGTCCGTACAGATTTTGAGATTTTGCAGTATGCGAGACTGTTCATCGCGAAGATAGTCAGATTGCACGGGGTCCCGATCAATATAGTGTCCGATAGGAACAAGATTTTTGTATCGCATTTTTGGCAGAGCCTCCAGGAGGCTATGGGCACCGAGTTGAGGTTGAGTACCGCCTATCACCCCAGACAGATGGGCAAACAGAGAGGGTGAATCAAATGCTCGAAGATATGCTACGGATGTGCATTCTTGATTTTGGGGGAGGTTGGGAGCAGTACCTTCCTTTGGTGGAGTTCCCGTATAACAACTCGTACCAATTTACTATAGGCATGGCCCCATTTGAGGCGTTGTACTGTAAGCCTTGTCGCTCACCAGCTTGTTGGTTGGAGGTGGGGGACAACAAGCTTTTGAGGCCGGAGATGATTCGGGATACGTACGCTAAGATTGAGTTAATTCGGGGGCGTATCCGTATAGCCCAAGATAGACAAAAGAACTACGCGGATGCGAATCGGAAGCATGTAGAGTTAGAGATCGGGGATCAGATGTTAGTGCGGGTATCCCCTATGAAAGGGGTAATGAGATTTGGCAAACAGGGGAAGTTAGCACAAAGGTAAGTGGGCCCTTTCCCCATCATTGAGAGAGTTGGACTGGTAGCGTACCGTTTGGGTTTGCCCGATCATCTTCAGCGTATCCACGATGTATTTCATGTTGCGTCGTTAAAGAAATATAAGAGTAGTCCAAGGGCGTTTTGGCATGTCCCACTTGAGATAGATTTGCAGCTCAATATTTCTTACGAGGAGAGCCCAGTAGCAATTTAAGATCGCAGTGAGTGCACGTTACGATCTAAAGTAGCACCGCTTGTTCAGGTTCAATGGGGTCATGCGGGATATGCAGGAACAGTATCCAGAGCTATTTACTGCAGGTACGTCCGAATTTCGGGGACGAAATTCCCTTATAAGGGGGGAATATGTAACACCCCGTAATTTCTGAGTTATTATTTTTAATTAAATCGGTAATTAGTAATTCACTTGTGTCGTAAATTAATGAGAATTAATTCATGGGAATATTTAAAAGTGAATATATTTAAATAAGTTAACAGGTGAGTTAATTTTAGAAATTTATTCCGGATGACGATTTTAAGCGCGCGGTTGAGTCCGGTAGGGTCGAAATAGCCCGAAATGAGTGGTTATATGCATATATTGGGTGTCGAGGCCTAATTAGACATATTTGAGCTCCATATGGAGAGTATGGACCATTTTTATAAGGCCCATAAGTCCAAAAACGTGAATAGGGTTTTTAACCCCAAATGTGTAAAAGTTAGGCAACTTAAATCACATTAGAAGACTAAAAAGGGAAAAAGCTTAAAGGGAGAGCCAAAGAGAAAAGGAACTTGGGAATCTTGGAGAGATTGTTTCAATTGCAATTCAACACCTTCATTCAATGCCTTAGATCTTCATTTTGAGGCAAGTGGTTTAAATTTTGATTATTAAATTGCATCAAATCTTTTCATATTAGTAGAGGTGGAATTCAATTAAAAGAGGTGGAATTCAATTAAATACTAGGGTTTGTTCTTGAGCAAATTGGGGATTTCCTTTTTAATGGAGGTTATAAATTTGTAGGGATTTTGAGAATTGATGAAATTGATGATTGAATTGATGAAATTGTTAGGGCTAGATCTGTTATAACAAAAGAATGGATTTAGGATGAATCTGGGGACGTTTTGATGCAAAAATTTGTTCAGAACATAGGTTGAAAATTTGTTAATGGCGGACTGAATTTTTAACAGAAGAGAGAGGAGAAATACCAGGGTTGTTCGAATGACCTGGTATTTTGTTCAAACGAGATCCACTGTTGTTCGAACGACAGGGCTCTTCGTTTGAACCACATGTTATGTCTTTCTGCAATTCCTCTGATTCAGACCTGTTGTGTTGAAGATTTACAGTTCTTGCCCTAACTGAATTATGAATTTAAGTATTGAATTAGGATTTAATTTGGGAATACCTAACCTTGAAATTAATTAGAGGACTAATGAAATTGAAGATGTAAAGTTCATGATTTAGCATATTATAATCTTGTTGTTTAAGTGATTAGACTTGATTGCATGAAATTGAAAGGCGGATTGAAATTATTAAATTCGAGCCGAGAGATAGAGAGTCCGGGTATACTTGAAAGGGATACACCAAAATAATGAGAATTAATTAGTGTGTAATTAATTAAAATGAAGTCGGACCATAGACTTAAATGTTTTAGGCTTGGATATGGGCATAATACTCCGGTAGTCTGGATTTCTATATATATGTTGATGTGTAGTACATATATATGATTTATATATATATATTTGTGTGAATAATATATATAGTAAAGCCATACCAATATTAATGCTATCATAGGAGGTTGCGCGATGTGGGTGACTCCCCTGGCTAGCAAATGTAGGGTGAGTATATTCCCAAGGCGATAGCGTCCGTATTTAAGGATGGGACCGTTACGGTATGGAGCGGACACTTTCGAGGGGAACTATGGTCGCCTCCTATGCGCTGGGTGATAGCATTTATATCTAACATGCGTGTGAATGTTGAGATATGATACGTATATATAGTGCAGAATTATATACGGGAATATATATATATATATATATATATATATATATATATATATATATATATATATATATATATACATGGTGTGAAATGTATAGATAATATAACTTATGGGAATGATATATGATTTAAAGTGAGAAATGATGCTTTATGAAAGTAAATGTGAATAATAACTCATAAAAATGTACTATATTCACTTGGGGTATAATAGTGGGGAAATTAGTATAATATTTGGGACAAGGCCAGTTACGAGGAGAGTGGCTAGGTGTATTATGTATAATTCGTTAGGTGTGCACATTAGTTGAGGGGTGAGGTGTACTCAAAGGAGTGCGCGGCACTAACTTAAATATGAAAAGCACTTGCATTTTAATTTCTTGTATTTAAATACACTTGCTAAATATTTTCAAATATTTTGGGTACTAACCCTTGCTATAAAAAAAATTTAAAACCTTTTAGGTGTCCTACCACAGGGACGCCCGGCTTGATTTCATTCCAGGGACTCGCAGCAATTACGGGTGTGGTCGTTGCAGGATTCGGATAGACGCATCTATTTCTTATGTTCCTAGTGCAGAGATCCTTATTAGATTTCGAGCATGTAGTTCATAGTTTTATTCAGTATCTTTTCAGATTGTATGGGATTTATTACTCTTTGCTAGTTTAGTTTGGTTATGGATTTAGCCGATGGTTTATTCGGCAAGACTGTTATTACTCTATGTGATGATTGGTTTCTACTAGCATTTGTTGTGTTACTTTATTTCCATACTTATTTTGCATTGGATTAATAAAGATAAAATTTGGCATCAGCTTAATGAAAGACTAGGTGGTTAGTAATTAATGACTTAACGACAGTGATGCTAAGAATGAACCAGATGAGATTCCTATTTAATTTGATATAGGATTGATCACCCGGTATTTTACTCTGTTCTAAAAGGCCCGCCTAGGCTTGAGGCTTAAGAGAAACGCATCGCGTACGCCTTATTACGCCTTATTCTTGGTAAAAGGCTTAAGGTACACTTTTTTTTTTAAAAAACAAAGGATTAGTTGACAAATATTGGTTATGGAGCATGAATATGAGAAAGATGACCACCAAACATATGGATATATTTTCAAAATTCAAGGTATGTACTATTTTATTATATTACTAGCGCTGGAATAATTAAAATAATAAAAAAAGGAAAAACGCCTTTTTACGCCTAGGCTCCTAAGGCTTGAGGCTTGACCTCTACGCCTCGACCACGCCTCGCGCCTTTTAGAACCTTGGTATTTTATTAGGCGGGGTGTCACAGAAACAAAGAGAGGATGAGGGGGAAGAGGGGGGGGCAAGAAGTCCTCTAGCAACCATAAAATATTTATATAAAATTAAATAAACATAAGTTTTTTTTTTTTACTTTAATACGTCTATAATTACCCACTTTTGAGTTCGGTACCTTTTTTAATTGCCTTTTGAGTTTGGTACTTTTTCCATTTTTAGACCATTAGAAATAACGGTCATGTGTGAGGCACGTGACCTGTTAATGAACAAATTAATTAAAAACAATAGGAACAAATAAAAAATAAAATAAAAAAACAATCGATCTCCAGCTCCCCCTGCCCTACCACTGGCCACCTCCCCTCTGCCAGCCTACCCCCCTCCTTGTCACCCACCCCCACCCCGTCCAGCCCACTGCCTGCATCCCACTGTCTCTCTACACATAACCCCAACCACCATCAACGGCCACCACCGCTCTCAACCCCAACCACCTGTAAATCAGCAAACCTTACCTCCACTACAATTCCTAAATCAAACACTAACTTGTAGATTTGTGGATCTATTCGAACCTAACCTTATCTCCACCTCCATTCTCAACACAAACCCTAAGTTCTACACTTCATGATCGTATGGGGGTTTCTTGTGCGATGGGGATGGGGAAGACACAGACGTGGAAAGGTGAAGGCAGTGGTGGTCGTAGGGTGGAGGAGGTAGTGGTTATTGGGCTGAGGCGGCTATGTTGGTGTGTGCCGGAAAAACATAGAAGACGGTGAGTTTGGAATGGGGGTGAGGGTGTCGGCGGGGATGGGTGAGGTGGGTTGAGTGTTAGCTGCCATGAGAGACGGAGGTTGGTGGGGCTGGCCGGGATGGGAATGGGGGAGGTTGGGGGTTGGGGAGAGGAAGATGATATGTTTGGCAGGTTACTATTTTTTTATTTTTTTTCCTTTTATTTAAGGAGTTTTCTTTATTTTTTTCTTATCTTTACTTGTATTTTAAAATAATTTTTCATTAAGAGGCACATGGCTGTTAAATGTAACCGATCTTTTAACGGAATGGTTACCAAACTCAAAGTCAATTAAAAAAAGGAACCAAACTCAAAAGTGGCTAATTATGCACTTAAAAAAATGAAAAAAATAATAATAATAATAATAATAATAATATATAAAAAAAAAAACTGTACTGCTGCTTTTGATTGCAAAGTTGGAAAAAAAAATTAAAAAGCGGTTCATTACAACAAGAAAATAGAAGATTTGAGTAGCTAGTTGAGGTAATCTTACCTTTTCCTTATTCCATGGAATCCAATTCTTACTCACCAACAAAAAAATCTATTCCACGAAAAATAGGAAAATAATGATAGCAACTCACCTAGCCACTCATTTTTATTCCACTCTTTTTCTAACTTCTCATATATATATATATATATATATATATATATTAAATATTTCTCCAACTTTGCAAGCAAAAGCAAAAGCACCCTACATGAATCACTAGCTATGTAATCCTATCAGTCCAGCTAAGAATCAGAGCAAAGAAAAAACAAATTTACTAAACTCTCTCCCTCTGCCCAATAAAATTCGTGTGTTCACATATTCCTCACTATTTACACACGCATCAAGTTATCGAGATATACGAGGTTTCTATTCCTCATAGACAAAAATTGAACTCAAAACATGAAAAAAAAAACTATTATTTACCTTTGTCAGGCAAAAAACGCTCTGTGATATATCGATCTGCAAGAACTGCGGCTGAAACAAGGGCACTGTCAGATATTTTGACCCCATGATGCAACTCGTACCGCTCACGCAACCCACGAAGAATCGAAATTGTGTCTTCTACAGATGGTTGGCCACAAAATACTTGCTGAAACCTACGTTCCAGAGCAGGATCTTTCTCGATGTACTTTCTGTATTCAGTCAATGTGGTTGCTCCAATACATCGGAGCTCACCTCGGCCAAGCATTGGTTTCAACAAATTTCCAGCATCCATTGCTCCACCAGTAGCGCCTACGCAAAAAGACAAAAAAGATCACCCCATCAGTAAATAACCGAATATTGACGAATTGACCCCTACTTTTTTAATTACGTTTTAGCCCTCAAAACGTGTCTGAGCATATCAGACAATGTGACCGAACATGTCAGCATGGAAGAAAATTCAAAAAAAATTGACAATTTTTTTTGGGGGGTGACGTGTTTCCCAACGTGTAGATTTGAATTTCTTCCGCATTGGACACTTAAACAAGACCCCGGAAGAGGGCTAGTGCTTCATAGTGACATGTTTCCCAACTATGCTCACATTGACATCATAACAGATTAAGATGACTCCTCTCACCCTCCGAGTAGGTATAGCAGGCTCATGTCAATGTGAGCCTAGTTATCAGTAGAAAACGATATGTGACGATGCAGCAAAGTGATGCATATCACATGGATCAAATGCAAATAGCAGTGTATTGGTGACGTATCGCAATATGGTATTAGTCAGCATCAACATAATATAATGCAAAGGAAAATTCATTTTGTTTAAGGTACTCTTACTTTGTTTCTTATATTCCAATATTCTTATAATAACGGGATGACAGTTGGATTCAAACAGTTATTATTTTCCCCAAAGGCACAACTCTTATCGTGAGATGATGTAATTATGTTCTAGTATTGGTTTTAGATTATAATATGTTTTCTATACATTTATTTATTGTTTACTACATATTTTACGATTTCTACCAAATCTGTTTATAAGATTCTTGAAACGCAATTCAAGTATTTTCAATTTGCGGGACGATACACGATTTGACTACTTTGAATGTGAGAAAATAAATTTGTGCATAAAACCCACGTGAATAACTAACCTGCACCAACCACAGTATGGATCTCGTCAATAAATAGAATAATCTGCCCATTTGAAGCAGTGACTTCCTTCAACACAGCTTTTAGCCTTTCCTCGAAATCTCCTCGAAACTTGGCACCAGCAAGCAGCGAGCCCATATCCAATGAAATCAACTGTACAGTATGAACTAGAAAGCAGATTATTAACATGAATATATATATATATATATATATATATATATATATATATATATATATATATATAATTTTAATAATTCCTCTTCAATTCATCATACTCATTAAATCAAGATTTTATAGTCACTTTGATCATCGATAATCACAAATAAGGAAAAGCACATATCACTGCACAAACACAACACAAATTTAACATAAAATCACAAGATCGATATTCACAAAGTCACCATTGATGAAGACGGAGGAAATCGGTAACTAGTCCACCATAGCCATCTATGGTAACATCGGTAATCATCAGCAATCGAAGAAAGCCAAGGTATGTTCATTTCCTCAATTATCGATCCTCAAAACAATGAGACATGAGTCAGGCGAAAACCCATGGGAATCGGAAGATTCATTCGATAGTCACCTGAGATCCTCAAGAGTACTAGCTTGGAGGTTGGAGAGTAAGGCAAATGGGCTCCCACATACCAACCACCCTAATACGAGAGTAAAAGGCACCATTAACCTCGATAACCTGGATTTCCACAAGATAACCACACATTGCTATTTTCGGGCCCAACACATCCCTGGTACATTCTGTTTTGACACAAGACAGACTGATACTTTCCATAATAAACACATGAGGCTCTGTCAATATAAGCCAACCGACTAATCGCCTTTCTCATATCTGCTACTTGATATTGTTGCATCGTATGCTATCAACCCATTTAATTATCCCTCAACTCCTAATTAATGCTAGTTGACTTGCTCCCCAAGCCCAAGATCAAGGGTTGAGATCTTCCCCACACTCACCATATTAGTGGCCCCCCATTGCTATCACTTACCTAGTAGTTCCACAACATCAGCCTTGAAAACCTAAACCACAAACAACACTCATACCACCAATCATTCCCCCCATTATCACACCACTACAACCACCATTTTTACCCACTAGTGGCAAAGCAGCACTTCAACTCTCAACTCTCAGGATAACAACCCCACAATCCAATGGTGCCTAGGCTGCCTCCTATTTTACTCTGAAAAATGGTGCTTACTCTCTCACCCTCCATCCCAACACACTCACAAGATCCATTATTGTCATTTATTACTGTCATACTGCATGTTTATATTATTACTCCATTATTTTACTGTTCATATCCCCCTTACACCGCTGATCAAGATCTTTCCTAGACGGGTTACACCTCGGTCCTTGAGGGACAAACTCCAGAACCCCAGCCCACCACTAACTACCCTCCAACACAATTATTACCTAACTTTATGTATCATTCTCAATCCTTTTTTTTGGCTATGTGTATCATTCTCAATCCTTTTTTTTGGCTATGTGTATCATTCTCAATCTTGAACACACAGAAATCACAGAGCTTTAGTATGAATACATGTGTGTTCATTGACAAGCAGCTAGAATGAATCCTTGCTTCGTTATTTAGAAAACTGTCACAAACCTTACTCTCACTGAGAATTTGAAAATTTCCCAACCACATGATTGCTCCAGAAGAAAGGCATTATACTATCAGATTTATCATAAGTTCAAGATTATTATATTTAAGATATAAATAGCTTTACGTTTGTGAAAAACAATATTTTTTTCTTCACTTTTTCATTATTTAAACTCAATTTTCCATATCGTATGCGGAATATAACTGAGGAAGAGAATAACCTTCCGATTCATCAGAGGTTCAGGAACATCCCCACGGACAATTCGTTGAGCTAACCTGCAAGTATATGATGTTTGCTTATAAAAAGAAATTGTGCAGTACAGAATAATGTAGGAATAGGAATTATCACAGAGGAAAAAATAAATAAATAAATAAATAAATAAATAATAAAAAATAAAGATGTTCGCATTCTCAATATGTTTAAGTATGGTGTGACTGCATAAACAAATTGCTGACCGTATCTTCTGAAATGGCATACCACATAACTTCACACAAATAGAATTTATGGTGATATATATTATAGTAAAACATTATCATTCAACCATCATTTATTCTTTTTGACGAGATATAGCTCAAGCTATCAAATATCATATTTTGCACCACCACATTATCATAGAAGATTTCAGCTTATAAAAAAGTATAACAAATTACAGGTGACCCTCGAATGTTTAGTTAAAAATGTACAGGAGAAAAGAGGCAGTGTTTGGAAACTGAGATGAAGAAAATTCTCAAATTTCATAGACAATTTGTAAAATAAGCAGTCATTGTTGAAATGTACATTTAAAAGGAACCCAAAACTTTAGAAGTACATCACAGGACAAAAAAGGTTTTCAAAATTCAAGTGTTAATAAATATTAAGTTAAAACCATTTTGAAAGCTCAACTTGGAGTCGTCCTTCTTTACTCAGGTAGTGAACATCCCTCTTTACAATCAATGATATGGCAAGCTTTATTATGCATTTTTTTTAGTTTAGTTTACTGAAAGAGCAATGAAACAAGAAAGCTGCAAATCTAAAAAAGACTTTACCACAGTTCTTATAAAGTTTATTCTCTTACAATTTGAAATCTTGGTTGCAGCAATTACATTTTCTTATTCAGTATGTCAACAATTCTAGTTGTTCTTCTCATGTCCATTAGGACCAGTGAGGCAGACAAATACTTCCCTCAGAAGGAACAAAAGTAATACTGATGATTTTTTTTCCAAAATTAAAGAAAGGAGCATGTGTGTGTCGGGTTTTTTTGGGGGGTGCAGTGAGGGGTACTTGGTGTATATAACAACTTTTAATAGAGGGCAATACTAGCATTAATATAATTTTTTTTACTTTCATGCATTACCAATTTTCAATATTAGACTTTAATACTATTTCAATATTACTCTCTCTCTCTCTCTCTCTCTCTCTCTCTCTCTATACATATATATATATATATATATAATAATGCTCTTGTGTGGACTAGTCCGCATTTTAAAAATGCGGACCGGACATGTGTCAGCTAACGATATGCTTAGAAATTATCGCCTAAATTATAGGCACACTCTCTCTCTTTTCCGGGCTCACCGCCAGGTGACACATGTCTGGTCCGCATTCTTAAAATGCGGACTAGTCCGCACAAGAGCAAGATTGTAAATATATATATATATATATATATATATATATAAATCAAAATCGGAATAGAAACAAATCCCCAAATCTATTTCAGATCGTGAATCAAGTCGCACCTTGAAACCATAAAAATCACTCTTAAACCAACGTTGCTTTAGCAATCAAGAATATATATATATATATATATGCACAGTGTCTGTGAAAGTATGCATGTTTTATTATTAACATTTGGTGAAATCGATTGTTTGATGAGAGGGCTAGGGTGAAACCGATTCGAGTTCGCAGGGTTCTGCTTTGGGTTCAGGGGTTTGGGTCTGTACAATGTAATTGTTTTCTCAGGGGTGTTTGGAAGGATCTTAAGTTTTTGGAAAAATTTTCAACATAAAATGCATTTTCTTTTTAGACGTTTATATTTTAATAGTTTTTTTTTTTTTTTTTTTTTGGGGGGGGTCTAACTATTTTAATTTATAATGCTACGTATCTAACACTTTTTCTGATGATTCTACCAGTCTATTTTTTAAATTAAAAACAATAATGTCTAAAAATAAAAAAATATATAAATAGTAATTTATTAGAGTCAAAATGACCCTATTTCTTTTTACAAATACAATTCTCATTTCACACAACAGCCCTCTCCCCACCCCCCACCCCACAACAAAGACACTGCTTCACACTCAAGTTACAGGTAAGATTATACTCACGAGGGCAAAGGTCAGCAGCCAACAGACCTCCTTCACCAGTTTCAGAAAATATTTTCTAATTTGTTGTTAAAACACTATTCATTCAATCATTCTTTTTTTTGTTATATTTGATTTTTTCTTTACATCTAAATTGATAAGAAATACATGTCATCTCTTCCATTACCAAAAACCCCTTAGAGCATGAAGAATCTGCAAAACAAACTAGGCAAATAGAGATTATCTATTGTTCTCTTCTCTGTACATACAAACAATCCACGGGAATAACTTCTACTTGTAAATAAGATGATGCACTCTGCATGTAAAATATTCAAAGACTTCAAAGATCATACCCTTCAGCAATTGCCGTTTTCCCCACACCAGGCTCACCAATAATTACAGGATTATTCTTTGTCCTCCTAGATAATATCTGGATGCACCGCCGGATTTCATCATCTCGTCCTATAACGGGATCAAGTTTGCCTCGCCTGGCAAGTTCAGTCAAGTCATTCCCATATTTTTCAAGAGACTCATATTTACCTTCAGGATCTAAACAAAATAAGCACAAAACCCATGAGCAGGCATGTAAAGGATAAAAAAGAAGGAAAGAATCAAAACAGAAAGAAAAAGATCCAAAAACACAAACATAAATTTAAAATGTAGTGGAAATATTATCTTTCAGAATATAACTTGGAATGATAAGAAAGGCACACATGAAAATGTATTCTTAGCTTGTAGCTCTAATTCCTTATAATAAAAGACAATGAATGACGGAATAAACAGTAACTTAAGAAGCTCATATATGACACAGACACGGGAATAAGACAACTAAAAAAATACAACATGATACGACCAGGATACAGTAATAAAATGATAATAATAATAATAATAATAATAATAATAATATATTTTATATGTATAAAAAGATACTGATGTAACAACTTTATGAATAGTATGGCAAGAAAAAATATCGAGTCAACAATTTTATAAAAGATATAAAAAATTGAGTACATGCAACGTGGCAACGCCGTTGGGAGAGAGAAGTTTTATTTTATGACTTTTGGTAACGAGGCAAAAGAATACTAAATATTAGTCAAATTTGTTAACTTACAAAATGGTCTTGTTCAAAAATTGCAAAAGTGCCCCCAATCTCACCATACCCCCTCACATTTCCAAGACGAATCCGGAAAATAAAAATAAATCTTAAAGCTTAGATATGCAAAAGATGCATGTCTTTTATCCTGATTCATATTTAAATATGCCTCAAATACGCATCGGGCGGGTATCCGTTAATCCAATATGGGGACCCTAACGAAATATTTGTGCTTCATAGATAGTAATCATTGTGTCACAAGTTTGAAAGAAGAAATATACTTTTACCTATAGGATAATGTTCACGATAAAAAAAAACTAATACAACAAAGAGAACAATTCAGGATTTCTTAAACTCCTGAAACATCAATTTATTAAATTCGGATCCTACCTCAACTTTGATACCTGCAACAATCATAACCTTTTGAGAGGTTTTATAAATTCCATACCATGAGATTAGCTGCTTCATTTCACATAATCTAACTTGAAATTTGTTTTGCACTTTTCATATTTATTTTAATGTTTGAGTAGTGGTAGACTAAGGAACGTAGATGTTTCTTTGTGAGTAATGTCATCCATGACATAACGAGATGCTAGAAAATTCCATTAGCGGTCAGGATTTAAAGTGGAATATTCGCCCCCCTCTCCAGCTAAGGCCCAAAGTTGAGGGGGCCTATAAAGTGTTGTATTGGTTTATTTGTAGAGTACATTGATTTTATGGATCGGATTTACATAAATTCGTCCTTTAGTTGTTGTGTAGTTGTAATGCCGGTAAATCACATCAAATTGGTATCAGGGCGAACGACTTTTGTCCCTGGATGAGTAAGGCTCGAAGGAACAATCTTCGGACCACTCCTCCAAATACTACCATGTCGAAATGATCAAGTTGCCTCACCTTCTCTGGCACCTTCGACCTAGAGGCATCACCAACAGGTGAAAACTCCGTTCGTCGCTTCTAAACATCGCTAATCTTTAGCGATGGCCGCCTGCCAATTGAAATGTGTCGTCTGGCACATTCCCTCGCCACCAACCACCGCGGGCCAATCATTGGTCACCATTACACTTTTCACACCCTCCTAACAGTCAGCCCACTATCCTCAACATTCAATCCAATCAACCAACACCAGCACAAGTATCAAACCCTCGATCCAATCGCAAACCCGAGCCACTCAGACCCTCACCTCTACCTCTACCTCTACCTCTACCTCTACCTCTACCTCTACCTCTCGGTCACGTCTAGCAACCCAAGCAAGCGAGGTCCAACATGTCATTCGGACACATGGAAATCTAAAACCCCCCTGTTGTTCCATGCACCCAGGTACTTTGGTTTTTCCTCAGCACGCCAGCATTAGAGTCAAATCCTGTTGGTAACCCTCTAGTCGCCTTTGTCGATGTCCGAAAAGCTTCACCGAAGTCGAGCGAGCCCTATTGGAGCTCCAATGAATGCCACAGACCTAAATAGCCACCACCCATCTTGTTTACTCCCCATACTTCCATCCTTCAATCCATTCAGAAGCCGCATACTACAAACCTAAACTCAAATTTCCAGCAAAATTACGAACCCGTTTCCTTCAAGTTTTCAAACTTTACACTTTCAGTCCCTTACCATGGTTCAATGTATATGCCGAAACCAGACAACTCGGACGAGTTCACTAGGTATTACAGGGCAGCAACCCGAGTTCGAATCATGAATCGTGAAATAAGCAAAATAGTCCTAAATCGGCCGAAAAATTGGAGAACTCAGTCTGAATATCAGCTTCCACTAGCAACTCGCTCGATTGTTTCCTAAAGGATTTCCTTGTAGACCTATTAACTACTGATATGTACTAATTAAGTTATATATCTATAATCTAGATGTATAATTATACATATAAGTTCACAATTTACAATTTTAATATAAATTTTATTTAACTAAAAATATTTGGAAACCGAATTCTAATAACTTTGGAACGATGCATTTGACAAGTGCACCAAGTACCATAATAATCAATTCGATAATGCTATGCATACTAAAGGATGATTTTGTACTTGTATAATTGATCCATGTTATTATATTTATTTTAAAACTAATATATTTCTATTAAAAAAAAAGATTTAGATAGTGTTAAGTATCGCCTAAGACCGATATCAAAACCAAGTTGAGAATTGGGTGGCCGAGTCATTGATCGATACCGCGACTTTGAACATGACCCTCACACTTTCAACATAACTGCAAGCCCTTACACTGAATTTTTAAAGTTACAATTCAGCCCCTCAAAAACTTCCAAAATTTCTGATTCGGCCCTTTTTGGCAATACCCAAAACTTTTTTTCTCTTCGAGTTAGAACGATGGGTACATCAAAGAGACCATACATGACTGTCAAGTATGTGGATGCGGCAGGCTAAGCAGAACTTGAGAGGGCAAGCCATGGCTCCGTTGAATCCCTTCACGAAAACTTCGAGTGCTGGAGGCAACCAGATTTCTCTTCGTACGAGAAGACACAGAGTTACCGTCTCTGAGTCGTCTCTGCTGTACGATACGAGGAATGCCACCAACTCTTTGAAATCCAGTGTCGCCAGGAGCTTGGAAACGATGTATGCTCTCTTAGTGCACAACGAGCGGATGACTTAGCCGGATATTGCGGTTATTTGTTCTTGAGTTAGCCAACACCTTTGCACCCTATCGCATCCCATCCTTAAGCTCGAGGCGAGCATCCTCAAGTGGGGGAGAATGATGGGGGCAAATCCCCTTGATATCTTTAATTGTATTTTTCGTATTCATTTAATGTTCTATTAGTGGTAAAATAAGGTATGTATAACTTCTTTGTGACGTCATGGTTACGTCATCGTCATGGTTACGTCATCTATGACATCACAAGGAATGGACATTCCTGTAGTGGTTACCACTAGCTTGGTCCCAAGCTAGGATAGGCTTATATTATTGATGGCCGTTATGAATGAGAATGAGATTGGATGAGATAAATTAATTGTTGTTGTTGTTGTTGTTGTTGTTGTTGTGTAGTTGTAACGCTTCTGCAAATCACATCAGCAATGTTTAAAAAGGCGAAAGGCGAGGCGAGGCGTTTTGGCCTCGACGAGGCGAGGCGTAAGCCTCGAGGCGCTTGAGGCGTAAGCCTCACCGAAAAGAAAAAAAGAAAGGGAAAAAAATATAAAAAGATAATTTCACAAAAAATAATCCAACACATTAAATGATGCAAAAGGGTCCATAATCATTCAATCCATCAACCAATCAAACTAAAAGTTCATCTCCATTACATCATTACCGTATTGTTCATCACAAAAACATATTATTCATCACAAAAACATAGAAAAACAAAGCATCCCCTCAAGCTTAATACTAAAACAATAATGGATCATCCGTATCCAAAGGCTTGAAAAGCGGATTTAATCCATCATCATCGCCGCTATCATCACCATCGCTAATAGGATCGTCCATTGAATCATCATCATATCTAATGGTCGTCTCGTCATCATCATCACCCGAGTCAACATCAACAAATTCATCTTCCTCATCTACCAAGATCCCCTTTCCTTTACCTATAAGATAAAATATAATTATTTTAACTCTTTAAAATAATTATTTAATGTAAAAAAGACAATTATGAATACTAACCCTTTTTTGAAGTGTTAAATTGTGAATTATTTCTCTTTCTTCCTCGCCCCCCTCTAGCACGTTCACGGCGAATGGGAATGGGAATCTCTCCTACCCCTATCACATCATCCATCGCTCCTGAGGCATCCGTAACCACCGAGGCATCTGTCGAATGGGAATCATCTTGCCCCGCTACCCACTCATCATCTGAAGGTAGATGATCAATAACCAATGGGTCCTCATCCTCTTTAAGCGCCTTCTTTCTCAAAAACTTCGTCTTTAACTTCTTGTTATACATTATATACACCAATGAATTCAACCTCTTCGTTGACAAACGATTTCTCTTTTTCGTATGGAGCTGTATAAATTTTTCAAATAATAATTTTTTAGTCATAAAATAAATAATAATTTTTACAAATAATATTTTTTTACAAACGAATACCTGATTGAATGTGCTCCAGTTGCGTTCACATGCGGACGAAGAGCATGTAAGACTCAAAACCCTCACCGCAAAACTAGTCAATTCTGGAGTTCCATCTCCAAATTGAATCCACCAATCCGCTAAAATAAGAGTGAAGTAAAATTTAGTTAAAAAATGTATTTAATGGTATTAATCAAAAGCAAATCGTACTTAAACAAAAGATTTACTTACCGGGACTACGCAATTTGCAACTTGTTTTTGCCGACGCAAAAGAGAAAAAACCCTTTCTATTCCTAAAATCATCAATCTGTATATCCGCTTTCAATCTATCTTGATCATTCGGAATAAGCTTTTCCATGCAAGTCAATAAACCCAATTTAATTTCAGGATGGTTAGAGAAGTTCTCTTCATATTGAAAATGTGGATTTAAGAAATATGCCGCCGCATGCAAATGGCGATGTAACTGAAACTCCCATTTCGTATCAATTATGCTCCATATCTCCTTATAAGACCCCTCATCTCCTCCCAAATTTTCTGCTATGGTCTCCTTTGCTTTGTCCATTGCACCATAAATGAAACCCATCCCTGGCATCTTCTCTGAATCAGTCATTCTCAAAACCCCCACAAGAGGTTTTGTGCTTCTAATTGCGTACGACATACTACCCCAAAAATTTCGATCCTGCAAAATGATTTTTTTTATTTGCTTCCCTTCATCCTTCTTTGCCCAGCTTGATCTAGCCCATTCAGGAGAAGTGAACATACGCTCCAATGGTTCCTTAAGGCTATACATACTCTGAAGGGTCAAATAAGCGGTAGCAAATCTCGTTGCAGCCGGGCGAATAAGATCCTTCTTCGTATGATCTCTCATCAATTGCAAAACCCACCCATGATTATATATGAAGTTACTCACCTACAATTAAAAAGTAATATGTGAAACGAATTAAAAAGTAAAAAATTAAAATTAAAGATGAATTAATACCTTCTTTGACTTTATCAAGGCGTTTTTGTGTTGCGGCAATTCCCCAACTTTCTCCAACATTAGGTCAATGCAATGGGCGGCGCATGGTGTCCACCACAGACGTTTCCTCTTCTCCATCAACAACTTTCCCGCCGCCTTATAATTCGAGGCATTGTCGGTTACAACTTGAATGACCAACTCCTCCCCCACCTCCTCAACAACACTATCAAGAAGCTTAAACAACATGTTTGCGTCCTTTATAGCATCTGACGCATCAACTGATCGCAAGAAAACCGTTCCATGTGGATTATTAACGAGAAAATTTATCAAATGGCGACCTCGAATATCCTTCCAACCATCCGATAATATGGACACCCCTGTTTGCATCCACGTTTTCTTTACTTCATCAACTACAATTTTGGCACGCCTTTCTTCCTCTTCTAATATCCACGTGCTAAGCTCGTATGCAGTAGGAGGTTTCAACCCGCGACCATACTTTCCAATTGCTCGCACCATACTAATAAAGGAAGGACTATTTGCCACATGAAATGGAAGACCATTTTCAAAGAAAAATCTACCAATATCAAGGCATGCTTCATCTCTAGCCTCCTTTTCAGTTTTAGGCTTAGGTTGATCATCACAACCATCATCATCAAGATCAACTAAAAACCTATCCATGGGTCCCCTAATCCCCCTAGCCGTACTACCCATACTTGAACCATCTTTTGAACTTGTAAAATACGCACCACTCTCAATATGTTCCTCGGATTTTCTTCGGGCCACATCTTTTTCAAAGTTTTTATTTTTCAAGAAATCCGCCATTTCTTGTCTCACATCCGTAGGAACTCTATCACATTCTCGAACATTTTTTTTCGTTCCCGCAAGATGATCTTTCATTCGTTTGACACCCCCCTTTATAACTTTATTGCAAAACTTACATTGGATATAGACATATCCTTTCCCATTGTCAACCTCCGTACCATATTTCCAAGCGGGATCCTTTCTAGACATAATTCAACTACAAAAAAAAATATAAAACAAAGTTATTACAAAAAACAAGTTACAAAATATTGTGGAACAGGTTTTATTAAAATATTGTGAAACAGAAAAAAGTGTAAAACTATAAACTAAGCTAAAAATAAAAGTTTTATGGGAAATAACAGAAAACAGGAAAAAAAACAGAAGAAAAAAAAACAGAAAAGTAAACTAAGTTTACAGGAAAAAAAAAGTAAAAAAAATTAAAACCAAAGTTTTTACAAAAAACAATCTACTAAAACTAAAACTAAAACTAAAAAACAAATAACATAAACAGTTTCATATAACAGTTTTTAGACAAAAAACAAGTTAAAAATTAATTGTGAAAAATGTTTTATTAAAATATTGTGAAACAGAAAAAAGTGTAAAACTAAAAACTAACCTAAAACTAAAAGTTTTTATAGAAAATAACAGAAAACAGGGAAAAAACAGAAGAAAAAAAACAGAAAAAAAAAACAGAAAACTAAACTAAGTTTACAGGAAAAAAAAAAAGTTTTTACAATGTTTTTACAGGTAAAAAAACTTAAAACCAAAGTTTTTACAAAAAAAAATATACTAAAACTAAGTCTAATACTAAAACTACAACTAATACTAAACTAAAAAACAAATAACATAAAAACTTTATGTTAACAGTTTCGTATAACAGTTTCGTATAAAAAACAAACAAATAACAGTTTCTAGTAAAAAACTAGGGCCGGAGTTGAAGAATTAAAGGGTTTTGCTCTTACCGAGGGCCGGACTTGAAGAATGGAAGGAGAAGGATGGCCGGATTAGGGTTTCGGTGAAGGAAAATGGTTTCGGAGTAGAGAGAGAGTAAGCGGGCTTCAATAATACAAGGGTTAGGGTTTATTTCTAACGAACGGTTTTTTTTTTTTTAACTATCTTCTCTTTTCCATTTTTTAAGCCCCGTATAAGAGGCGTACGCCTCACCGCCTTGAGGCGGTCAGCCTTGAGGCGCAGCGCCTCATCCAAAAAGGCGTAAGCCTTTCTTTAATGGCCTGAGGCTTAAGCCTCGAGGCTCTTTTCTCTCGCCTCGCCTCGAGGCGCGCCTCGAGGCGTACGCCTCGGGCGCCTTTTTAAACATTGCACATCAGTATAATATACTAGAACAAATTATACTCCGATAGAGAGTTTTATTATGATTAAATGTTGCTTCAATCTAAAAAAACAAAAATATCAAAGTCCATATATATAACAAGATGCTTTTGTTTTTCTACGATGGCCCGTTTTCAAGTGACCTTTTGAACTACAAATCTAAGTCTGGGGTCCATACATCTCTAAAAATATGTCAAACGACTTCCAAGATACTTCGGAGACCTATAAAAATTATCACGCCCATAATATTTTAGCAAAATTAATATGTGATTTTATAAATCACAATTAGCATTCTTCCATTACTTCCTTGGTTTCTTGTTGTCAGCTACCAAACAATGAAAATAAATGGTACCAAAAGATAAGAGCGAGAAGGAAAAAATTGTGCCATTATTAAGCAAGTAAAATGGGGGTCACCACCATCCCACGGCCAAGCCAAAACCCACAGCTACCCACCATCACCCACATTCAAGACCAAACCATTCCACACCCCATCACAAGACCACGCTCAAACCCAGCAAACACCGATATTAGTCTCCATCACCCATTGCACTAAAGTTTCCGCGGGAAGTCGAGATCTCCGACAAAGGATTACGGCCGAGGAAAAACAAAGCGAGAAGGGAGGAACCTGAGGGGAAGTTTACTTGTTTTCGGAGGAGGGTGAGTTTTTCATCACACTAAAGTTTCTGGAGGAGGGTGAGTTTCTCATTTACTTATTTTTTAAGCCCAATGTTTGATAGTATATACTTGGACATGATGGAAGGGGGTGGTGGGGGAAGAGAGAGAGAGAGAGAGAGAGAGAGAGGATTAGGGTTTTTAATTTGGGGGAAGAAGATGAAAGGGGAAGTTAGATGAGGGTATTTTTATCCATAAAAATTCAGGGGGTAAAGTCAAATTATAGATTAAGAGATTTTTTGTCAATTTTTTCAACTTTGAGCGAGTTAAGTCAAAATATGGCATCATCTCAAGGGGTTATATCAAAGAAGCACTGATTTTTTAAGAAATATCGAGGTTGTGACAATTTTATTATATAAGAAACATTGAGGTTATGTAATTTGTCAAAATAAATAATCACATTAGTGTGCCAATAACCGTCAGATGACATTGGTCACGACACTTGAGCCGATTTACGTCCCCAACCATTGGCTTGTAATTGTCCATTTTTTGAGAAATTTTATTCAAAGAGAGTGAGAATTCTTGGAAGCTTTAAGATTAAAGCATCAAATATTGTAAATTTAGTGAGAGAAATTTTCATGAGATAGACTTGTAACCACATAAACTTTATGGACTCTTACCGTTTTCATTTAGTTGCTATGCATTTAAATTATCTCTACTATTGCAATTTTTTGGCACCATACATATAAAAGCAACTATATAGTTCATACTTTGATCAGTTACTCTCTGACTTCCACGAACAGCTTGAACAGCATCCTTCAAAGCCTTCTCGCTCAACTGCAGCTTCTTGAACAATTGCTCCCCAAATCTCTTATCCGAATGAAATGCTAATACCAAATGTTCCACAGACACAAAATCATCTTTCATGTCTTTCTTATGCGTTCTTGCGCTGTCCAAGAGGGATCTCAAATGTGAGCCTACTATAGGGCCACTTGTCTCTCCCGTCACCTGTCACAAAGCAATATATATACAAGTAAGTCGCGCCACAGAGAGAGATGATTGTGTATCCACGAGAATTCTCATCGACGACATAATATTAGTCATACCTTTGGTTGTTGAGATATAAATTCATCTGTAGCTTGCAGAACTGATGTGTTGTCAATTCCAGCTTTTGTGAATATTCTTCGAGCCAAGCCATCCTTCTGCTCTAAAAGAGCTTTCATTAGGTGTTCAGATTCCACAACTTGTTGTTTGCTTACTCGTGATGCATCCACGGCACCAACAATTCCCTCCCATGCCATCTCCGTAAATTCTGAGTTATTAATCTAATAGAAAAAGGTAAGGGACATAATAAGAAACGAAGGTAGCAAGGAGAATAAATTTAAGAATATGTGCAAGATTTGAATGATTGAGCGCCCCACACACGCGCGCGCGCGTGGGAAAAAAGTGAAGGGGGACAGATAATTTTACAGCCTTTTTGTTTATGGTCCACTCTTTTTTATGTTGGGACTTTGGGCAATTTTGTTGGGTTTCGAATGGGCCTTGTCTAGTAGCTTTATGAAGTTTATTTGGGTCTGAATGCAACAAAAAGAATGATAAGATATATTATATAATATTATTTTATTTTCTGATACCTTTTTTTCATTTCGAGTATGAACCACCGACACTCTTAGAGATCACATATCCGGTCATTGACACTAACACTTTGGGTCAATTTTCAAACACATCGGAGTGCTCAAATACACCAAGCGTCTTTTCTTATATTTTTTGACATGCTTAGAAAGGACAATTTCAAATACATTTGGGGGACAAAAATATAATTACCCTCAATATAAAACAGACTCAAAATGTAATCTTCGTTGGTTTATATGTGTTTCTTCTAATTAAAGGGATGAAAGTATTAACCTTTCAAAACTATTGGAACAATGTTAATTCCTTTTTTTTAGTAATATATACAAAAATATGAATAATAGTCTCTGTGTCCCCCAACGTGTCTGTCCCCTACATTTTTTTAAAAATAGACAGAGTCGCATTAGGTTGCTGCAGCAATGCTTCATTGTTGGAGACTGGCCAGCTCTGCTTGGAGTTTTAAAGGTCCTTCCAAAGATAGGCGTTGGGGATGCAGTATCCATTGGAGATGCAGTATCAATGATCAGAGAGATTACAGAGCAAGCAATTCTTCACTGATCTTTTTGCTTACCACGATTTTCTCTTTGTTGTTATGTTTTTGCTCAAATTTCATTTCCATCACAAATAACTAAACACCACACTGAGGCCTTGTAAGCACCACACTAAGAAATCTAAAAAGAAACTTATTTCTTAATCTAAATGAACTTTATAATTTGAAGAAGTGCCAATATATTGTAAGTAATGCTAAGTTAATAAAGTAAAAGTAAAAGTAAAATGCACATGTAAGTAATATGATATATTCAGTGTCTAAAAAGAAGATAAATTGTCGCATTTTCAATGTACTAACCACATAGTAAGGATATCTTGCAAAAAATTGACCAAAAATAAACGCTATCCGGTCAACATGAACTAAATTCTTATATACTATCTAGACGCTTAATATGGGACTGTTCTAACTGCAAGATTGAGATAAGTCTTATTCGATTGGCCTTATGCCCCAATCCAATCCAATTTTATGTACAAGTGGCCTAAGATTTTTATCAAATATCAGAGCAATGAGTGTTTTTCTTATAAGATGTACAATGATAAAGATATAACTGATCCATATTGTAAGGGTGGTTTAGAACTTTCATGAACATATCCAGATCCCACAATGAAATTTGAAAATGATAAATTTCAAAACATGTCCTTCGGTTTCAACCCATTTTGAGGCTTTACAATATGATTGAAGAAAACAAAAAATATATTGTCCGTCTCCAGCTTGCGTCGTGGGTAAAATATTTTCAACTTTGAAGCCCAAAGGCCCATTCATAATAACTTTACAAAAATTACAATGCTCTAATTGAAGTACGTGCTGGAAAAATCATACATTAACAATCAAATTAAGCACATTACCAAGGTCAGATCTATGTTGGGATGAAACTCGCCCACCCGAAGGGATGATGATGATTGGAGATTTTTAAGAGAATGGTAAGTTATGCCAAGTTAAAGGCATATGATGATCTTTATACAAAACTAGGAATACAAGGCGGAAAAAATATTTATAAACTTGCTAAACTTATAGACAGAAAAACAAAATATTCTAATAAAGTAAAGTGTATTAAAGTGGTGATTCAAAAGTCCTAGTCAAGGATGATGAGATTAAGGATCGAAAGATGAAAAAACTATTTCGAATGGTTATTGAATGAAAATAATGAGAGTAGATTATATATAGAAGAACTTAGGGAGACTCGAGAAAATATATTTTTTCACAGAATTATAACAACACAACAAAGGTTAGGATTGCTTAAAAAAGATGAAAACAGGGAGGTCTTTGGGATTGGATGGTATCTCTATTGAGGTTTGGAAGTTCTTAGGGGAGAAAGGAGTGTCTTGGCTTACTAAATAATTTAATAAAATTATAGCGACTAGTAGGATACCCGATGTATGAAGAAAGTGTTTTAGTACCTATTTATAAAAATAAAAGGACACATGCAAAGTTGTTTAAATTATCTTGGTTTTAGGTTAATAAGTCATACAATGAAGTTTTGAGAGAGAGTGATTGAACATAGATTGAGATTGAAAATAACAATATGGATTTATGCCTCATGCCTCAGAGGTCAACCATGGAAGCTATTTATTTATTGAGGAGATTAAAAGAAAGGTATATGGAGAAAAAGAAGATCTTCATATAGTTTTTATACATTTGGATAAGGCGTATGATTGGATACCAAGAGATACATTATGGTGAGTTTTATATAAAAAAATGAATGACTCGTAGATATATTGATGTGATCAAGGATACGTATGATGGGGCCATGAATAAAGTAAGAATATCGGGCAAAATAAGTAGGGAATTCCCAATTAATATAGGTTTGCACCAAGGTACAAGTTAAGTTGACTGGACAAATACAAGTTGAGGTGTCGCGATGTATGTTATTTGCAGATGATAAATTGGAATTGTGGAGAGAAACTATAAAAAAAAGAGGATTTAAAATAAGTAGAACTAAAACTAAATGTGTGAAGTGCAATTTTAGTAATAATGGGAAGACAAACGGGAATGTGGTATATAGTTGGAGGGTCGAGAGATAACTATAAATGATTATTTTCGTTATTTTGGATCGATTATCCAAAAAGATGCATAGGATTAAAGCATGTTGTTAAGTGGAGAAATGTTACTGGCGTATTGTGTGATCGACGCATACCTTTGAAGTTAAAGGGGAAATTCTATAAGACGGTCATTAGATCCGCCATGTTATATGGGACGAAGTGTTAGCAACAAAAAAAACAAAATGTGCAGAAAATGAGCATGTCGGAGATGCGAATGCTAAGATGGATGTTTGGTAAAACTCGAAAGAATGAATAAATTCGTGAAACTATAAAAGTAGCTCATATAGAAGATAAATTGAGAGAAACAGCTTAGTTGGTTTGGGCACGTCAAGTGCAGACCAATGGATGCCCCCGTAAGGAATAGTGATTTAGTTAGTATTAATGGTAACACAAGGGTAGAGGTAGACCTAAATTGACTTGGGGGGATATTGTAAAAAATGACATAATATCATATGGTTTAAAAACATAGCGCAATGAAAAAATAGAATTCACGTAACCGACCGCAAATAATTGGAAAAAGGTTTTATTGAGTTGAGCATGCAAAATGTAGTTATGAAAGGGTGTTATTTTTCTCTGTTTGATGTCGAAGACTAAAAAATGTAATATACACAAAAATTACATTAATATGTTCAATCTTAGTTGCTTTTCCCTTAAAATCTAACAATTGATACTTATGTCATCAAAAGAAGCTTAAAACCCCCAAACTCATTTTTTTTCTATTTGCGCACGCACTCTCACCCCATGAATAGGCTTGATGCAAAGCAAACGCATTAGAAAATACCAAAATAAAACTTAATACTCAATAAATGAGTAAAACTCCCAATACCATTCAATATCTATACCCCTCAAATGAAGGTAACAACCATATTTATAGGCCGAAGGAGCTTACAGCCTAAAATAGTTAACGAGATAAAATATTTAAGTACCCCTAAACTAATCGAAGGAGATTCTCTTATTCTACCAACATTCAACATTAATATGAATTAAAGAATCACAATAAAAATAACTCCTCAATTTTGGACTCCATTGCACATATCCACACCCCATTATTTGCATCACTCTCCTCTCCTTGATGAAAGCTCGACCACGAGGTTTAAGGAAAAACTTCACGCACCAAAATTTATTGGCCCAAACATTAAGTTACCCAACAATTTGAAATTTGAGCTGAACTAAACCCATCGTTGCCAATACCAATCAAATCTCTACTCTCACATGTCAATGGACCAAAATGATTGTGGATTAAATTTTGGCCAAGATTCTCTTTAGCCCAAACATCTCCCCATTATGGGCCCCAATCACAATATACCTTCTAAGGTTTAACAAATCCAATTTGCTTTTAAAATCAAAACCAACTGGGATTCCATCCATGTTGTCTATCCCATTGTGGAGCACCAAGGACTCTACTTACTTGTAACACACCATATCAATATCCTTGATTAAGTCACTGACATTTGGGGATGTTTGCAAAACAGAGTATTACGTCCAAAAAATTGCATACATCTGATGCCCCCTCCATTGTCAGACTTAGCAGACAGCAACGCCTAGATTGTCCGGCTCTATCTGGCCTCGTCGATTGGCATCAAAGTCAGCCTCGTCTTCTTCATCACTATAATCATCAAGAACCGGCGGCAAAGACCAATTAATCCCCTCAGCACCTTGATTTGGACATTACTGACACCTCCAACCAGCTACAGCTCTGCTGTCAACAAATTCGACAGTTAATGAAACCATTTATCCATCTCTCTCTCATTGTTGTTCAAGCTCCTTCATCATTTGCTCGAGCTCCTCAAAAATCTCAGCTTGATCCTGATCGTCACCCTCATCATACGACACCTCTCCAACTAGCTACAGCTCCGCCGTCAACAAATTCGACAGTTAATGAAACCATTTATGCATCTCTCTCTCATTGTTGATCGAGCTCCTTCATCATTTGCTCGAGCTCCCCAAAAATCTCAGCTGGATCCTGATCGTCACCCTCATCATACTCATATGTGTTCTCGTCATTAAAATACTCATCCAAAATTGGTGAAAAATTCCAATTGACAATATGTTACTCTAATTATATGGATTATGAAACATTCATCGCCCACAAACCTTGTAGGTGTAGCCTTGAACCAATTGGAGAATATTATATTATCATACTAACAATAAACATTAAACTAGAATAACATATTACAATGAAGATAACTCTTCAAATCTTGGCCCCATTGCACATGTTTACTCTCCATTGCTTGCAAAAATCATTTGAGTCATGAGTGGACCGACTCATCGGAGACTACTGTCTCTGTCGGCAAAGAATATCAGCATTGGAGAATCTGGTAATCTCTCTCTCTCTCTCTCTCTCCCTCCCCAATCACTTAATGATTTGTTTGATTGTTGTGCAGTTCCAACACAGGTAAGTTACTAATTACCATTTGTTTATAATTTACTGTCCTTTGCTAATCATTTACAGTTCATTAAAATTATAAACCTGAACCTATTGGTAACTATCTATTGGTGCGCTACAACATGTATTAAATGCTCAAAATTACACACTTAACAAAATGTAAATGGGAAGACTTTTATATCCCATCCTAAGTTTTACAATAGAATATTCATTTTTTGTCAGTTTGCTTCTTGTCCTGTGTTTTCCTATAGTCATTATTCGATTGCACAAAATCTATTCTTTGAAATTAGAACAAAGTGTCAGGTATATGGTAAGCATACATTAATTTGTATGGGCAAAAGTTCAATCAACAAACGCATATGTTCCCATCTATAAAAATTGCATTATAACAAATAACACATAAAGAAATGTGTTTAGTAGCCCATTTGCCCGCTACAATGCACATTATCATTCAAGATTTTGTTGCATAAGAAGATATCAGAGGACATCTTCAGTGCGTGGAAATTTAACAACACATTAAATGAACCCCCATGTACATGAATATTCAAACAATCAATTAAAAATTGACCAAACGAAACGTTAATAGGTAGCTCTCCCAATATCCCAATTAACATACAAAAATGGATGCATGTGTATATATACGCATATGCACAATAGAGAGCAAGATGGTGGCAATGGAGTGAGCAAAAGCTTTGCCCCAAAGACGCCATATTTAGTGTTGTGTTTCCCTTTAGAGTTAAAATTCAATACACAACATGAAGATGATTAGTACTGGATTTCTTTAATAAAAGTTTATTTAAGTTTTTGGGTAATTTGACAAAAAGCCCCTCAAGGCTTTTTTATTCAATGTTTGGTTCAAGCTTTTTTTCCCCATAAATTTCTCACCATATAAAACACTCACAAACGCCATCTCTTCTTGCATCATAAACACTAAACCAAAATAATAATAATAATAATAAGTAAAAATAAAAAAAAAATAAACTAAACCACACTAAACCCTAAACAAAAAAAACTAAACCCTACACACTTAAAACAAATGTAGACTTTTTGGAGATTAAAAAAAAAGGTTAATTACAATTTGACCCCTCAAACTTTTCCCCCATTTACACTTCACCGCCCTTACTTTAATTTTCTACACTAACCCCCTCCCTAACTTTTGAAAATGCATCCCCCAAACGCTTACAATTTTTTGACGAAAAATTAGTCATGTGCGCGGCACATGAGGGTTGTGTTGTGTGCCATGGATATGACCAATTTTTTCCGTCCAAAACTTAATTCTTTTAGGATTTTGGGATAATTTGATATGTTTTATAAAGTTCAAGGGTTAAGTATAGAAAATAAAAGTAAGGGTGATGAAGTAAAAATTAAGGAATAGTTTAAGGGCACAAAATGTAATTAATTTAAAAAAATAAGGTGGACTAAATCCAAAATGTACTTTATCTCCTATGACTAAACATTAATTGTCTCTTCACTAGTACCTTATTTTATTTGGGAAAATTAAACTAATATATAACAATTTAACAAAAAATAATCAATAATCGTAAAATGGTCAAAATAACACGTATTCCAATTAGGGTTTTTGTTTACTTTGCCGCTGAGATAATGTTGTAATGAAATATAACCCCCGTTTTTCAAAAAATTAAACTTTTAACTCCCGCTTGTACCTTATACGAAATGGCGCAATGTCTAAAAAACCCAACAATTTAACCGCAAATACGCAAATAATCAGTAATTGTAAAAATGGTCACAATAACATGTATTCCAACTAAATAAATTCAAGGGTTATTTGGATTTTGTACGTCTGGTGATTAACCCCAATTAAAAACTATTGCAGAATGTATACCCATTTTTCACTTTTAGCGACACTTTTTTAAAAACGTGTCCCTAAAAATATCAAAAACAATAAATAAATAAAAAATTGTAGCTAAAAGTAAAAAAAATGGGGTCAATCCGCCAAAACCCGTGTAACTAATGGGAGCCAAAACCCCAATAACCCTAAGGATCCGTTTGGTTCGGGGTGAAATAGCTTTAATCCTCGTGAAAAGTAAAATGGTGAAATATTTCTTCACATATTTAAGATTAAATTTTTGTTCTTAAATAAGTGAAAACATATTTCGCCATTTTACTTTTTATCGCGGCGAAAAATATTTTACCCCTAACTAAAGGGACCCTAAATTCAACATTCAACATTCAACATTCAACATTGAGAGGGTAAAGATAAACAAAAGCGCCAAACTCTCGCAATATATCAATACGCTCATGTATATGAATGCTGCTTGTGTATAAAATATATATATATATATATATATAGAGAGAGAGAGAGAGAGGCAGGTTCTTGTGCACACGTGCTGGCGTGCACCTATTTTTTTTAAATATTAAAAAATATATTTTTGAGTTGATTTCTTTTATGTGATAATTAAACATTTCAACGGATCCATATAAAAAGATCCATATAAAAAAAACTCAACAGAGTTTTTTGCTATTTTAAAAAAATCAGTCAAACTTTTGCAACTTTTAAAAAGTGTCAAAGTTTGACCGATTTTTTTAAAATAGCAAAATCAAATTTTTTTAGTTAATTTTTTTATATAAGTTCCTTCAAATATTTAAATATCAAACAAAAAAAAATCATGTCAAAAAACTTTTTTTTTACTATTTAAAAAAAGGAAAATGCTATGTGTCCCAAACAACTCCCCCCAAATCATTCCCAAATAGCTTTAAGTGTTATACCTTATGGTATGGGTCCCGCCAGGGCACAACTCATCAATGCTATTTGGGGGAGATATGAGGGAGTTATTTGGTACCCATAGCACCACTCTTAAAAAAATAATGAGCAACTAGTGTGCACACGATCCTGACTCAATATATATATATATATATATATATATATATATAGAGAGAGAGAGAGAGAGAGTGGGGGTGTTACCTGAGTTGAAGTTGGGGTAGTGGAGTAAGAACGAGCAAAAGCAGGTTTAGCGAAAAACAGTCCATTACATAGTGATTTGGGACGAAAACTTAAACCCATCTCTGAAACTCCATTTATGAACCGAGGTGAGATACTCTTATCGGAAATAAGTAATTGGGAGACACGAGAGAGTGATGGGTGAGATTGAGATCGATAATTGAGTTTGCGGACGGCAATAATAGCCGACCTTGTTAGCCTAACTGTTGAGTTTCTCGTACTCGCCATGGGAAATCGAAACAAATTTTAGGATTTCTTGTTTATTTTGTGTGTGTGTGTGTGGGTTCGGTGTTGTTTTTAGAGGTTTTTGTTTGATGGGGGCTTTGGGGTGGGGCATAGGAATTGATAATGGAAGCTTGGGGAAGAGGTAAAATGAAAGAATGTGGAACTATCGCGTAGGTTCTTCATTCTATTCACCTTTTTTCTCTCTTTTCAAATTTGGGCTAGAGGATTTTAATTAAAATATTTATTTAACTTTTTGCAAATTGAAATCTCTTTCTGTTTTTTAACAAATTATTGGAAATTTTTCCTAACTTTTGTTAAAATATTTACTTGGTAAGTTGATAAAATAAATTTTCTTTTTATTGTTGTCTTGCATCCACACACATTCAAGCAATAAAGGTATTAAGCATTATTAAAGTAAAACATGAATGTAAATATAGTAAGGGGGAGGATTTGAACGAAATTTGCAAACCAAGGTTTTAATGTGGTTCGGCCTTGCCTCCACTTAAGGTGGAAATAAAATTCTCACTAGGAATTACAACACATGGCAAACTGCAACGAACAAAGGAACTATACTCGTCCTTGCTTAAGCCGTACTAGGGGTGGCCATGGGCCGGGCTTGGGCAGGCCCGGCCGGGCTCGGGGCGGGCCTATAAAAATACGAGTTAACCCAAGCCCGCCCAGGCCCGAAACGGGCCTTACTATGTAGACCCAAGCCCGCCAAAATTTGAAAACAATTTAACCAGGCCCGTTTGCCAAGCCCGGATGCTGTTTCATTTAAATAAAAAAATCTGTGTTTTAAATCTGTTTTGTTAATTAAATCTGTTTTTTAAATTAAAAAATATTTTTTTTAAATTAAAAAATCTGTTTTTTAAATCTATTTTTTAATTAAATCTGTTTTTTAAATAAAAAAAACTATTTAATTAATTATATCTTTTTTTTTAAATTAAATTCATCACATTTAAATAAAAAAAATTTGTTTTTGTTAAAGACCTACCTACTTTTTCTTTTGTTAAATCAAAGACCTTACTTTGAAGAAATGAAAAACCCACAAGATCTGCTTTTGTAAACATTCACCAATATTCATATCATACATCATTCACCACCAACAATAACAACACTAACAGCAGGAAACAACAACACTAAAAAAAAAAGCAAGTCTTCCACATCAAGCCAACTACATATTAAAGCAAGTCTTCCACATCAAGCCAACTAGGACCAAAAAAACCTTGGACCTGAAACATGGAAAAATGAAATAAAATCAATACATATTAAAAAAATTAAGCAGTTGTCATGTGCGTAAAAAATTAAAGCTCCTTACCATTATAAAAACCCAATAATGCTAGAGATCTTCTTCATCAATCATATTACCGTCATCATCAGAGCTCGAATCTTCATCTTCATCTTCATTTAACTTTATTGATTTTCCTATACAATAAATTAAAACATAATTAATAAAAACAGAAATAAGTTTAATACCAAATGCAGAATTAATAAAAAAAGAATTAAAAAAAAGAATAAATACCACTTTTGTCTCTTGCTCTCATCCAATCTTGGAAACATATCAAAGCTTCTACCGTGTTTGAATGCAACGAACTTCGAAAATGGCTTAACACTCGACGTCCCGTGCTAAAAGCTGATTCAGATGCAACAGAAGAGACCGGGATAGACAGGATATCACGGGCCATGTTGGCAAGGTCGGGGTATCTTTGGGAAGAAGAACGCCAATACTCTAAAATATCTAACTCACTATTAATATCAAAGCTTGGCTCTTCCAAATAAATATCAAGTTGAGACTTCTCTGTGTGCAACCTACACCTTGTACCTTGAAACGAATCATAATCCTCAAACCCTTCGCTTTCCCCGCCAATACTATCACTAGACAACCGATTAGGCATAGAATGGCTGGGTGATGATTTTTGTATGTACTCATTAAACAAACTATAGAGAATGCTAACAATTGTATTAATATGATATTCAGCCCCACTAGGGCCACTACCATATATCTTAGTGTAGCAATACTCTACAAATTTGACCTTATATCGAGGATCTAAAATAGCAGCACATGACAAAATCAAGCTATACTCGTACCAATATTTATCAAATTTTTCTTGCATTTCCTTCACCATATCCGTCATAAAGTTGGGTGGACCCCTTATAACATCTAACAAGCGGGAATGAATCCTCCACACACATCTAAAATATATATTTGCAGTGGGATATTTTATTCCTGAAAACATGCATGTAACCTCGTAGAAAGGTTTCAGAAATGTGTGCATCACGTTCACCTTTTCCCATTCGTCCAAAGATAATTTCGTTGTGAAATTAGAATCTCTCCTACCCAAATACAAAAACACTTCTTTATAATAAAGAGCACAATCAATCATGTCATATGTAGCATTCCACCTAGTTGGACAATCAGTTTTCAATTTTCTTCCACTATTTAAATTAAAACTAGAAGCCATGTTCTCAAAAATTTTCCTTCTCAAACCGGACCGCTTCACATACTTGATACTAAGACGAAGTTTACTAATAGAATCATCGATGAGATTCATACCCGCTTGCACGATAAGATTTAGTATGTGAGCACAACATCGGACTTGAAAAAATGAACCACCACAAGGAATAAAGCTTTTTTCTAACAAACGGCTTTTAAGAGTTGATGCCACAACATCATTAGCACTTGCATTATCTAAAGTGATACTAAAGACCTTATTCTCTATATTCCAATTAACGATGCATGATGCAACTGAGTCACAAATGGACAGACCATCATATGGAGGTGGGAGATATTTAAACCGTAAAATTCTTTTTTGCAACTTCCAATCAGAATCAATAAAATGGGCAGTAACACACACAAAATGATCCTCTCTAATGGACGACCATGTATCCGAAGTTAAGTAAATGCAACTTTTTACCTTTGACAAAGCATCATGCATATTTAATTTCTCTTTAGCATATAAAGACATGATATCCCTCTTAATGGTTTTACGACCCACCATCTTAAATTGGGGACACGCAGCAGCCATTACACGCCTAAAACCATACGATTCAACAATTTTAAATGGACGTTCATCAAAACAATTTCCCTACGATTTTTTTCTTGATCAAATTTCCAGGTTACTATAGAGGTCTTCCCATCAGGTAATTGTTCAGTATCGACCATAAACTGTCGTATATCTTCATTAGCACAACCCAAACATTTTTTATCAATGTGACGTATCAAGTGAGATGTTTCATTTTTTAAAGCAGCAACAAAAAGAGCTTTACAATACTTACTGTAAGGACACAAATTTCCAATTGAGTCCATATATAGTTTTGGCTCAATTCCGGACAAAAACATTTATTCATAGGATAGTATTTATTTGTAATATTCTCAAGCCTATGAAGTTTGTGTTGAAGACGTAGTGGCAAAGAATTTAAAGCTTCATCAAAATGCCGGTTTGTGTGCCTCGTTTCTAAGTCATCAACTAAGGTTCCATGCTCCCAAGGTATGAATGTAATTATATTTATATAGGAGCTTGGAACAATATGTATTGGGTGTTAGGTGTAATAAAAACTGCATTTTATTTTCAGAAAGAATCAAATAGAACTTTAAAATAAGTATATAAAAGTTTCTGGGCCAAAATCGAATTTTACAAACTTTCTGGTCGTTCGTTAGAAATGTCGTTCGAACGAGTTTTTTCGTTCAAACCAGATTTCGTTCGAACGAGTTTTGTCGTTCGAACCAGTTTCGTTCGAACGAGTTTGCCAACGACCCTAACTGGTCAGTCGTTCGATATGTCGTTCGATATGTCGTTCGAATGAATGTTCGTTCTAACGAGGTATCTAACGAACTTCTAACGAGCCCAGGCTGGTCACTCGTTCGAACGAGAATCAAGTTCATTCGAACGAGATTCCAGCGGGAACAGTTATTTGGCAGTTTTTTTTTGCAGTTTTTCCCCACTCCTCCACTTGGTTTTCAACCAACTTTTTTCATACATTATTATGTGCGGGAAACACATTTTCCAAGACAACTTTTCCATCCTAATACATCTCCTAGAGAGAGTTTGAGAGATGATTTTAAAAAGGAAAATGTTCATGTTTGAGTGTTCTTCAACTTAAAGAAAAATCTTTAAACACTTAGTTTACACCCATTGTTGTTTATTCCAAGGTCTATATATACATATCGTTACTTGGAGTTTTTGGCACCGGTTTTCTCTACCAAATTCAAGAGATGTTTCGGGTTTGCTTCTACACCCCATCACAAAGAAGACTTTTGTTGAGATTCTACCCACACGGAGAAAGGCTCCATGCTTGGGTGACGGTGACCATATAAAGTCCCATCGGTGGATTCCGAGACCGCGGTGGTGTTCCGAGGTTGTCCGCTAGGAAGAGGTTTCTACGAGAAGGAGCGTCGAGGCTTGAGAGGGATCGAGTCAGTCGTTGTAAGTCTATCTGTCTTGTAATTGTAATTCCGTATCTAGTGGACTTGTGGCTAGGGCCGTCCGAGGTTGTTTCCCGTCTTGGGTTTTTTCTCGTACATCTCAGCGTAGTGTGACATTGTTTATTTTATCTTGCACAATAATTTAGAATTCATGCTTAGGATAATTTCAAGATAAAACTTGGCTTAATTCTCACACTCATTTAATTTGGGACTTAAATTAAATATTGGGTAAAATTTGGTTTATTCAAGTCATTTGCTAAAATTGGTTTCGCCTAACTTTGTTTAAATGAATAATCATGACTTAGGCAAATACTATGACTTGAATTATGTTTTAATTTGTTTTGAGAAATTAAAACTTGTTGTTATTTTTAAAAGTTGAACAATCACCTGTTTTACAACGCTTCCGCATCATTCATTGAGTTTTATAAAAAAGGAAATTACTGTTGGTCTTTCACTTACATTGAGCCTTAATATCATTTTTGTCTTCAGCAGGTAGCTTATCAAAATGCAACCAAACTCTTGATGTTGTTTTCGGTTTCTTTTCCGTGTCTTTACCTCCATCATCATCCCTATCTGTTAACATAATAATAACAGAACTGTTAGAACATACAAATAAATAAATAAGCATTTGTAAATGACAACAAATAAAAATCTGTATAACTAAAAATCTGTATAACTAACAAAAATCTGTATAACTAAAAATCTGTATAACTAAAATCTGTATAACTAACAAAACAGACTTGTATAACTAAAAAATCTGTACAAAAATCAAACCCCAATCGACCATAAATCAACAAAAATCTGTACAAAAAGGATATTAAGCCAATCTTTACAAAAATCAAACCCCAATCGGCTATAAATCAAACCCCAATCTGCAAAAATCAAACCCCGATTTGTACAAAAACCCCCAATCGACCATAAATAAACATAAATAAAACATAAATAAAACCCCAATCTCAAATATTCGAACATAAATCAACAAGACTTACGACGCTTGCCGATTTGTACTTCTTCTTGCGTATTTATTGTATCCATGGCTGGTAGGTAGAGATCGGTATCATTTTGGCGGGTTGAGATCGTGTAGTGTAGGTAGAGGAGATTGAAGATCGTGTAGTGTAGGTACTGTGTGTGTAGAGGAGATTGAAGATCGGGTTGGGGTTGAGATCGAAGAAGAAAAGAATTAGAGAGAGAGAGAGGGGACGACGGCTGCGCTGCACCTAACCCATTAGGGTTTTTAGCGTGTGTTGTTCTTGATAAATGAGAGAGAGAGGAATGTGTTTTTATTAAATGAAAGAGAGAGAGGCGTGATGACGACGGCTGCAATACTACTAACCCATTAGGGTTTTTTTCTTGATAAATGAGAGAGAGAGAGGCGTGTGTTTTTTTAACCCATTACCCTTAGCCTTTTAGGTATAAGTTTATATATTTGTAAAAGTTCCCACTTTATATATTTAATTATAATTTTGTAATCTCAAACTTTAATAATAAATTAATATATATATATATATATATATATCCCGGGCCGGGCCTTAACGGGCTTAAGAATTCATGCCCAAGCCCGCCCGTAAAAAAATCGGGCCTATAAAATTATACCAAGCCCGCTTTGCGGGCCTATTCACATTACCCAAGCCCTATTTTTTTATTGGGCGGGTTGGGCGGGCTTGACGGGCCTCGGGCCTATGGCCACCCCTAAGCCGTACACACAAGAACCCAAGGTCTTTTAACGCCTTGACTCCCTGTAACAACAGCACCACCGGACAAGAAGATATAATGAAGTTCAGTGTAAGCAGGGACGAAGTCAAGATTGTATGTTGGGGGGGACCAAAATTTATTGGGGGTTCGGGGGCGGGAGCCCCCAAGGCGATTTTTTTTAGAGTTATTTACACTTTTGTGTAATATTTTAGCACTAAAAATATATTAACCATAAGCATTTTTTCCAACAATATCTTATATATACACCATCAAAATACAAAAGTTGCACCACATACAAAACACATATTTTCTCCATAACTAAGATCCAACATTATAAAGTAATTGTTGGAACATAATACACATGTTTTCACTTTCAACTTGTTTTCTCTTGAAAAATGAATCAAGGGTCTTTGATTTCCCCATATTTCTACAACACAAAAATAAAACAATTAAAAATTGTCATTTTTCCTAGACAAGTTAATTACCATATATTAATTAATAACAGTAATAACAATTAATAATTAACTACTTCAACAATTAATAAAAATTAACTATTAATTAATCTACTATAACAATTAAATCATAGGGAAATTAATTACTAAACTAATCTACTATAACGGTTAAAATTAACTATTAAATTAACCAATAATTAACTAATAATAATTAACTACATTTATTAATTACAGTTATTATTAAACTAATTAATACTACTTTGAGTAATAACATGGATAGAGAAGAGAGATACCTTTGAAAATGAAGAAGTTTGGTTTGGCTTTGGTTTGACTTTTGTTAGCTGCTAGCTGTCGTGACTTCCCAAAGTGAAAGAGTGTTTTCTATTAGGTTAAGTTAAAAGAGAATAAATGAATAAAATGTGTTAGGCTTGGGCTTTTGGGATATTAAATTGAGATATAATATGTGTAAGGTATTTTTTTTCAAAACTTTGGACTGGGACTGGGCCATGGCCCACCCCTGCCATGGGGTGGCTTCGCCCCTGAGCGTAAGAAATAACAACAAGATTTGTAACCAAATCAAAAAGCAAAGTTTCTTAGCTAAAATAATGGTGAATGTAGAGCAAAAAGTAATCACAAGTATGTTGCTCAAGTGCATATTTGGATTTGGATTTGGATCTTTATCTTAGGAGATTGGAGATTTAATCTCTAAGAACAAATAATATTTTGGGGTATCTTTATTCAAGAGAGATTTTATGTTTAAATCAATTTGGAACTCAAGTAGGTTTGGGAGTTTGCAACTTTGCTCTTTTAAAATGGGTATGATTTCTTTTTATAGAATTCTCAATAGTTTGATGTTGGGTTATTTTTTTTTTGGACAACCGCTATTGGATTTAAGTCTTTATCTCAAATTGGTATTGGGTTTGAAATTTTGCTAAAGAGAGTTTGGACCTTGAAGATTTAGTTCACTTGCGTTTTGGGTTTGAAGATTTAGTTCAATTGAGTTTTTGCTTCAATAGAGATTTGGGTTTGAATCTCACGTATATGGAAATGGGTTTAGGAACTTGGTTTCTCTTTCTAAAAATCTCAAGTGGGATAACACAAGATTGGGATTAGGCTTGGTAGTTTGTAAGGAAAATATGAAGGTTTATTTAAAGGCTAGAGATAAACTAGTCGTTAGAGGGTATTATGGTAATTTTTGGATATTGTGATATTTAAAATTTGAAAACTAGTCGTTTGAAATTTTGAAATGTATATAGTTATTTTGGGGGGGGGGTTTAAAGACATATCCACTTGGCCTATTATAGTCGACTATAACTCAAGTTATAGTCGACTAAAACTCAAGTTATTGAATAACGTATAACTTTCTTTATTGGATGTTTAAGTTATTATTACATGGTTCGGGCTTTGGGGATGGTTTAGGTTGGTTGGATTGAGCATATACGTGATCATACAAGTTCATTTGCATTTTTACAAATAATCCAAAATGTCTTCAAGGCTCTATGAAAGTACTATGGAGACTGATCATTTCTTTGGTTTGCATGGAACATGTCATATTTGAAAGGCTTCTCTTGATGCTTGATTTATGAACTTGGTTCGATCAGAACTTCCCGCCGGGCATCCAGACCATGCAAAGTTTCCACTAGTATCACCGTCGCAAGATTACGATGGTACGACATCCAAGAAACGATAGCCGCAAGTTAGGGGTCCACTAGCATTTCCCTAGTCAGCAATAACACTTTTGAAACCAGACCCAGAATGACGGACCCAACATAGCCGGCATCGCCCACATCCATCAAATGTATGGATCGTAGCACCACCGAAAGAAAAATTATTCCTCCCGTAACTAACAGCCTGGATACCGAAGGAGAGATGTGGAGAACTCCAGCCAACAGCTCCCTTGGGGAATATGAAAACTCAGGCAAAGCCGCAGCAATGCTGGGATTTATCCCCAACATGGCAGAAAACTTCTCGTAGGTAGGAAAAATTTCATCCAACCCGAAGAAAAAAACATGGTATTGGGATACCAGAACTCAATTGCCGCTATCAACATATTCCACTCTATGGGTCGGTTACGCCACAAGAGACTCGTCGCATGTGGAAAGCGTCATAGTCAACGTTGTAAGAACACATTACTTCCAAGGTTTCGAGGTAGTTGGAGAACTCAATGCTACTAGGGAGAGCCATATCACAAGATAAGAAGATAATGAGCAAATAAGAATATAAATGAGAAAGAAGATGAAACTGTGAGGAAAAAAATCTCCATCCACACCCCTACTTATACTTGAAAATGAAAACTATCAAACCAAGACAAAGAACCCTGCAGAAATCGAAGGGATACTTACCCTACTATGTACCAAACAAGTGAAATCAAAGCCTTGGGTTGATTGGACTCGACTAATATGCTGATAGGAAGGACAACGGCCATGTCGATCGACATCCCCCTATTTTGAGACAATTCCCTTTTTCCTCTTTTGTCAATATAAAAAAACTCATACAAAAAAATAATTTTCATGTTCTTGAAATTTTGAATTTCCTTATCCTTATGTTTTTACTTATCCCATTTTAAAATAAAACTATTTTGATCCTTTTTAATTCTTTTTCTGGACTCAGCAGCAAAGTAAAAAGAGCATGCACATTAATCACTAAAAACAAAAAAATGTTAAAAACTTCACTTCATTTGCATATATTTTTGCTGAATTACATTGTTTTTTGCAGGAAAAACAAAACAAGAATACAACCGGACTCAGCCCAAACCCATTTTTTTTCTCTCTCTCTCTCTCTCACCCACATTTTTTATCTTTCTTCTTTCTCTCTCTTATCTCTTCCTTAGAGCCTCCCTCCATACGACGTGTCGTCTTCCCTCTGCGGTGAGAAGATGTGACACCACTCCCAGAGCCCGACCCTTCCTCAGACGAGGCAGACGGCGCCAAGAAAGAAGGAACTGGAACCACCTCCCGAATATGGACAGTCGCCGAAGATATCCAATCCCTAATGTTCTTCAGCCAAGTGGTGGATACCCGAATGTGCTGCAAAGGAAAACAAAATATAGAAAATCATTCAGTACGAGGCAAAGAAAAAAAATTAGGAAATCGAAGGACAAATAGATAAAAAGTATACCTCGGGTCGAAGGACCTCCACTGTCAAGCACAACTCCTCTGGTTCCATCATATTTGGATGATGTTGTATATTAACCGACCCTCCATAAGCTCGTTGGATGTTGTAACTGGGCGAGTGAAGTCGTACGAAAGAAGCCTATGACGCCGCTGACACCGTTGACGTTGACGCACTGCCTGTTCTATAAGAGGACCCCACCTGCCTACTCGAACCCGCACAAGGGAGAGGCATCATATAGTATATGATAGGTGGCATCAGCCAGCTCGACACAAAGTCCATATAATCGTACATCACCTCTATATCGGTATATAACGAGAAAGGCTCACTCATCATTGTCGCCACCCGGGCATCGTTCGACATCTCCCGCACTCGCCTCATGAACACTGGAGGCTTTGTAGATGGCACCATAACCTCATCCTCGATAATCTTTCAGACTACCCTCTCTCCAAGGTACCAAGAATAGCCAAACTCATGCGCCAGTAGACGCCGCATCTGTGCATGTTCCCCAGTCGACCCAGTGTGATGGATGGAATCCCCCAAGGGATAAAAGGTCACCTGTAAATTCTCAAGCAAGAGAAAAAAAGATCAATATGAACAAAGGATCATCAATGGAAGGACAACCTTAAAATAAAGAGAAAGTTTACCCACTTGCTCGTCTGGTCATTAAAGACCCGACGCACCATCTCCAGAGAAAGACTTCTTCGACTGTCGATTGGACTTCCTCCACCGGTACATCAGACAGAAGTCCCCAACAGACTCGTCCTTCAAAGATATCAATTGGGTGTTTAACCTAATCACCTCATAAAACCACACCTACAAAGGACAAAAGGTCAATTTTATGAAATCAAGAAAAGAAACACACATGAAGGAAAGTATGGATGCATAAAGGAAAATGCGAAAAATAAATAATACCTCAAGAAGATACATGGCTCTAGTAAAGGTTTGTCGACAGCACCGACTGAATGCATCAAGAGAATAATAAAGGGTCATCAAGGTTAGGCTCCCCCAGTCATAAAGAGGGATGTCTGAAAACACCCTCAAGAATGGCAAAAACGACAAGTGGACGACGTCGTCACTCGTCGCCACCCAAAAACCTCCCAACACAAGAAGAATAAACAAACAGGACATCTGACATACCTACCGCCCCACCGTTCTCATCAATCCTCCTCCTCAGCAGCAATTCTTTCAAAAGAGACAAACGAAGAGAGTTCCCAGAAACCACGCTTTCCACATCACCCAACGCCACTTCAACCTCAGTGTTCTGTCCATCTTAATCTGCATCTTGTCGCAATCCATCCACAGTAGCTGCTACACGTCTATGGGAGTCACTGTCATCTCCCTAAAGCCGAAATGAAAGGTGTGAGTAGTGCCCCATCACTTCTCCCCCGGAGAACAGAGAACAGTCGTAGAATGAGGCGTCTCATCCAGAGCAGACACCAGTCTCCCAAAGCCAACTTATAACACCATCCAATGCACCACGGGCGAAAGGTTCTCCCAAACATACCTAAGCCCAGTCATACCTCGGGCGCAAATAGTCGACATAGAAACAACAGACTGTCGAAAAAATAAAGAAAACGCTTGTCAGAATAAGGAAATCTCGAAAAAAGGAAGAGAATATCAAAAGTCATCAATAATTACATAACCGTCAGGGTTCACCACCCAAGAAGAACGATGATGCGAAGGTTAGCATAAGAGAGTTCGATCATCCACCACTGGCTTGAATGAATCAAAAGAGTTCTCACTACCTAATGCAAGGGGCACACTAGCCCTCAATTCCAATCCTGCCCAATCGTAAGCATTAATCCATGCCATGTGTGTTGCTCTACTTGATAAATCAACCATCTTTGATGTTAGAACGATTTGCAAAAGGTAATTGCAGAAGAAGGCAAGTCAAAAAGTTGTGAAAAATGAGGAGAACCCGCCCCCTTTTTATAGGAGGCTAAGGGGCATGCCGATCAGCATATCCCTGCCACCCACCGATCGACACTGTCCTTCCACCTAATCGAGGTACCCCAAAAGACCGTGCCACTACCATTTGGCACCCCTCCAGCTATGCCATTCGACACCCCCTTTAAAATTTTGTACAAAAAGTCCAAAAAAATACTAGAAAAATCCGAAAAATCCCCCAAAAAATCGTAAATTTAACAAAAGGATTTTAGAACATTTTTCACTAAGAAAAATATATTTATTATACTCATTTACCCAACAAAAATATTACCTCCCCAATGGGATTCCCCGAATCAATTTCATTTCTCCCCAACAATGTCTCCAAAGGACAACACAAAATTCAAATATTCCCCAGCTAAGAAACATCCAACCCTCAGATCATTCCCTCTTCCCTAGTAAAACTGCAAGTTACACGTCCCTAGTGGAGTCCCCGAATTTCCCCAAGGAATCTTAAGCCCTCAGAATTGGCTTTGACCCTCATAATTGGTCACCATTATCCTAAGCCCGCAGAATTGGCTTTGACCCTCAGAATCGATCACCCCTACATAAGCCGGTAGAATTGGTTTTGACTCTCAAAATTGGTCATCTTTATCTTAAGCCCTCAGAATTGGCTTCAACACACAAAATTGGTCATCTCTATCTTAAGCCCTCCGAATTGGCTTCGACAGGCATAATTGTTCACTTCAATCTTAAGCCCTCCGAATTGGCTTTGACCGTCAGAATTGGTTACCCTTATTTTAAGCCCGCGAAATTGGCTTTGACCCTCATAATTGGTCACCCTTACTTAAGCCCTCAAAATTGGCTTCGACCTGCAGAATTGGTCATCTCTATCTTAAGCCCTCAGAATTGGCTTCGACCCGTAGAATTGATCACTTCTATCTTAAGCTCGCAAAGTTGGATTCTACCCTTAGAATTGGATTTGACCCACATAATTGGTCGCTTCTAACTTAAGCCTGCAGAATTGGCTTTGACCCTCTGAATTGGTCACCTCTACTTAATCCCTCAGAATTGGCTTCGACCCGTAGAATTGGTCACCTCTACTTAAGCCCTAAGAATTGGATTTGACCTGTAAAATTAGTCACTTCTATCTTAAGCCCTCAAAATTGGTTACCCCTACTTAAGCCCTAAGAATTGGCTTCGACCCTCAGAATTGGTCATCTCTATCTTGAGCCCTTAGAATTGGCTTCGACCTGCAGAATTGGTCATCTCTATCTTAAGCCCTCAGAATTGGCTTTAACCCGTAGAATTTGTCACTTCTATCTTTAAGCTCGCAGAGTTGGCTTCGACCCTCAAAATTAGTCATCTCAATTGTAAGCCCTCAGAATTGGTTGTTCTAACTTAAGCCTGCAGAATTGGCTTTGACCCTCCGAATTGGTCACCTATACTTAAGCCCTAAGAATTGGCTTTGACCCATAGAATTGGTCACCTTTACTTAAGCCATCGTAATTGGCTTCGACCCGCGAAATTGGTCGCTTCTATCTTAAGCCCTCAAAATTGGCTTCGACCCGCAAAATTGGTCACCTCTACTTAAGCCCTTAGAATTGTCTTTAACCCTCAGAATTGGTCATCTCTATCTTAAGCCCTTAGAATTGGCTTCGACCTACAGAATTGGCTTTAACCCGTAGAGTTGGTCGCTTCTATCTTAAGCCCGTAGAGTTGGCTTCGACCCTCAGAATTGGTCATCTCAATCGTAAGCCCTCAGAATTAACATTGACCCGCAGAATTGATCGCTTCTAACTTAAGCCTGTAGAATTGGCTTTGACCCGCAAAATTGGTCACCTCTACTTAAGCCCTCGGAATTGGTTTCGACCTACAGAATTTGTCACCTCTATTTAAGCCCTCATAATTGGCTTCGACCCGCAGAATTGGTCGCTTCTAACTTAAGCCCTCAGAATTATCTTCGACCCGCAGAATTGGTTACTTCTATCTTAAGCCCTCAGAATTGGCTTCGAACCACAGAATTGGTCTCTTCTAACTTAAGCCCGTAGAATTGGTCGCTTCTAACTTAAGCCCTCAGAATTGGTCACTTGTAACATAAGCCCGCACGATCTTGTTGAAGTTTTCTCTTGTAGACGGGGTAAATCTACGACTGATCTTGGTAGCTCTTGACGGAGGTGCTGGCTGACTAGGTATCGTTTGAGGGAGGTGATGGGCTGACTACGACTACATTCATTGGGAGTGATTATGGGTGTTCCTTACTGTCTTGTGGATTTGTTGCTGGAGTCCATTGCTTATTTAGGTTGCGGCCTATGAGAGTTTGGTGCGGTAAATTCTTTGCAGATTTCACTTGTAATATTATAAGTTGGGATTTACAAATTATTAGTGAAATAAAAGGTTTTAGCCCTTCGGGGATTTTTTTTGAAAATTGGTTTCCTTTACATGCTTCCGTATTTAATGCTTTCAAATCACTTAGATGCATGATTTAAACTAAAATTTGGGATTAATTAATTTGGTCTAATTTGAGACCACTTTATTTCGCTGCACTGCACTTCCAAATTGGTATCAAAGTTTTTTTAGTCGAGTTCATATCACCGCATTTACAAATTGGTATCAGAGCTTATTTAAGCGATCACCATACTTTTACAATGTGAAATTTGAAGTTTCGTAAAGTCAACTATCAAATTTGCAAGATAATTTTTCACATGAAGGATGAAAACTTTACTAAACTTCATAGAAATAAGTCCAAAAGTATGTTGAAATATATAAACAAATGTTCAACACTAACTAATGCATGGCATTAATTATGAAGTCACCGAGTATTTATCTCGACTTACTTTCAACGGATTTATTCTTAAAACATAACTTAATTCATAACAATATACAAATTCTAGGGGGTTCATAAATCTCAACTATTAAAAACTTAGCTATTCATTACTAACATGATAATAATAGAATTTGGGATGCAAATATAGAAAGAATTCATGCTCGTAACAATTATTGAAATGGAATTTAAAGCTTACTTGAACGGACTATAACTATGTAAATGAATAAGGTAAAATGAACAATTGAAACTCTTCCGGAATCATTGTATTATAATCATGTAGCCTTGAATGAACTAAGTTATAAAGAAGGAGATTGAAATCCCCATTTTATAATTTCCTAGCCTTCAACCTGTTGTATTACACACAAACAAACCCAAAAATCTTGAGTAACAACAAACACACAACCAAATTTCTCTATTATAATCTCGAAAATTGTATTACAACCAATTGGGATTATAAAAATATTTTGGACTATAATACGGGTATTACTGTTCAACAAAAAATGGATGATGGAACAATAAACCCAATGGCCTCTTTATAGGTAGAAATAAATAGCTTGGGTAACCATTGGAATTTCACCCAATGATGGGTGATTTTATTTAAATACAAATAAGTGGTTATGGTCAAGGGAGAATTTAATTGTACATATGGGCCTACTGATCAAACGAGTTTGGGAGAAAAAATATATTATTTGGTTTGTTTTAAAAAGAAAAAAAGGAGAAGGAATAAAGTATGGGGGATGAATGGAAATAATATATAAGAAAAGAAGGTTATGGGGTGAAATATTGAATAGGGGAAAAGTAGTAATCGACATAAGGGGTGACCTCACGTGCATGGAGCATGTGGTGAAGGTCGTCCAATGCGCTGAACTAGTATAGGAAAGTAAATTGATGCCTCAAGCCCTACCACGCGGACCACCTAATAATTTTAGCAAAACACACCCCTTATCTGCTGGGGGTGAGACTCGAACCTGAGTCTCCCCACATGCAACCATCTATTCCAACATATATATATATATATATATATATATAAACCACTTTTCCATAATTACAAATCAATCCCCCAAAGTTCCTATCTTCTTCATACGACCTTGGATGCGAGTAACGCAAGAACTGGCGTGCTCTAGTCATGGGGTTTAAGTTTGGGTTTTACCCGAGATTTTGACTTTTGACTTTCTTTTGATTTCAACTTTGCACGCACACGTTGTTTGAACCCACGCGTTCCTTGATTCAAGGTTGACAACTTCTGTGAATAGTCTGAATTCAAAATTAGTCATATAAATTTACTATTTTGCCCTTGAAGTTGCGTACGTGCACGTTTCTTTCCCTATTTGCTTCCTGAATACACCATTACTATCGTAAAACCTGTAAATACTCAATTAAACCTTGCACAAGTGATTAACTATGAATATTTAAGGTTATACACTGAATGAGTTTAATGAGCATAAGATTGCGATATCGCATAGTACAGGGGGTAATAAAATGCAATATTTGACACTAATTAACTAACACCAGCCTGTGATGATTGGAAACTAAGAAAGAGGCCAAGGTCGACTCACAAGGAAAATAATGAGATGAAAATAGCTCTAGAGAACAATGATAAAGAAGATCGAGACCTTCATTCAAGGCCTAGGGAGCCAGCAGAAGAAGCGAACATGAATTCTCTAGCGTGAAATTTCATAGTAGAAGGTGATGCTAGTGGTGGTAATGGACTAGCGGAAAGAAAGGCACATCTCAATGAAACAAAGACTTTCACCACTAGCAGAGAGGTAAATTTGGAAATTGTATTGGACACCGACCTCATAAGGTCACCAATGAGTAATTGATGATAGATTTTTCTAGAGATAAACTCTTGGATGTTGTTAAATGCTCATGTTGACCCATTGGTAACAACCGTGATGGTCCACGAAAGGAATGTGAAGAGAATTCTAGTGTACAATTAGAGTTTGACGGATATACTATTCTATGACTGTTCTACAAAGACGAAAGTATTCGAAAGAAAATTATAAGCTTATCATCATCCACTGATCGAATTCTCAGGCGACAAGGTATACCCACTAGGCAAAATCGATCTAGAGTTTTTTATTGGAACATATATGACCTATAGAACAAATAGATGAAATTCTTCATCCTTCACAAAGATGTCTTATCGCCATACACTAATATTTTTAGAAGAGTGACTCTAAAGAAATTCAAAGTTGTCTCCTCAACTAGCATTCAATGTCAGTATAAAATATTTGCACACGTGCACACTAAATTTGCACACGTGCTGGCGCACACCTGTTTTTTTTTAAATTAATAAAAAATAATTTGAGTTGATTTTTTTTATGTCATATTTAAAAATTTCAATAGACCCATATAAAAAAAATTAAACACAAAAATTTTTCTTTGCTATTTTAAAAAAATCGATCAAACTTTTTCAGCTTTTAAGTGCTTTAAAAGTTGCAAAAGTTTGATCGGTTTTTTTAAAATAGCCAAAAAAAAAAATTTCAAGCTAATTTTATTTATATGGGTCCGTTGTAATGTTTAAATATCACATTAAAAATCAACTCAAATTTTTCTTTTTTATATTTTATAAATAGATGTGCAAACTTAGTGTGCACAGAAGTCTGTCTGTGTGTGTGTGTGTGTGTATATATATATATATATATATTGTCCACACATTTTAACGGTCAAGATGTGTGCCACCTTCTTACACATTTCTACACATTTTAATGGTTCATATCAACTTCCTTTCTTTTTTACCAACCTACCTCGTAATTCTTTGATTTCCCCCTTTTTTATACTCATCAAAATTACACTTTAATTAAAAAATGAGGATATTTTAGTAATACTCTCCCTTTACACACAAGACCATATCTCTCTTTCTCGATCTCTCTCACACGCATCTGATTTTCACTCTCTCTCCCCAATATAGCTCTCTCCCGATTTGCCATGCCTCCCAACGAAAACCCCTCCCGTTTTTCCCTCCCTCCCTCCACCTGATGCTTTACACACGCACACACGCACACACACATAGCCCCCTGCCCCGCCCCTTCTACAACCCCTTCCCCGCCCCCTTCCCTGCCTCGCCCCTCAGAAAAGGTATTCCGTTCTCCCTTTCTGTTTTTTCTCTCTCCGATCTGAACACTAAAGATTTGTACTTATAGTTTGCTATCATGTTTTTTAATTTGGTTTGCTGTAATTTGAGAGCTTGAATCGATCTATTTGGATTTCTTTTTATGTTTGTATCCTGTTTATATTCACTAAAGATTTTATGTTTGAGAGGTTTATTTTGCTATCATGTTTTTTTATATTTGTATCATGTTTATGTGGTTAACGAAGTGGGTTATGATTAACAAACCATTTTTATATTTTTTTCAGGGAACAGTGGACATTTCATTTGTGTACAAATTTTTAAGCAGATGAGGGTGAGGGATTCACAGTAACTTGAGATGTGCAATGGTGTAAGTTATTCTCTCTATCTCTCTCTCTCTCATATGTTTAGGGGGTGATTTCATTCCCAAATTTTCATTCTGCAATTAAATTAACCACACTCCACATTAACTACAGCCATAACGGGATAAGCCTCATTCGCCTCCTGAAACGACCGTAATCCAGAGCTATCTTTCGGATCAAAAGAACTAATGATTTTGATTTATGAAGTTTTTTTGGTCGAGTATTTGGGTTTTTTTGGTTTTTTTTGTTGAATGGTATACCAAATTTAATCACTAATGTTTGTTTTTGGGGTCATAATATGTTAATTCACATGTCTGAATATAGCAATTGTTTGTTGTTTCAGATCTATCACCATGACCTTATTGTTTACTTTAATTTCACCTCAACACTATTTTGGATGTGTTTTAAGAGTGGTGAAGAGGTTTTATGCTGAATATTTTCACTGTTTTGCTGCATATTTAGTTAACAGGAGAGCATCATTTGCTGCATATTTATCAAGTGAAGAGCATATATAAAAGGAGGGCCATCATAAATAAGTGGTGAAGAGGCATAGTTGCATAAGGTATGGACATTAATGAAGTGAAGTGGATGCAATTTAATCAGTTATGTACATGTTTGCATTTTTAGCAGTTTCAATACTTTGTGAATTTCATGTGATGTCCCTCTTTTTTTCTTCTACTGAATACATACGCACTATTAGCTGTCATTGTTATATTTTTGTTTAATAACACTTACAGTCATGTTATAGAAATGCACCCTGCACATTTATTATCGTTTTTGTATCATTTTTGTGTTGTATTCTAGGTGTTTGGGAAAGTGACTAAGTTATTGATCGAGTGCGAAAATAGCGCGTGTAAAGCCGCTAATCGTTGTTTTCATTTCTCCAATTCAATACAAAAACCTAAATTACGACTACACTTGCGGGGCAAGCACAACGGTAAGTCGGGTATCGAAAATCCACAGAGACGAATTGCTATAATTTATATGATCTAGTGCTCCGAAATAAAAGTGTAAAAGTTGATTACAAACTAAAAAGGAAAAGATGTATAAAAGGGAAATGTTAATCTAGGCAATGTATTGAAACTAGATTATGAAAGCGAGTAAAACTATAGGTTGCGTCGAATATCCCTCACCCGAGTTAGTTTGTATAAAATGGTTACATGGGCCGACGAGTTATTACAAATGCGTCTCGTTTCGACAGTTAATTGAACCAAGGGTTGTTACGCCCCTAAATTCTCATAAAAGCCAAATAAAATTTTGATGTTAACAAATATCCCAGAAATTACGCGCGAAAGGTCGTAAGCACGGGACATACATGATATCCCCCGTCAAATCTCCTAGGCGCAATAACTAGGACAACGCACCCGAAATAGACCCGTAAACACCATTACCAAAGCAAAGCAATGCGTCAACTCGAGTGAGTTACATTCAAGCACAACCTAATTTAAATTAGCTAGAAAGCATATTAAAAACGCGATAAAGAAAGCGGTAAATCTACACTAGAAAGCGATTAAATCAAAGCATGTAAACTAATTAGGAAAGCATGGAAATTACACTACAAAGTAAGAAATATGGAAATACAACTATATTAAATGGTAGGGGAGATGAATAATCAACTTACAATCCAAATGGGGTGTCAAACCAAAGAGAAATGAAGAAGAACCAAGAAAAAACCCCAATACCCTAAGCTAAACTAAGCTAAAATCGTCCACCTGGTTTATTACAACAAAATTGGTATATATACTAAGTTGGAATTAATTTAGAAAAGAAAAGAGAAAAGAAAAAAAAAGAGCAAAATATCTCCTGAAAACAGGACATCGGTCAATCGATGATTTTGGTCGATCGATCGATCAAGGTCAAATTTCGGTATTTCAGAATAGTCGATCGATCGACCAAAATCATCGATCGATCGATCAAGCAGGAGTGAGCCAAGCAGCAGCAGCCTGCATTCTTTTCTTCCCTTTTCTCCTCCTCTTTTGATTTCCTTATTTTTACCTCCGCTGAAATCGCCGTAACTTCATCATACGAACTCGAAATCGCGCACCATTCGCGGCCACGCGAATCTAGCGAGGAGGGCTATAACTTCCGTGAAATGTCAATCCAGGTACCCAAAATGTGAAAAGTCTAAAATTCCCCTTGAACATCCGATTGTGTACGGAACTTCACCGGAATGCGTCTGAACTCCATACTTAGTACCTAAATACCTACAAAAGCCTAATTATACCTCATATAGCATGTTAACAATATAAATCGAGGTTGTCTAGTTAACGGGTTTAAATATAGGGATTAAGGCACCCGAGGGGGCTAAAAATGCGTAGGTTCGAGAGATGAAATACACAATATTTGCGTATTATCACACCCCCTAACTTACACATTGCTAGTACCTAACAATGAAATAGGATGCAACAAGAACTACAAGCAAACCAAAAACAGGAGATAGTACAAAAGTATGGTATAAAAGCATAAGGCCACTTTCGCGGGCGATTCGATTGCATTTAGCATATGCAATAAGCCGTTAAACCCCTAGGTTAACCTAGTGGACGAGTGTCGTCTCGTGAGGATTTTCAGGGATGATACCCACAAACATCATATAATTTCCTCAAAATATGCCCAACCCAACATGTGACAAGCCCAAAAATGGCGAAAATGATTTCATACGCATTATTAGCAACATGAATGAATTCAAACAAAAGTGTGAATCATTAACATTATAGAATGCACCTCCTAGAATTGAAACCTTAAAATGTGGGGGGTGGGGGGGGGGGGGGTCGAGCACATGCAAAGTATGATTTGGCGAAAAACTTAAATAACTCGGATACTAAATATCAAAGCATTCATAAAAGGCAATCCTCACAGGCATTACACTCATCAAATGAATTCACTTGAAACAGGGAGGTAACACACAGGACATGCAGGCATAAGGCATAAGGCATAAATGTAAATGGAAACTAGGCCGCGCACATGTCACAAATGACGAACGCTATATATAAACTGAAAAATTATAATCTCAATGAAAGATACTGCACACTAAAAGAGGCGAAATGCATTTTCACAGATTATCAAAACTATTATGACTTTTGAATTACATCAACCTAAGATCACATAGGAATTTAATAGGGTTATAATGTTGGTATGGCTAGGGTATGAAACGAAGGAATGTATGTACGGATTCAACGTGTTCGGGATGAAAATTCAGGATAATGGTTAGATGTGGGCAATATTAAAATTGGAAAACAAGTTCCAAACGACATTAGATATATCATTGGGGAGAGTAATCAAAGCTTATTTAACTATATACAACATTTACAAACTTCTCTTTCTTTTTCTTTTCTTCTTTTTCTCATTTTCTCTTTTGTTTTCTTTTGCTTTTTGCTTTCTCTTTTTCTTCTCTTTTTTCACTACTTTATTTCTTTTCTTTTCAAACTCTCATATGCCTAAATTGCAACCGACATCATAACAACAACATTCAATCCCAAGTAACATTCCAAACAAAGGTATGGAAGGTAATATATGTGGTATATAACTCCAATTCGGAGTTGGTTATGGGATCTGGGTTATGAAAAGAAAGGTTATATTTAGGCTCAAAGGGGTTAACGAGGGTAAACATATAAGGTGAGAAGGTCAATATGGGTGATATAACAAAGATGGCCTATGGTCATTTCCAAAAGTTTACGCATTTCTCGAGTCAAAACAACATATGAAAATCATGCTTAAGTAACACATTTCAAGTATGAACTCAATTAATGAACGGTCAAATGAAATAATAGAGAGATTATTCAACGTTTTCAGAGAGGAAAGAATAGTGTATAACACTCACAAACGACGAAAGGTACAAAGCTTACTCGGTGTAAGTATATACAATGCAACAAAAGATTACCGAGTTATAAAAATCTTTAACCAAATTAATGTAACAAGGAAAGTGCATGTGCTCATGGGATTAAAGTTTAATTCGTGAAGTTATTCACAATATCAATAATCGAGACTAAAGTCTAATAACTTCTAAAATCGAGAACATGCATCGTTGGGTTGTCTATTGGATCGGGCAATTATTAAAATTTATCATCAGAAACAAGGGCAAAAAGCCCAAAAAAAGAGAAAAAAGAAAGAAAATCTTTTTGAAATTTTTCTAAGAAAAGCATACTAAGTAACTAACATGTGAGAAAAAAACATGGACTAAATAAAGAAATGGATAGAATATCCCGCACCCCCTAACTTAAAACTTGACATTGTTCTCAATGTAAATTAAGAATCAAGTCAAAGAGAGGAAAAGAGCGATATTACCCAAATTGGAGCGATCCCCATAAGAACAAGTCCAAAGAATCTACAAAACAAGTTAGTACTAAGCATAGAAAAAATAAAAAATAGAAAGTTAACTAATTACACTAGACTAAGTTAAAAAGGAAAGAGAAAATAAAAAGAAAGAATAAAAAGCTAACTATATACAACCTACTATTTAGGCTTCACACTAACTGTACACTAGAAGTCTAAAGAGCTGAGGGTCCACCATAAGAACGATTTGACTTTGGAGGATAACCGGTGTACCCTCACATAAAAGCATGCCTTCCAAAAAATATGAATTTCGTTTGAACAACGGATGGCATGTGTAAGGCGAAAGAAAGGAACCATCGTCAATTAAAATTTTTGGAGGGACGATGGGGAGTTTGGATTGAACGGGTGACAAAAACATGTGGGGACCGAGAAAAGCTGAATATCCTCCTAAAGATTTAGCAAGTGTAATGGGAGGTGGCGAACACAAAGGCAAAGATGTGATTGTGGAGGGCGACTCGAGCAAGTACTCCTCATCGACGAAAAGGTTTAAAATATTAAAGTTTGAAACCGAATCATCTGGTACTTGTGACGGTGTGATAACAGAGAATGAAAATGGGGATGAAGGAAATTCAAACTCATGAGATGAATCATCATCGCATGAAGATTGAGTTTCGAAGGAAATAATATCAATTTCAATGAAATGTTCTTTTTTGGGGGCCAAAGAAGAAATCATTTCATTGCAAATAGATATCACGTCATTTTCATCTTCACTTTCAATATCTATTATACAATGGGCAAAGTATAGAATGATTTGTTCCAAAGTAGGCACAAAGTCCTCATTTGGTTCAAAACATTCCTCGACTTCGAAAGTCTCGGAAGCAAAATCGTCGTCAGATTCGAATAATAAATCCCAGTCTTTCTCCCAACAACGATTTTCTTCTCGATAACGATTTTCAATTTTCTCATTTTCATACATACGCAAGCCCTCACCGAATGTCATAGGTTGAGGTGCGGATGCATGAAAATGGAAACTTTAAAAATTACCATCGGACTTAAACTTAAACTCATTATTATAGGAATTTTGAAAACTATTTGAATTCGTTTCAAAATTCCTATTATAAGGAGGTAAAGGCCCAAAATCATTATCATCATCATCAAAATTTCAATAACCCAAGTTTTGACTTTCGTTATACTCGGCCAAAGTAATATTTGAATTTTTAAATTTTTGGGATTCTAAATATTCACCGAAAGTCACAGGCTTGCAGAAATTTTGAGAATTATAACAAGGATTACCGAAAGAATTGGAATAAGACATTTTTACTCCAAAAATGGCTCGAAGTGGCAAATTCCACAAAGTAGGTGCGCGCGGGAATAATTCAAGCGTTTCTAAGTGCTCAAATGTGGAAGTCCTGTAAAATATTAGCAAATAATAGAAATAGAAAGAAAATACTATGAAATACTAAATCAAATAAAATCTAAAACAAATTCATCCCCGGCAACGACGCCATTTTGATTGAGTGCGAAAAGTAGCGCGTGTAAAGTCGCTAAGCGTTGTTTTCGTTTCGCCAACTCAATACAAAAACTTAAATTACGACTACATTTACAGGGCAAGCACAACGGTAAGTCAGGTATCGAAAATCCACAGAGACGAGTTGCTAGAATTTATATGATCTAATGCTCCGAAATAAAAGTGTAAAAGGTGATTACAAACTAAAAAGGAAAAGATGCATAAAAGGGAAATGTTAATCTAGGCAATGTATTGAAACTAGATTATGAAAGTGAGTAAAACTATAGGTTGCGTCGAATATCCCTCACCCGAGTTAATTTGTATAAAATGATTACATGGGACGACGAGTTATTACAAATGCGTCTCATTTCGACAGTTAATTGAACCTAGGGTTGTTACCCCCCTAAATTCGTATAAAATCCTAATAAGATTTTGGCGTCAACAACTATCCCGAAAATTACGCGCGAAAGGTCGTAAGCACGGGACATACATGATATGCCCCGTCAAATCTCCTAGGCGCAATAACTAGGACAGCGCACCCGAAATAGACTTGTAAACACCATCACCAAAACAAAGCAATGCGTCAACTCGAGTGAGTTCCATTCAAGCACAACCTAGTTTAAATTAGCTAGAAAGCATATTAAAAGCGCGATAACGAAAGCGATAAATAAACGCGGTAAATCTATACTAGAAAACGATTAAATCAAAGCATGTAAACTAATTAGGAAAGCATGGAAATTACACTACAAAGCAAGAAATAAGGAAATACAACTAAATTAAATGGTCGGGGAGATGAATAGTCAACTTACAATCCAAATGGGGTATCAAACCAAAGAGAAATGAAGAAGAACCAAGAAAAAAACCCCAAACCCTAAGCTAAACTCAGCTAAAATCGTCCACCTGGTTTATTACAACAAAATTGGTATATATACTAAGTTGGAATTAATTTAGAAAAGAAAAGAGAAAAGAAAAAAAAAGCATAATATCTCCTGAAAACAGGGCATCGGTCAATCGATGATTTTGGTCGATCGATCGATCAAGGTCAAATTTTGGCATTTTAGAATAGTCGATCGATCGACCAAAATCGTCGATCGATCGATCAAGCAGGAGTGAGCCAAGCAGCAGCAGCCTGCATTCTTTTCTTCCATTTTCTCCTCCTCTTTTGATTTCCTTATTTTTCCCTCCACTGAAATCGCCGTAACTTCATCATACGGACTCGAAATCGCTCACCATTCACGGCCACGCGAAGCTAGCGAGGAGGGATATAACTTTCATGAAATGTTGATCCAGGTACCCAAACTATGAAAAGTTTAAAATTCCCTTGAACGTGCGATTGCGTACGGAACTTCACCGGAATGCGTCTGAACTCCATACTTAGTACCTAAATACCTACAAAAGCCTAATTATACCTCATATAGCATGTTAACAATATAAACCAAGGTTGTCTAGTTAACGGACTTAAATATAGAGATTAAGGTACCCGAGGGGGATAAAAATGTGTAGGTTCGAGAGATAAAATACGCAATATTTGCGTATTATCAGTTATTCTTTATTGGCTGCAAATTGTCTTAGATTCATTTATATATAGATGTACATACATGAGATTTTATGTCAAACGAGCTTTTGTGCATTTATGTATGCCAAGCAAGCTTTTTTGCATTGGTATGTTGGTTTGGGAGGATTTGGCATCTTTAATTTGTTAAGCTATTTTTTATCCCATTCTTATTAGTTTCTTAAGTATTGATACGTTATTGTCTATTTGTATTAGGGCAGTTAATTATGACATCTAAGGTGGTTTTGGCATGTTTAAACTTTATCACAAATGAAATTATATTTGTTTTGTTCTTTTTAGATTATGTTTGGAGAACAAATATTATTGATTTTTAACCCAAGCAATTGTCAAAATTAGGATACTTCCATCTATATTTAAATTATGAAGCTTATTTTAGTCAAGTGAGCTGAACAGACCATCTCGAGTAAAAATTGTTGATTTTGCTACGGCTTTAAATTGTTCTTGGGTTAATATTGCATGTACACTAATTTCCTGTAGTTGCACACGGGGGATGTTACGTGTACACTAATATTGCATGTCACTCCTAGGTAACTTTCAAATAGATTGGTTTCGATTTTAGGTTTCTTTGTATAGCAAGGTAAGTTTCAAATAAATTATTTGAAGCACGCACGACTTTAGGTTTAGTTTCTGATTTTAGGGATGCGTTTCAGGTTTCAAATGGTTTTGATTTTATGTTTCTAATTTGATCTATAAGGTTTGTTCATATATTGGTTTGTTTTGTTCACATTATATAGCTATATATGTAGAGCAGAGCTTTAATTTGGTTCGTATGTAGATATACATGTATATTCTGTTCATATTGGTTCGATTTGTTCATATATAGCTCTATATGTAGAGCAGAGCTTTTAATTTGGTTCATATGTATACATGTATATTTAAGTAGAGATTTGGGTTTGTTCGTGAGCTTTAATTCATATATTTGTTCTCTTATATATGTGTACATTTGTTCTTTTATCTTTCTTTTGTTTTGTAGATTGCAAAATCAGGTATTCCATTCCCATTACCGAAATTTGGGGTTTGTTTCTCTATTGTGTATTGAGAGGTAATTATGTTCATATAATTGTTGGTTTGAAACAGTTCATATATGGCTACATATGTAGAGCATATCTTTAATTTAATTTGAACTAACTTACCCATTGATTTGAACTGTTCATATACGTAGATATAGTATACTTGCAAAGTTTTGGACTCACGTCGTGTCAATTTTGGATTAATGTCGTGTCGTTTTATGCTATCGTATTGTTTCTAAAAGTTTAAAATTGCCACCCCATGGAGGCATAACAACTCAAAAGCACATATTTAGGAAGTTTTGTGCAATTGAGGTGATATTTTTAGATGCTAAAAACATTTCTAAAGAGTAAGATGAGCTGAACAGACCATCTCGAGTTAAAATTTTTGATTTTGCTACGGCTTTAAATTGGTCTCAAGTTAATATTGCATGTACACTAATTTCCTATAGTTGCATCACGGTGGATGTTACGTGTACACTAATAATGCATATTAGCCATGACTGCAGCAATGTTCAGCGAAGAGTTTTTTTGCAGGTATACATATTGGATGGCATTTTAATTAGTGTATTCAATACTTTTAGTATAGATGTTATATTCTTTTAAGCTAATTATTTGTTAATTGTTATTATAGACATCACCCGTAAGTGTTACACTAAATGGTATTACCTGTAGCTGCTGATATGGGGATAACCCTATTTAGATTGGGGTATTGGAAAGTTTAATTTGCAATTAGTTGAATAGAATATCAATTAATGGTTATAGTTTTTGCGATAAACTTTAATCTGAGCATCTTTTAGTAGTATAATGTTTCGTGCCATTGCTTACGTTGTAGACACACACACACGCCCCCTGCCCCGTCCCCTCCCCCTTCCCCACTCACACGCACACACGTGCACATAAACACACACATGCACACACACACACACACTCGCACTGCAATATGCACGCGCCCCCTCCTCCCTTCCCCACTCACACACGCACACACGCGCACACAAACACACACACAAACACACGCGCACTGCATATATGCACTGACATATATGCATACACGCACACATGTGCCCCCTGCCACGTCCCCTTCCCCACTCACACACGCACACACGCGCACACAAACACACACACATGAACACACGCACACACGCGCACTGCATATGCATTAACATATATCAATTAATGGCTATAATTTTTGCGATAAACTTTAATTTGAGCTTCTTTTAGTAGTATAATGTTTCGTACCATTGCTTATGTTGTACACACACGCACACACGCGCCCCCTGCACCATCCCCTCCCCACTTCCCCACTCACACACGCACACACGCACACACAAACAGACACCCACACACGCGCACTGCATATATGCACTGACATATATGCTGCAATATGCATATATTCTGCAATATGCATATATGCATACACGCACACACACGCCCCCTGCCCCTTCCCTCCCCCCTTCCCCACTCACACACGCACACACAAGCACACACACACGAACAGACGCGCACTGTAATATGCATGCGCCCTCTACCCCGTCCCCACTCACACACGCACACACGCGTACACAAACACACACACGCGCACACACGTACACGCACTGCATATATGCACTGACATATATGCTGCAATATGCACATATGCATATGCATATATGCATACACGCGCCCCCTGCCCCGTCCCCTCCCCCTTCCCCACTCACACACGCACACACGCGCACTGCAATATGCACGCACCCCTTGCCCTGTCCTCTCCCCCCTTCCCCACTCACACACGCGCACACAAACACACACGCACACACGTACACACGTGCACTGCATATATGCACTGACATATATGCAATCTGCATACACGCACACACGCGCACACGCACACACGCGACCCTGCCCCGTCCCCTCCCCCTTCCCCACTCACACACGCACATAAACACACACACGCGCACTGCATATGCATTGGCATATATGCTGCAATATGCATATATGCACTTGCACTGCATATGCATATGCATATATGCAGCTGCATATATGCATTTGGTTGGTTTTTGTTTGTTGTTACTAGCACTCGCACATATCGGATTACTTGAGACCACAAATAACACTCACATTCATAATCTCATTATAAAAACATTGGATGTGTACTTTTCCAGGTGAACTATGAAGGTTTCAGAGAAAGTATGTGTATCTGGGAGAAAATGTACGAATAAGTTTTATTTTTGGCACACCGAGTATGTCATTGCATTTGGTACACAAAATGATGTTTACGTAATTTGATTGGTTATCCAGAGAGTCCTACATGCAAGTAGTATTTGTCCTACATTATTATTTGACCAATCTAATAATGGATACTTCATTTTGTATCCCCTCATTCTGTAATGCATGTTGATTATAGTCATTGATGCAATGTTGGAAAACTAGGTAATTTGTAGTCACTTCATTCTGTAATGCATTTTCATTGATTTATCATGTAGCCCATGTTGTAAAAGTTACATGTAGGTGTCCTTAAGAGTGGAATGCAATGTAATATTGAAGCTCAGTTGAAGTCGTGGGGTTCTTGCATCCCCGATGGTGGGAAGAATGTCACGGTATGTGGGTGGAGAAACTTTTGAAAAATGTGTGTGCTTTTCATATTTTCCAAGGTTCTAAAAGGTGCGAGGCGTGGTCGAGGCGTAGAGGTCAAGCCTCAAGCCTTAGGAGCCTAGGCGTAAAAAGGCGTTTTTCTTTTTTTTATTATTTTAATTATTCCAAGGCTAGTAATATAATAAAATAGTACATACCTTGAATTTTGAAAATATATCCATATGTTTGGTAGCCATCTTTCTCATATTCATGCTCCATAACCAATATTTGTCAACTAATCCTTTATTTTTATTTTTAAAAAGTGTGCCTTAAGCCTTTTACCAACAATAAGGCGAAGGCGATGCGTTTCTCTCAAGCCTCAAGCCTAGGCGGACCTTTTAGAACAGAGATATTTTCCATAGGTATTTTTGTATATATTTATTTGTTCCCTTCCCTAATCGATTTTCTTACGTTTTTTACGTAGGCGAGGGCAGTGGTTGTGCAAATCAATGTGTGAGTGTCTCGATTCAATTTTTTCTGTTTAGCAGGATCGAGGCTTCGAGAGAGAGTTGGGGGTAATGGCGAATAAATGTTGTAGAGAGTCTGGTCCGTAATGGGGTTGCTGATTTGAGTCGATGAAGGCAATGGTTTCAACAGGTGGCTATCCTACGATGGTGAATGGAGGATGGGAAGTTGGTTGTAAGTTCTATCTCACGTGTTTCCATTAGTTGTAAGTTCTCTCTCACATGTTATTTCCATTTCTAACTTTCGCCTTCATTCACAACACTATTAAATAATCACAATTACAACTGTGAGGATTCCATAGATCATCTTCGTAAGACCTGATCACAAATGTACGTCTAACACTGTGCTGAAATGCATTGATACTTGAATTATTTTCGTTAAAAACATGAACACATTGATGCTCGAATGCGACCTAATTCATTTTTGTTTTGTGATTTGTTTTGCAGATTTAACAAATATGGGTTTCCTTGCTATGTTCGTTATTAAGGTGCATATCATTAAGGTGGGTCTGCTGCCATTGAGAGAACTCAGTCTCACATCAGTGGAAACCAGCATACTGGTTACTGATTGTATATTTACTTATGTGATTGTATCTTTGTTCGAAAAACTGATTAATTATGTTTATTATTTGTCAAATCGTACAGAAAACTGAGAGGGAGAGAGTGATAATAGCTAGAGGTGGGAAGAAGGATGGGAAGACAACAGTTGTAGCACCTAATCTAGAAGCAGATGAGTGCAAAAGACCTAAAAGAATTGCAATTTCCAAAAACATGCTCTCCGACGCTCCTGCAAAGGCCTGCTCAGTTTCTCTCACCCCATCCAAGATGGTGGTCAAACATCACGGCACAGACATTTTGAAGAAGTCCCACAGAATGAATAAATTCATATTCTCCTTTCCCGGCCTTCTAGCTCCCATCTCCGAATTTCAATTTTTTTTTTAAATTGTTGGATTTGTTGTTACCCCTTAAATAGGGTGGATAGTCCAATAAACAAAGGAGACTATGCCCAATTTTTTTAAAAATTTGACACTTTGTTTTTTTGAGACACAATGTGACTTCGATGGATGAATATTGTATATTTCGTATTATATGTGAATTTATTTAACAATTTAGACTATTTGAATGTTATTGGACTATTTGTTGTTTGTTAAGGATGGTGAATAGTTCTATAAATAAAGGATATTATGGCCAATTGTTTTAAAATTACACTTTGAAATTTTTGCGTTTCGCTATTACGTACTTTGAAAAATTATCGCCGTTTCGCGATTACGTACTTTGGAAATTTTTGTTGTGCCTTCGGGCACGGGCATACGCTATAATATATATATATATATATATATATATATATATATATATATATATATATATATATATATATATATATATATATATATATATATATATATATATATATATCATGCCCTATTAAAACATAAGCCTCATGAAACTCAAGATGAGTTAAGTAGCTAAAAAAGCCGCAAGAAATAAGATAATTACCCTAGTAACCCTCAAAATTTTCAAAATTACCAAAATACCCCCATAAATATAATTAACCTTATTTAAACCATACAAATACACTTATAATTTACCCATAAACACCAAACTTATCCATGTCATTCATATTTAATAAAATTATAGAAATCCATACTCAAAAGTTTGAGAAATTACAAATTCACTCCCTAAACTTTAAAAATCATATATAAACATCCTTAAAAAGACCCCATAACTTAACCAAGGATCAAAACCAAAAACCCAAACTTCACACTTAAACCACCATGTTTGGACACCTAGCAGCCTAATAAGCTTCTTGTACCACATGAATACACATGGTACGAATGCCTCTTCACATATTACCCAAACCAAAATCAAAATAACTTTTGTTGGCATCCACCTTCACCTGCTGTGGTCATCCCAGGATCTTCGAGGGGAGGGGTGGAGGATCCATCGAAAATAGGTCTCACGCCCTTTTTAGGGACGCTTCGACCGTCGTCGGTGTGGGGTAAATGTAAAGATATGGAGTCGCCAGCCTATTTTGCACAAAACAGGCAAAATAACATGTTGTCACTTTGAGAGAGCGGCATCAAGGACAAACTGATGCATACAAAGCCAATAGATCGAAGGTTCGGGAGTCTAAGTTATATAATGGGAAGGTGTTAGGCACCCATCCCGCCCTTTCGGTCTCTCATGGGCTACTATTATTGTTTTATTTTATTTCTCTGTAAAGTGCGTGTCTGTGTTTATATAATGGAGATCATAATCATTCAACTCATACCATGGGCAAGGTAGAGTGAGGTCATCCATAAGAATGCTCCCCAAACAACGTATATAGAAAATATGATTTGTACATTTAGCGCGATATTAATTGTTATTATGAAATGATAATACGTGTTGGATGAAACACAAATAATCATACTATGTATATTAATGCAAGAATATGATAAGTGTGGAAATAGAAGATTTTAGGAATATTGGGAATTTGGGAAATTGAGAAAATTAGAAAATTGGAAATTGGAAAATTGGACTCGAGTCTCGAATTTTAATTCGAAATGCCTACGTAGGCTATAAAGGCATCAAAGTCCACGTAGTTCGAATGTAGCATGGGGGTGGTGTTTATCCGATAGATCATAATGGAATTTTATTATATGTGTATGTCCAGAAAATGTCTTTTTGGGTTTGAAAAAGGATGATGGATAATTTTGTTCGATATTTATGGGTATAACCATCTTTTATTTGTTTTGGGATTTTTATAGAAAATAAAGAATGTGAAATATACTAATAAAGTGTAGATATTAATGAGTATGAACTAAAGTAAGGACTAGTTTATAAATCGAATGAAATTTATGCAAAAATAAGAAATTTAAAGAGAGAGGGAAGGAATTGGACCTTTTTTGAACTTGATTTATGATGAACTCCCTTGAGTATGGATGAATGTTGATGAGAGAGAATGATATTCTGCCAAATTGGGTATGAAAAGGATGGGAATGTAATCTTGAATGAAACTTCACATGGGGAACTTCGCTGATTTCGAGAGAATATTACTGAGATCACCGATGCTTATGGATTTTTGGTGTACCTTGGGGGTGAGGTCATGGCCTCTATTTATAGGGTGAGGGGTGGTGCCGATCATTATTACCCTAACCCTGCCTTTCAGAAGGTAACCCTTGAGACACTGCTGGTAGGTAAGGATCAGGACTTGCCAATTGACAGTCTCGTCCAGAAAATGATCGTAGAACGTAATCGATTGATCCGAATAATGCACATGGAATAACATTAGAAAAGTACTTCAGAGACCTTCAGAATTCCTTCAGAACGCTCCCGGGTCCGGGAGTTTACTTTGGGTCAAATGTGGCTCGAAAGTGCAAGTCGATCTTTTGGATGGGAGATCGTCGAATGGAAACGGATCATTCATCCGCATGGTAAGTATGAATCACACACGGGGTGGACTGTGGGAAATTTTAGGAGATGTAATTTGACATTCCAAAGAGTTTCGCTTGGTTTGAAAAGTTGACCTTGGTCAACCGAGGCCCAAAAGCGCCCGGTGACCTCTCGAAGAAAAATGGATCGTTTGTCCGTATCGTGGGTTAAAATCACCCATGGGTCAAACCGTTGGAAAGGGTATGCAGTGCCCTTCACAGATTCATTCAGTCTCATTTGAGATGAAGAGTTGACTTTGGTCAAACGGAGCTCGAGAGCGCCAGGTGGCCTTCGGATAATTTTTTTGGAGAAAACTGATCGTTCATCCAAATGGTTATGCCATTCCACACAGGGGTAGATCGTTGGAAAGGGGTTTCATGTCCCCTCAAAGATTCCAAGAGCTTTATCTCTGACGGCAAAGTTGATTGAGGTTAAATCGGGGCCCGGGGGCGTCCAGTGGCCTCTGAATTGATTTTAGGTAGTAAAATAATTCGTTTGTCCAAAATATTATGCAGATTAGTGCACGGGGTAGACCGTTGCAAAGGGTATTCAGAGCCCTTCAAATATTCAAAGTACTTCCGCTCTCATGATAGAGTTGACCAGAGTCAAACAGGGCTTGGGAGTCTCCGATGGCCTCTAAATCGGTACTCGGAGTGCGAACTAGGGTTTGTAGTGAAATGGGTAGGTGATAGGAACCTAAGGAGAGACTTAGGGGGTCCTAGAATGTGGTGTTTATAGAGCCCCTCAACGGGTGAGCTTGGAATAAGTGAAAGCCATCGAATATACACCACATGATAAAGAGAGGTCGGAATGAGGATGATCGATTTATAGAGTCGAGGTCGATTCTGAGGACCTAAGGTGATGCTGGGATGGCCGATTCTAAGGGCCTAAAGGTGGTGATGACTGAGGTCAAAGGTAGGGAGGCGACCAATTCTGCCGGTCGGGATAAATTCTGAGGACCTAAGTTATAGCGATCGATTATGAGGGTCGAAGCCAATTCTGCGAGCTTAAATAGGGATGACCAATTCTTAGGGTCAAAGACAATTCTACGGGCTTAATTGGTATTTTGGAAGTGAGAAAAATGTTTTTGGTATTTTGGAAGAAGGAGAAAAATGTTTTTGGTATTTTTGATTTTTGAAACGGAGGTAAAAAGGAGAGGAATCTCAGCATGAATATTATTATTATTGTTAGGTTTTCAATTGTATTAGGTTTGCTTAAATGCAAGAAAAAATGTCAGACCGGACCCGAGCCTAGGAAAATAGGGTTTAAGAATGTAATAAATGGTTTGACTTATTTCCAAACTCACAGATATGGTATTGTTTTAAAAAATAGTGCAAAATTTGGGGGGTATGCCGACCCAAAATTTTGATAGAGTTTCGAATGGTAACCAACAAACTAATTATGAGTGCCATAAGGTTTATGCCTATATGAGTTTTATGCACTTGTTGGGTTAGTGGAAGGGTTCCCCCCTTTTGTATGACTTATATAATATATCTCTTTCCTATAAGGGGAATCATTCATCGGTAGGTGTGGACAAGCCATTTGATATACCCGAGTGTATGTGAATTGCCTCACCATTTACCTCGCGGGGATGGTACATGTGAGAGAGAATTATATATACTCGATATAAATGAACGAGTTGTAGGCTATACACATCTTGTTGTTAGTTGGGTCAAGTAGTACGATGCAGGGGGAACTGTTCGATATATGTCAAAGGTACGAGGCCAATCGAAGGTCAGATCCATATCGCTTAGGTTAACCGCACCACAGTGAATCATGCACCGATCACGAAGTGAGCCCTCAGTATGGGACAAAATTTATTTAAATATTACCATGTTCTGGTGATGTAGTGTGCAAAAATTCATGAGTCTTAATTAGTATATTATGGAGAGAGATTTTTTATTTGCATACTAAGTAAAAGGAGTATTACATTAATGAGGGAGAATATACAAGCATTACGAAAAGTAAATCTAATATGGAGCATGAAGACTATACTAAGCATGGTGATAGGGAAGCATTATGATACCCTGGTCAATTAAATACCGGGTCATCGATGCTTTATTAAATTAAAACAGGAATCTCATTTGGTTCATTCTTAGCATCACTGTCGAAAACTTTTTAAAGTTTACTAACCGCCTAATATTCAAAAAGTCGATGCCAAATTTTTATCTTCTATTAAACAAAAACATGTGGAACTAAATGTAATAACCACACACTACACGCAGTAATAATCTGATTCCATCGCAAGATAACTAGCTGGAATAAATAATACCGAATAAACCACCAGTTCCCAAGTCTAATAAAAATCCAACAAAAATAATAAACCAGAATACACAGTCTGAACTAATATAAAAGTAATAGTTTAAGGGGAAACACGCCCAAATAAAAACTGAATAATAGATCCTACTCTAGGAATGAACAACTGAAGCATCTAATTCAAATCCTGCATGCATCCACAAGTGTTGCAGCTACGCAACCCTGTAATAGATCATCAAGCTTGGCATCCCTGTGGCTAGACACCTAAAATATTTTAGGAAGAATAGAAAAAATAGATTTGACACGGGTCAGATCCCGAGAAATCCCTTTGCAAATATTTAGCAAGCAAGTAAATCACAGTTTAAAAAAATATATTGATTACACGTGTTAGTTAGCGCACACTCCCTTGAGCTCCCTACCTCTCATCTAATGTGCACACTTAACGTCTCCTACTTATCACACCTAGTTATGCTACCTAGCCTAAGTATACCTCGTAAGTATATAACTAACCACTATCAGGTTTAGCCCACCCGTACTGCCCATACAGTACGCTATAGTGTACCCTTAATTATCATTAAGACCTTTAATGAGTCTCTCTTTAACTCCACCCGTACCACCCATACAGTACGCTACCCGTAACACTAATAATTAACATTTCCCGTATGTTATTATTAAACCATTTAGTTAACATTTCGCATATGTTACCACTAAACTTTTTCATTATGTTTCTCTTCTTATTTTATACTTTAGATATGCTCTATCTCTTTCTATTATTATACGTAAATAGAATGAACATTACTTTAGATATACACTATCTATATCCCCTGCTATTACACATAAGTAGGATAAATAACACCAGTATATGTATATTTATATGTCACACTATATATATACACACACGTAAATATCGCATCTCCAGGGACTGGCCACTGCGATGCTCACTTGCATACTCTGCTATAAAGTCCAAATACCTCTCATACTAAATCAGGGACTACCAGTTCGGAATGTCTCCTCGAACCATAAATCCAACAACATACATTGAAGGTGGATATAGTTCCAAGCCTATGGGTCACGCACATACTTAGCATACCCAATTGATCGTCACTACTATCGTACACCCAGATAATCATCGTACCTAGGTTCTATGTTCTGGTGCACAAATTCAGACCTCACTGGAATCGTCAAGATGGGATTGCCCTCTGCGCGGAATCTCCTATAATGGCAAGAATGCATGGTATGTTCACACATAAAATAATCACATAATAGGCATACACATAACCTCTCCATATGTCGTATATGGGCATACACACAACCTATAAATATAAATTCATATAGGTATACACCCAACCTATAATACAGTGTGTATAGGTATACACACAGCCTATAATATATATCTCTCGAACACTCAACGTACTATCGATTCATAATTATAACATCTTATCGTATTTTACCGTGTATTATTCTATACCCGAAGGGATCTAGTTACCCATTAAGTTATCTCAGTAATTAATTCACTCATACACTACTGGTCTACATCATAGATCCACTCATACTCTATGTGAATTCGTTCTCATTCCCTCAAATTCATTATTTTACAATTCATGTCCAATAGGTATTCGCCTTAATTATCTTGTTATGGCTAAGCCTCAACCCCACATTAAGTCTACTGTAATTCAATATATCCCTCATTATAGTTTAAAGAAGTACCAAAAGTCCCCCCTTTAATCATTAAAAAAATTCAGGGCTTAAACAAGGAAAATTGGGCAACCGAATCGAGTCGTAAATTTTCTGGCAAATTAAACACCTTGTAGTAAATTTTCGATTTCTCCCTCTACAGAACTCCAAACCACCTCATTAGAATCTAATTGGAAATATAAGACATAAAAATTTCCAGACATCTATGGCTTGCACTCTAATTCTAAGCTCAATTAAAATGGCATACATTTAAAGTAACGTCAAATCTTCTGACAGATTACTATGCTGGTAGATCAAAACCCTATAGTAAAACGTCTAGATAACCTGATTCAAATCTCATTGGAAAGCTTATACATAAACCTTACCAGATATCTATTTCTCGGCCTCTAATAGTAAGCACAATTGAAATGGACTACATTTAAATTCACATAAAAAATTCTAGAAGATTGACATCTTATGTTCATCAATTAAAACCTAAGTCATTCAATATTTATGTTCTTTAACAAAGAACCCATCAAGTTTCTATCTTAATCATTAGATAAATTATAATTTCATTTTATCTTCACATACGGATTAATTCTACATGCAATCCTACACCGAATCATGAGTTCTATTCATTTAAATCCTAAGAAGATAATCGAAATCCTGAAATTTAAAACCCTAAACTACATGGGTATTGTAACTTCTTCAAAAACATGCAATATAAACACTTGCCTTTTATTTTAAGGTATGAATTAGGTTTAGGAAGACGAGGTTGCTCTCTCCTTGTTTCAATTTTGATTTCGTCACGTCGATGGTGAGAATTGATGTGGAAAGCCTAGGGTTTCTTCTCTTCTTAATCTTCTATGGCCTCTCCTCTCTCAAATTTCGGTTAACCCTAGCATCTAACGAAAAGAGGAAGATATAACCTTCTAATTTTTGTATTTCTTCCTACCCTAATCTCTCAAATGACCAAAACGCCCTTAAACGGTGTCGAGTTAGTCTAAAACTGCCCCGGGACCCAAATAATACACTTGAGTATACTATTCCCACTATTTCGACTCATTCAAAAACAACCGTGATCTCTAAATCATCATTCGAGTCACTCTATACAAATATCCTATCTTGACCTCAAATTAGTCCACACGCGGCTTTCGGTTGAGATGTAATCTAATTACATCAATATCACTTGTTACAATGTCTATTAATTTCCACATTTTATTAACTACATCCTAAATAAATTTATCTCATTATTCTCTCTCGATTAATATTTAATAGTTACATAATTATTCGATCACTAATAATCATTATCTCCCAAAAATATTCCATCCCCGAAAATAACGGCCCACGTGTAATTTAAAATTTACCGAATTATTTAATTTCAAATTACTCAGAAATGCAGGGTGTTACATACTTCCCCCCTTACAAAGGAATTTCGTCCTCAAAATTGGATAAGTATGGTACTAAAAACTTCATATACTTCCTTAGACCCTTACTCTTAAGATCACTACATACATTTCTACCTCTTCTGATCGTGAATAATTAAAAAACGATTTAACTACCCAGGGTGCCCATACACCTTATACCCGTGCATATCCACAAAAATGCTAGTCGACTCCAATAGCCTTAAATCATAATACAACAATTGAATCCCAGTTATAATTACATATACGTACAATAACTAAGGTACTAAACACATGTCCTAATGACACAACCTCTCCTAAATTCCAACGTTTGCTAAGTTTCATACGTGGGATGTCTCGCAAAGAGAAATCCATAAAAGGAACCCCCTCGATACACTATTACCCAACATTACCGGTCGTCGAGATCTGTTAGGCCCTCAGTCCATAACATGTACCCCCAAATTGTCGTCTCCTGACATAAAAGGTCTACTCGTCCATTCTCATGTCAATAAAGTCAACATCCAACACGATGCTCTCACTATCACTAAGTTCTCAGCGCTATGTAAATAATGAGTTATCTCTCTCCACTCGACAATAAACGCAATGCACCCTGACTCACATCAGTAAAAAGTCCCTATGCACTGGGATCAAACATAACAAGACAACATACTCACCGAAGTCTATGATACCATACTCTCTCTCTCTCTCTCTCTCTCTCTCTCTCTCTCTCTCTCTATATATATATATATATATATATATATATATATATATATATATATATATATATATATATATATATATATATATATATATTTGCGGGTTCAACCCTCTTTCAAGTGATGCCTCGCAAAATAATATATCTCACCCTAGAATAACAAGCTCGATAGTCTTATCACACTATCTACTACCGCTCAAACCCTCGGTATCCAGTCACTATACATGATTATAATAACCCTACTGTCCTAACTTTTAAAATTAGAAAATAATAATATACAAAAAACATTCTCTTAGTTCCCACACCCGTTCTCCTATAGGAGACACCGAAGAGTCCTGCTACCTAACGGTAAATACATTCATAATGAGGATGATATCACCAACGCACTCACTAAACCTGACTCACACTCGAATTATAGTGTTAACTTCTAGTACCCCCTAAACTCTCCTTAGGTCCCTAGCACCTCCCTTCATCACCACAAACCTAGGTCATGTTCCGAATATTTACTTAGAGGCCATCAGACGCTTCTAGGCTCCGTTTGATCAAAAAGTCAAACTCTTAAGCTCGATCGAGACTGAATAAATCTTCAAAGGGCGCTGAATCCCCTTTCTAACGGTCCGCCCAGTGTACAATTCTGACTTACGGTGCGGACGAACGACCCGTTTTCCCTCAAAACCTGACCTAGAGGACACCGGACACTCCTGGATTCTCTTTGACCAAAGTTAACTCTTCAGCTTGATTAAAACTAAATGAATCTTCAAAGGTCACTGAAACCTCTTTCCAACGGTCCACTCCAGGCCCAATTCTGACTTACGGTACAGAAGAACAATCCGTTTTACTTCAAAAGGTCATCGAACGCTTCCAGGCCCCGGTTGACCAAAGCCAACTCCCCAAACTGAGTCAAAATCTTTGTAATGTCGAATTACATCTCCTAACCTTTCCAACGTTTCACCCCATGCGTGATTCAGACTTACTACGAGGACGAACGATCTGTTTGCGTCCGACGATCCCTTGTCCAAAGGACCGACGAGCGTTTCCAAGCCACATTTATCCCAAAGTCAACTCCCGGACCAGGGAGTAGTCCAAAGGACTTTCGAAGGTCTCTGAAGTACCTTTCCAATGGTTCACCCCGTGCATGATTTGGATCAATGGTTTGCATTTTACGACCATTTTTTTGAAGGAACCTGAAATAGACTGCCAAACGGTAGGTTCCAAACCCTGCCTATCGATAGTGTGCCTAAAAACACCTGTCGATTGGCACGACCAGGCCTATGCCAATTAAAAATTCCATAGGCCTATAAAAAGGAGGGTCCGACCTCATTGAAAAGGATCCAAGATCTGAAATCTATCACTCTCAGCGAATTCAGAAAACCTCTCTCGAAGTCAGCGTGATTTCCACATCCAAGTCCTTTTTTAACCCTCACTTTTCATCATATTTTTCATTAAACTTGGTGAATTAACTACCCTTCATCATCACCCAAGTGCACGAGCTGCTCTCCAACATTCAAGATCAAGCTCAAGATCTTCAAGAATGTCCAACTTTCTCAAATTCTTCAAAATTTGCATTAACTTGTTTTATTATTTATCACTTTTATTCTCTCCATCTCTCGTATTCTAATATAATTTTTTACTTAGTATTATTGCACATCTCTTATTTTTCATATAAATAAAACCCAAAAAATAAGAAAAAGAGGGTTTGCTCATAAATTCCAAACGACAATTCTCACACTTCTCTCACAACTAAAACACTTTTTACACACACACACACATACAAGAGAAGTCCCCGGTTGGATTTATGGGATAAATCCCACCCCTCGTTTTGCATACGAACTACGTGGACTTTGATGCCTCTATAGGCTACGTAGGCGTCTTGGGGTAAAATTCGAGACTCGAGTCCTATTCCTTTCACTTTTGTTATTTTTCTATATTCTTTAACTTAATTCTCTTAGATTTTATGTATTTACATATACATATATTTTTTCTTAGTGGCGTATTATTCCATAAGCGTTATCGTTCCGTTATAACGATCAACGCTAAGATAATCGCGTAAATCCTATTTTATAATACTACTTTTAGGAACATTCCTACGGATGACTCGCTTTATCTCTTCCATGATACAAGTCGAGGATTTCTATCTCCATTACATATACACATGCACACATATCACGGGGAAATAGAGGAAAATAACAACAATCCATGAGAGACCGCAAGGGCGGAATGGGTGCCTAACACCTTCCCATGCTGTAACTCATCCTCTGAACCCTACTCGAATCATTTTTGGTTTTGTATGTATCAGTATGTCTTTGGATGCAGTTCTTCGGGACGGCTCCACCTTTTTTATTTGTTTTGAGTAAAATAGACTGGCGACTCCATCTCTCTACATTTTTTACCTCACACATCGTCGACGACGGCCGAAGCGCTCCCGAGAGGGATGCGCGGACCAAGATCCTCTCACCACGGAGATGACACCCTCTCCTATCTCTCTCTCCGGGAGGATCGGGGATGGCCAAAATTATATGGTGTGATGCACACATATCACCCAAACTAGTCCCGTACTTATAAGGATGAAATAAAAATATTACCTCAATTAGCTATTTGCTTCGCCTGTTCGACCTATTCTTAAATGTAATTTTCACGTCAAAATTGTACCAAGATTTGATGCAATGCATGGATATCTAGGACTTCATCCCGTGCTTTCCCCTTGCCTCGCTTTGGGTAATATTTTATGGCCCACACACCCACAAGTGAAACAACAGACCAAAAACTCTGCTTGCCTATGACCACGACCTTGCTGGCCTCCCCCATTGTTCCCTTAGCCCTAACGGCCCTGAGGAACGTGATGCTGTTGCTGCTGAGGACCTTGTTGTCCCTGTTTGAAACCCTGACCCTCAAGTTGGTAACTCCCTGACCTAAACCTCTTGGCATCATCCCCTTGTCTAGAGTCCTACCCACAGTGTCCAGACACCTACTGTTGTGGTGACCTACTGACACCTCTCCATCCGGCACCCTCTGCCTGACTAGATTCTCCCATTCTCTTTCTCCTCTTCAGATAAAGGCATTGATCATGACAGTGAAGTAGTGCAACATTGATGACATCATTATAAGTCTCCATTGTTGGGTTGCCAAACAAATGTTACCTGATGCTCCAGGATAGTCCATTCATGAACTTCATATTTTTCTTCCCTTCATTGTTTACCTCATCTGGTATAAAGTTATCCGAATGGGTGAACTCTTCCTTATACTCTACTATCGTGCGATCTCCCTATAACACATCAATGAAATTTTTCCTCATCTCTGTTTGGAAGATGATGGTAAGTATTTGGGGTCGAACCACTCCCAGAACTCCACGATTGGCATCATATCTCTCTCCTTTGTAGTGGTAACTGACTCCCAACACTGTAGCGATGCTCCCTCGAGCTTGAGCGTAGTCAATATTTTCTTCTGAATGTCTATGCGCTCAATCATCTGAAGATGGCGCTATAGGTCCTCCTTCCATTGCCACGCTACATTCATATCTAAGCTCTCCTAAAACTCTGGTGGGTGGCCCTTATAACAAGGCTCCCTAACCCTTTAGCACTCTGACGTCCCCGAGTGGGATTGAATTACTAGTGCCACTTGCTGCTGTGGTTTTGCTTACGAAAAGTGAATTGCCATGGCAATTTTAGCTGCGTTGACTTCCTATGCCATTATCTTGGTCACCTATGAGGCCATCACCGTCCCTTGCGGTGGCTGTGGTTGTCGTACCCGTGGATCTTATTGAGCCTCCCTCTCTTCACCAGTCCTCATTGCTGCTCTGGCTAGTCGTCCTCTCTTAGGTGGCATCTGAAATTAGATTGAATTATATGAGTTCCCTCTCAAATACAAAGTAATTGGTAGAATAATGTAAATGTTCATACGTAAGGAAGAATACACCAATCCTACAATAAGGCTCTATATCAAAGAACACTAAGATGAAACGTATAAACCTGGACAAATCCTAAGGACACTAGAACCTGATGCTTGATACCATATATGACATCCCACTCAATTAAATATTTGGTGATCAGTCCTTTATTGAATTAAAGCAGGAATCGCGTATGGTTCATTCTTAGCATCACTATTGAAAACTTTTCAAAGTTTACTAACAACCTAATATTCAAAAAGTCGCTGTCAAATTTTCATCTTTTATTAAACAATAACACGTGGAACTAAATGTAATAAACAAACCATACATATAGTAATAATACGATTACATCACAAGATAACCAGCTGAAATAAATAATACTGAATAAACTATTGGACCTCAAGTGTAATAAAAATCCAACATAAATAATTAACCTGCATACACAGTCTGAACTGATCTAAAAGTAATGACTGAAAGGGTAACACATAAATAAAAACTGAATAATAGATCCTACTCTGGGAATTAACAACTGAAGTGTCTAATCCAAAGCTTACAAGCATCCACGAGTGATGCAACTATGCATCCGTTCAACAGATCATCAACTTGGCATCCTTGTGGCTGGACACCTAAAACATTTTGGGAACACTATTCAAAATAGATTTGACATGGGTCAGAGCCCGAGAAAACCTTTTGAAAATATTTATCAAGCATTTAAATCACAGTTTAAAAGAAGTTATTAATTACACATGTTAGTTCGCGCACACTCCCTTGAGTTCCTTACCTCTCATCTAATGTGCAGATCTAACGTCTCCTACGTATCCCACCTAGTTATGATAACCAGACTAAATAGACCTCATTAGTATCTAACTAACCACTATCAGGTTTAGCCCACACGTACTGCCCACACAGTACGCTACAGTGTACCCTTAATTATCATTATGTCCTTTGATGAGTCTCTCTTTAGCTCTACCCGTACCACCCATACAATTCACTAGCCGTAACACAAATAATTAATATTTCCTGTATGTTATTATTAATCCATTTAGTTAACATTTCTCATATGTTACCACTAAACTATTTCATTAAGTTTTCTACTTATTTTATACTTTAGATATGATCTATATCTTTCTATTATTACACATAAATAGAATGAACATTACTTTATATATACGCTATCTATCTCCCCTACTATTACACATAAGTTGGATAAATAAAACCACTATATATATATATATATATATATATATATATATATATATATATATATATATATATATATATATATAGAGAGAGAGAGAGAGAGAGAGAGAGAGAGAGAGGCACACACACACACACATACACACACATAAATACAACATCACCGGGACTGCCCACCACGATGCTCACTTGCGTACTCTGCTATCAAGTCCAAGTACATCTCGTATTAAATCAGGGACTACCAGTTCGGAATGTCTCCTCAAACCATAAATCATGTAACCCACAATAGAGGCTGTTGATGTAAAAAATTAGATCATATCTAATTATTCAATCACAGATAAATAAATGAGATAAAGAATTTTTAAAGTGGTTCAGCCTTATAAGAATGGCCTACGTCCATTGTTATGTTATTGCTGATTGTATGGGAATTCTCGATTACAAGTTATCTCAAGAAATTTTGGTCCCCCTCTAATAAGGATTGTACAATGTATTTATAGCCTTGAGGCTGTAATGTGAAAGGGTAATACATTAAATGCCCCTTATGCATATGCGTCTGAATGATAAGCATTTAATGAACAGTCAAACTGTTGGTTATCCTGCTATTAATGCTTTGTTCGAGGTGCATCTCAGACCGCCTGAGTTGCTCAGACCGCCTGAGTTGCTCGGTACTCCAGAGTTCCTCGGAGCGTATGAATTCCTCGGGGAATCAGTGTTCCTCGTTGTAGTATGGTTCCTCAGAGCATGTGAGTTCCTCGGAAGTGTTTGTTATTGCCACGTAGATTGACACGTGTCTTTACTTTATTGAGCCATGTCAGTAGACTAAATTTGGTATCCACAGAAGCCCCCAATGTTTCATAGTTCAAAATTTGAGGAGTGTGGAACATTCTTTCTCAGAATATGGTAGTTTTAAATGGTCCTCCTGATTTTTAAGAGTGTTTCCTTTGTATTTACTTTTCCTTTCAAATTCGTAGAATCAGGCTTTTTTAAATTTTTATGCCCGCTTCGATTGCCGCGCCCTTTTTGTCCTTCTAGCCGTCGGTAGCGTAATCGTTTCTTTTTGTAATCATTACTTTTTCCTTTTCCCAAGGCAAGGTATTTAAGCGTCACGGACAATCCCATCGTCTTCTACTTTTTCAAATTTGTATCTTCGAGTTTTTCATCATCTCTTTCTCTCCTGTGTATTCATCTCTTCCATCGTTCGTTGTCAACAGATCCACTCTTTTTCTGTAAGATCTTCTTCCTTCTTCTTTATTTACTTTATTCATCATGGTTTACCCTGTTGAATCTCTTGATAAGTTTCGCTCTGATTTTTCTATTCCCTCCTGGATTGTTCTGGAAGAGCTTTCTGAGCCTTCTGATTATTTTCGTTTGGTTGAGGGACATTAGTTCCCCAATCTCTTTGTCGCTGAGTGTGGATTTTCTTTTTCACCAAATCCCTTATGTCTAGAATTTTGTCAATACTTTGACGTTATTCCTACAAAAATAGCCCCCAATACATGGAGAATAGTCAATGGGGTTCATAGATTAAATCAAATCCATGGAACTCGCATAGGAATTCCAGAAATCATGTTTTGTTATAGATGGGCAATTGGGGATAACACCTTTTATTTAAAAACTAGATTTTTAAATAGGGCCTTAGTAGTCAATCTCCTTGATGCCAATAGGGACTATTTTGAGCACCGGGTTGTCATAAAAAATTGGCAACATGTATCTCGAGATGAAGTGTATCAGGGTCCCAGATGCCCTCCCTATGGCAATGGGATAGGTTATTTTTATCTCATTTTATTTATTTTGAAATTATGCTTCCTCTGTGTTTGACAAAATGTACCACTGATATTTTAATGTTTATTTATTTGCAGTTGACAGTAAAAGAAAGTGTCCAAAGGAGGCAAACGTTAATATAAGACACTTAAAACTTATCTGGAGTCTGCATCAGTCTGTTGCCGATGAGCACATTAGGTCGGCTTCATATCTGCTGCAGTACAAGAGCTACACGACTTATTTTACTGCTCGTCCGGTCATAAGTGAAGTAGAACCAGTACCAGCCTCTGCAAGTTCTTCGCCTGAATCACATATTCCTTTAAGTGAAAGGATGAAGAAGAGGAGACCTCCCACTCTCTTCGAGAAACCTGCCTCTGGTGCTGGAGAGGCAAAAATAAGTAAGATTGATGTCCCTGGGGAGGGGACAAAGAAAACTGATGCACCTTCCTCGGCTTCCCCTATTGTGAAGGTTGTCGAAAAGCCCCCAGTGGCCCTGAGCAAGTCTGCTGCTCCAGGAGAAGTGATTGTAATGTCACCGACCAAGAATTCTTCATTGGTTGAATCTATTTCTTCTCCCCCGAGAAAGATGAAGAAGAGCTCCTCGATCAATTTGGCTGACACCATCACTCAGCCCCCAGCTACTAGAACTAGTGTTCCTACTTTTGTTCCCCTAAGCTCTGCCATGAACTCGGTGAAGACTTGGATCATTCCCGAGATCCAAGGTGTTAAAGAGAACCTTTCTCGGGACATGGTTACATCATTGGCTGCTCGCCATATTGCTTCTCTAAGTCTTGTTGCTTTGAACTTTTCATTTTTCCTTTGTTATATCTGTCTCTGACTTTTCTTTTCACAGTTGGTGTGCTGCTTTAACACAATTTTGAAGAAAGACGAATCTATTAAAGCTTCAAGCTCCTCATCTGGTGTGAAAAAGCTCTGGTGGGCTTGAGGCAGTCTTTGGAAGATTCTCGTCTGAAGTACGATGCTGATAAGGCAATCTGGGAGAAGAAACTTACCTCCACCGAGCAGGAGAAGGCTCAAGCTGTTGAAGTCTCCAAGGGGTTGGAGAAGAAAATAAAGGACTCGGAGGAGAAAAATAAAGAGCTCGATAAGAAGCTCAAAAATGCTGGAGAGTTTGAGAATAAACTCAAGGTTGCTGAGGAAGAATTAATCCAACTTCGCGAAGTAAGTCGCCAGAACGAAGAAGTTGATAATAAACTGAAGGCCGCTGAAAACCTTCTCTCCGAGAAGCTTTCCTCGAAGAAGACAAAGAAGAAGTTGGCTGTGAAGAAGTCTTTTAGCGCTGGCTGGGACAAGGGGTGGAACAAAGGCTTGGCTGCCATGATATCGCAAGTCGAATATGGCAGCCTAAATTATTTTAGAGATGTGTGGGTCGCAGCTCTTCAGGAGATGAGGATTGATGAAACATCTGAGCTCTTCCAGCGACACATCCCTGGTTCCCTTCCAACTCCTGAAGATGAAGAAGAGGACGAAGCTGCCTCCGAAGAGTCTTCTATGGTGATGGGAGATCATCCCCCAGCCATCCATCCTGCTACTGAGGAACTTCAGCAGCTCGATACTTCCTCCGAGCAACCTCCAGCACTTCCCCAGCTACTATCTGTTCCTTCCGAGCAACCTACTTCCTCGTCCCAGCCTTCCGAGAAGGTTTTGAGAGACAAGGAAAAGCTGAAGAGTTGTTCGGGTTTCTCTTTATATTTTTCTTTTGTCAAATGTAACCATGAACATGTAACTCTGAACCTTGATATAATAAAACTTGAACTTTTGTTCTTGCATATTGTTGTCTCTTCTTCATGCTTAGTTGATGCTTTTATTGATTACTGTTTTTTCTTTCTCTACTAGTTTCTGGCCATGATGGAATTATTATCTGCTCATGATACCAAGCTGTTGAGGCAATGCAATGATTTTTTTAAGGCTGGTCACACAGATCTGAGTGCAGCACAAATTATCGACATCCTCGGTCAAGATGCTTCGGAACAGGCGGTTGAGGCCTACCAATACTTGAAGACCCTGCTTGATCGTGCAGTGGACAACAATGTGGCTTATTATGATATGATCGAGGATCTCCAAGGCATTCTTGAAGGCCTTCATCAACAATACAAATAATTCACTCCCCTTTTGCACGAGGGGTATGAGAAGAAGTATCAGCAACTCAATGCTGACAAGGGGTATGAGAAGCATTTTGCTGGCTACGATGTGAGGGAGAGAACTCTGAGGGGTGAGGTCGAGGAGTGCAGACAAATAGCTGAACTATTAGAGCAAGAAAATAACAACCTGCAAAAAGAGTTGTCTCAGTTGAAGTCTGCAGCTTCCACTTTAAATGCCTTGATCCCAGTGATTGATGAGGGATTCTCGTTCTTGGAGGTCGAGAATGCCAACTTGAGGGACGAATTGGAGACCTTGAAGAGAGCTGGCTCCTCTACATCTTCTCGTGGACGAGCAAGAGCTCCTCGGGAACGAGCAAGAGCTGCTCGGATTCCTGTCGAGGAATAGAGGACTCAATCTACCTTAGAGAATCAAGCCTTTCAATTAATGGCAAAGAACCAGGCGTTGGCTGAAATGTCAAAGAAGATCAGGGACCTGGAAGAGCAGCTTTCTGTGCAAAAGTCAGTCTTGGAGAATAAGGAACTCTTCATCAAAAGTCTCCACGAGCAGCTGGAAAGACTGACATATCAATCCCACAAACAGCCCAGGGAGTTTTGGATGGCTGGGTACAACGAGGCTCTCTACCACTTGGACGATCGTATCCAGAATGCCAATAATGAGGGCTATAAGCAAGGCTGGTTGAATGCCTTAGGTGTACTGCAACTCGAACAGGGTCATTACTTGTGGGATTACCATGATCCTGGGCTGCTCGACCTACCCGTGCCACCATTCAAACTTGATATGAGCTAGATCCCTGCTCGGGCCATTCCTCGATGCTTAATTTCAAAGTATCTCGGCGACTACAATCTCCATTCAAGTGTCGAGATATCTCGTCCCGAGCACCTCCTAGATCGACCACCCGTGATGAATATCAGGATGTTAAAAGATTTGAACTTCATAAACTCTCCTCTTGCTTTAAATGATCCGCCTGCTGGCGAGGAACCTGTTTCAAAAGCAGAGGGGAAGAAACCAATAGAGTAGGAATTTTGATGTAATAGTTAGTATACATTTCATTATCAATGTAATCTATTCTTGGATTTAATAAAAGACTTTTATTTTTGTTCGCAATCTTAATCGCTATTGTCTTGTAAAATACTTTACATTTGTGCATGTATGTCTGTTAAAAAGATAACAATATTGTGTTATTTTGTGTTGTTTGTCGATCAACCTATTGTCGACTAGCTTGAATTTGTGGTAGTTATTATAAAAAATTACTAAGTTATTCCTCGACCAACTTACTAAGTTGTTTCTCGACCAACTCACTAAGTTGTTTCTCGACCAACTTTAAAAAGTCACGAGTATCAATAATTTTGCTTGATCATTTTCTTGTATTCATAAAATGTTTACGACCAATCAAGGTCGATAAATTTTCCTTTTCGACCAACTACAGTTAGTGGGTTTTTATCCCCGACTAGCCGTAGTTAGTGGATTTTTCCTCTGCGACCAACTTTTAGCACTTTTTGAAATAATTTTACCTCCCGACCAACTCAAGTTGGCCTTTTCGAGAATATATTTACTTCCTGACCGACATAAGTTAGCATTTTTAGGAATACTTTTACTTCTTGAGGAACATATAGTTTTATTTCCCGTAGGAATACAAGTTTTACTTCCCGGAGGAATACAAGTAGCTTTACTTCCCGGAGGAATACTGGTAGCTTTACTTCCCGGAGGAATATAGGTAGATTTACTTCCCGGAGGAATACATGTAGCTTTACTTCCCGGAGGAATACAAGTAGCTTTACATCCCGGAGGAATAGAGGTAGCTTTAATTCCCGGAGGAATATAGGTAGCTTTACTTCCTAGAGGAATACATGTAGCTTTACTTCCCGGAGGAATATAGGTAGCTTTACTTCCCGGAGGAATACAGGTAACTTTACTTCCCGGAGGAATATAGGTAGCTTTACTTCCCGGAGGAATATAAGTGTTACTTCCCGGAGGAATACATTTGTTTCTCGACCAACCTTAGTTGGCGTTTTCGAGAAAATTTTTGAGTAGTCCGAGTTTTACCGAGTTTTGTCGAGTAGTGTGTAGCACTAGTATTCCCCGAAAAACTTTCAATAAAAAGAGAGATTATCCTTTACTGATAATACTTGCACAGGTGCTCTGCGTTCCATGCATTTTTAAACTCCTCCCCTTCTAAAGTTGCTATTCGGTAAGTTCCTGGTAGAACAACTTCTGTAACTCGGTATGGTCCATGCCAGTTTGCCTCCAGTTTATTATGCTTTTGAATTACTTTCTTCAGATCATAGTCTCCTTCTTTCAGGTCGCACTTCTTCACCCTCTTATTGTAGAATAGAGGTGTTCGTTGTTGGTATGCAGCATTTCTGATGGATGCTTCTTCTCTAACTTCCTCGAGCATGTCTAAATCCAATCTTCTCATTAAGTCGCTGACAGGGGAATTAAAATTCAGTACCCTGTGTGTTGGGAGGCCCAACTCGGCAGGTATAACAGCTTCACTTCCAAATGCTAGCATATATGGAGATTCTCCAGTTGCTACTCGGGGAGTAGTTCGGTAAGCCCACAGTACTGACTGTAACTCGTTGATCCAATTTTCTTTCGCATCGTCCAGTCTTTTCTTCAAGCCATTCAGCGGTGTTCTGTTTGTCACTTCAGTTTTTCCATTGCTTTGAGGATGGCCTGGTGCTGAGTGGATCTTCAACACATTTGATTGATGATAATAGGCAGCGAACTCCTCATTATCAAATTGTGTTCCATGGTCTGTGATGAAAGCATGAGGAAGACCATATCGACAAATGATGTTCTTCCAAATAAATTGGTACACCTTCTCATACGTCATATCAATGCGAGGCTCAGCTTCTACCCACTTAGTAAAATAATCCACTACGACGACGAGGTATTTGAACCTTCCTCTGGTCGTTGGCAGTGGTCCGACCAGATCTATTCCCCACATGGAAAAGGGGAAGTGATGGATGTCAACAATGCTTGTGGAGTTCTTCGGATGGAGGAAAAGCGCTGGCACTTGTCACATTTCTTGGCATAGGCTACACAATCAGCCCTCATCGTCGGCCAGTAGTATCCCTGCGTCATCATCCTTTGCAAAAGCGTCCGACCTGCTATATGGGCTCCACAGGACCCTTCATGGATCTCTTCAATCAATTCTTTCACCTCGGAGGGATGTACACATCTTTGCAAACCTACCATAATTCCTCGTCTATATAAAATACCGTTAGTTAATACATACCGAGCAGCTTTAAACTTCAATTTCTTGGCTGCGAGTTTGTCAATTGGTAATTCTCCCTCTTCAATATACGCCCTGATGGGATCCATCCAAGATGGTCCTAAATCAAGGGTGATAAAGTTCATCGTCAAATCTTCATCTATACTCCGACCAGTTAAAACTTCAATTGGGATTGTTCTTCATAGCTCGGTACGAGTAGCTGATGCTAATCGAGCTAGGGCATCTGCTCTTGCATTCTCTATTCTTGGTATTCTGACCAGCTGAATAACAGCAAATTCTGATACCAACTCCATCACCTTTGCATGGTACTTAATCATTAATTCTCCTTTGGATGCATATATTCCCAACATTTGATTTACAATTAATTGAGAATCACTGAAGACAATAACCTGCTGCGCCTCCATAATTTTTGCTAAATTAAGACCTGCAATCATGGCCTCATACTCAGCCTCATTATTGGAAGCTTTGAATTGGAAATGTATGGCGTATTCCATGTCGGCCTCGTCCGGAGTTCTCAAAACTATCCCTGCCCCACTGCCTGTTGTGCAAGATGAGCCATCTACATATAGCCTCCATATAGGTAACTCGTCTTCAAACTTCTGATCTGACAGAGTTCCTCGGTGAAATATTTGTTGCTTCCTTTCATCTTCCCCTGATATTTCTCGCTCTTCATCGATCATCTTTTCTCGCCCTTTTACCAACCGGAGTTGGTCTGAGCTCGAATTTGATGATCCTGTAACATCCACTTGCCCTTTTACCAACCGGAATTGGTCTGAGCTTGTGTTTGTTGATCCTGTAACATCCACAGGTTGATCAGCGAGCAACTTTTGCTCCTCGGGCGTATCAGGATAGGTGAACTCTGCTATAAAATCCGCTACAGCTTGCCCTTTAAGCGATGATCTGGGTTCATAGACTATATCGTATTCACCGAGCTCTATTGCCTAGTACATCAATCTCCCTAATTTTTCTGGTTTATGAAGGGCTTGCCTCAATGGAATATTAGTATATACGACTATAGTATGAGCCTGAAAGTATGGCCTCATTCTCCTACTCGCCTCAATCAGCGCCAGTGCTAAATTTTCCAGCCTTGGATATCTGATCTCTGCTCCTCGGAAGGCCTTACTTGTGTAATAGATTGGTTTTTGTACTCCATCATCCACTCTTATCAACGTCGAGCTAACTGCATTCTCCGATACTGCTAGATACAAGTACAATTTTTCACCCATCACTGGCCTGGATAACAGTGGAGGTGCTCCTAAGTATTTCTTCAAGTCTTGAAAAGCCTTCTCACATTCATCATTCCACTCAAAAGTCTTTCAGAGTGTCCTGAAGAATGGGAGACATCGATCAGTTGCTCGCGATACAAATCTGTTGAGTGGTGCTACTCATCCTGTAAGACTTTGCACCTCTTTCTTCGTCGTTGGAGATCGCAACCCTAATAGAGCTTTGATCTTTTCAGGATTCGCCTCAATGCCTCGTTAATTGACAATGTACCCGAGAAACATGCCTTCTCGTACTCCAAATATGCACTTCATCGGGTTCAGCTTCATTTGATATTTATCTAGTTGATCAAAAGTCTGACTTAAGTCAACTAGATGATCGGCAACTTTCTTGCTCTTTGTCAGCATATCGTCAACATAGACTTCCATATTGCAACTGATTTGTTCAGCAAAGACTTTGTTCATAGCCTCTGATATGTCGCACCTGCATTTTTCAAACCAAAAGGCATAACATTATAACAATAAGTTCCCCTAGGGGTAATGGAAGAAGTACTCTCCCTGTCTTCAGTTTCATTTTAATCTGATTGTAGCCAGAATAAGCATCCATGAAGCTCAGCAGCTCGTGTCCCGAGGTAGCATCCACCAGTTGATCAATTCGGGGCAATGGAAACTGATCCTTTGGGCATGCTTTGTTGAGGTCGATGAAGTCTACACACATCCTCCATTTGTTCTTCTTCTTCTTCACCATCACCACATTTGCTAACCAGTCAGGATATTTAACATCTTCAATAAAGCAGGCTTTCTGGAGCTTCTCGACTTCCTCCTGTATAGCTTGATTCTTCTCGGGACTGAACACTCTTCTTCTCTGCTTTACTGGCTTGATTTCCTTATTCACATTGAGTTCGTGACATAAGAAATTTGGATCTATTCGAGGCATATCCTCATGACTCCACGTAAAAGTTTGCTTTCTGCTTCTAAGGAAAGTTATCAATTCCTGTTTTAATGAGGCTTCCAATGACGAACCTACTTGAGTAGTTCGTTCAGGGTGCTCGTCGTCCAGAATGATGTTTTCAGTAGCTTCCACCATTTGACCCTTCACGAGTTGCGACTCATCTCTAGGATCCAATGTTTCAATTTCTTCCCCTTCTTCCACTTGATAAGTAGTAGTCTTTTTCCTCGATTCCTCCAGTTCCTCTTGCTCGGTGGATGAATAATAGCATTCCCGAGCTACTTTCTGATCACCTTTAATAACTACTACTCCAAAATTGTTGGAAATTTCAGGCACTGATGCACCGTAGATGGTACAACCTCGAACTTCTTCAATCCTACTCTTCCCATGATGATATTGTATGATGATTGAACATTCTTATCCGTCACGAAAAAGCATATTCTTTCTGTCCGACAAGCAGGCCACGTACCAATGAATATATCCAACTTGATCGTCCCAAGTGGAAATACTTTCTCGCCAGAAAAACCGAGGAGGGGTCTATGATAAGGCTCCAGTTGAGATAGCTTTAGATTTAAACTATCGAAGCACGAGTAGAACATGATGTCTACCGAGCTACCGTTGTCGACCAGTACTCTTAAAATTATAACCTCCTTCATTCTCATCTTGATCACCAGTGGGTCATTATGAGGATATATAACACCTGCAAGGTCATTCTTTGAGAACCCAATGACCAACTTCTCTTTGTTCACCTTTCTCGGGTGATCCTCCTCAGCTAGATTTATTCATTTAATGTATGAGCAAGCTTGAGCCTCACAGGGGTAAGCTTTTCTCTCGGCAATAAGGTCTCCTCCTCCTGCGTCTCCACTTGTTATAACATTACAGTCAAATGACCCAAAGTGTATTGAAAATACCTCTCGTTCTGGCTGCCTTGGTCTCTTGGGAAGATCGGGGTCATCTTTCGGATCAACTTCATGGTTTCTTTTTTTGTTCTCCTCGGCTCGACGAGGAGATCTAGACCTCTCTCTTATTCGGTCGTTGTTTCTTCTTTCGCTTCCACGATCAACATACTTTGCCAGCTTTCCTCGTCTGATGAGTGTTTCAATTTTATTCTGAAGAGCTATGCAATTTTTTGTCATATGGCCATGATCTTTATGAAACTCGCAATACTTTGCCTTATTCCTCTTGTCAGGGCCTGCCTTCATTTTCTCTGGCCAGTTTAATTCCTCGTTGCTCTTGATTTCTTCTAGAACATGGTTGATATCCTTCTTCAAAGGAGTATAATTATCGAATTTCTTCATTGCATCCCATACCGACATTGTTCTTGAATGTTTGTCATTACCATTGTTCTTATGCTCTTTCTTCTTAACTTTATCACCTTCCACCTTGGTTTCTTTGGCATCCATGTTCTTCTTCGCAGCCGTAGCCTCCTCGGCATTCATAATCTTGGACGCTTTTCCCATCAGGTCTGACATGGTTCTAGGCGGATCATTGGCCAAAGTGTAGTACAACTTGTTGGGCAATAGTCCACTCATCAAGGCGGTAATCGCTGTCTTCTCCTCATAATCAATGACTTCAAGTTTCTCGTTATTAAAACGAGTTATATAATCTCTGGTACTCTCACCAGCCTTTTATCTAACACTTAACAAATGCGCTACTCATTTAACTGGCTTTGCCCCCAAATAGAAATTCCCAATGAATAACTCGGCCAGTTGAAGAAAAGTTGAGATCTTACCCCGAGGAAGATTATTATACAATATTTGAGAAGATCCGGTAAGAGTTCTCGAGAATGCTCTGCATCTCATCTCATCTGAAATATCATAGATGTCGGCTGCAACTTGGTACTGTTCTATATGAAGGACATTGTCAGTCTTTCCATCATATTTGGGGGTCACAACAGGTGCTTTGAACTTTGATGGTGTTGGGAAATTTACAATGGCCTGGACAAAAGGTGTTCCTCGAACAAAGGTTCGTTATAGAGGGTTCTTGGCCTTAGCCATTTCCCCTAATCTATCCTCCAGCCTTTGGATAGAGCCTTTCCATGCATCATTTCCTTCCCCGGGCCTGTTGGTTCGATCAGCTGATCGCGTTGAGGTGGCTTTTTGGGATCTATCTTGACAAGTAACTGGTCGCGACTGGGCAGATCCTTCCCTTAAGTCTGATGGTCGTCGAAAACTCCTCGATGGGGCTCTAGGAGGACTTTTGCTCCTCCTAGGACCTAATCGATTGAAAGGAGATACTCTGCTTAATCTTTCTAGTGCACTGGTCCTTTTTGGGGAGAGAGTGATACGTTGTTCAGTATCTGTGGCTCGCACTGACGAAGTTCGTCCAGGTTGATAAGAAAAATCTTCAGACTCCTCATTGCGATATGAATTGGTACGTCTAGTACGTGAAGAAGGTGCACGGGTATTTCTTTGAATACTTCGTGGTCTTGAATGAGTTGGTGCACCGCCATGGAGGGTTTGTATGAGTTGACGCATAGTTTCTTGCATGACGGTCTGGCCCTGAGTCAGATTTGTCATTATTCCAGCCAGATCTGGAATATTTGGCGGAGCAGATGGATTTGGAGGGCTTCCAGCGTTTCGATTGCTTGATTCTGGAATATCAACCATTTGTGATGGATTATTTTTGATGGAAAATGATATTACCAGTTGTTTCCCACAGACGGCGTCAATCTGTTGATGTAAAAAATTAGATCATATCTAATTATTCAATCACAGATAAATAAATGAGACAAAGAATTTTTAAAGTGGTTCAGCCTTATAAGAATGGTCTACGTCCACTGTTATGTTATTGCTGATTGTATGGGAATTCTCGATTACAAGTTATCTCAAGAAATTCCGGTCCCCCTCTAATGAGGATTGTACAATGTATTTATAGCCTTGAGGCTGTAATGTGAAAGGGTAATACATTAAATGATGTACATATGAAAAGGTAATACATTCAATGCCCCTTATGCGTAGGCGTCTGAATGATAAGCATTTAATGAACAGTCAAACTATTGGTTATCTTGCTATTAATGCTTTGTTCGAGGTGCAACTCGGGCCGTCTGAGTTGCTCGGACCGCCTAAGCTTCTCGATTCTCCAGAGTTCCTCGGAGAGTTCTCGTTCCTCGGAGCGTATGAATTCCTCGTGGAATCAGTGTTCCTCGTTGTAGTATGGTTCCTCGGAGCATGTGAGTTCCTCATAAGTGTTTGTTGTTGTCACGTAGATTGCCACGCGTCTTTACTTTATTGAGCCATGTCAGCAGACTAAATTTGGTATCAACAGAGGCAAACATAGTTCCAAGCCTATGGGTCACGCACATACCAAATATACCCAATTGACTGTCAATATTATCGTACACCCAGTCATCGTACCTAGGTTCTATGTTCTGGGACACAAATTCAGACCTTACTGGAATCGTCAAGGTGGGATCGCGCTCTGCGCGGAACCTCCCATGATAGCAGGCAGCAAAGGTATGTTGACACACAAAAGAAACACATAATAGGCATACACACAACCTATACATATGTCGCATATAGTCATACACACACTCTATAAATATAATCCGTATAGGTAGCACCCAACGTGTAATATAGTCCGTATAGATATATGCACACCCTATAAATATAATCGGTACGTAATATATCTCTCTCGAATACTCAATGTACTATCGATTCACAATTATAACATCTTATCACATTTTCCCAAGTATTATTCTCTACCCTAAGGGCCCTAGTTACCCCTTAAGTTATTTTAGTAGTTAATTCACTCATACATTACTGGACGACATCATAGGTTCACTCATACTCCCCATGAATTCGTTCTCATTCCCTCAAATTCATTATTTTACAATTAATGTCCAATAGGTATTCACCTTAATTCTCTCGTTATGGCTTAGCCTCAACCCCACAATGGGCCTGCTATAATTAAATATATCCCTCATTGTTGATGTAAAAAATTAGATTATCTCTAATTAATCAATTACAGATAAAATAAACAAGACAAAAGATTTTTAAAGTGGTTCAGCCTTGAAAGAATGGCCTATGTCCACTATTTTTGTTATTGCTGACTGTTTGCTTAGAATTCTCGATAATGGATTTTACCAAGAAATTCCCAGTCCCCCTATGATGAGGAGGTTACAAAGTATTTATATCCTTGAGGTTGTACAAATAAAAGGACAATACGCTGTTCTCTAGTAGACTTGTACCTCTGTATGATAATAATGAGCATTTAATGCGCAGTCGTCTTCTTGATTATCCTGATGTGAGTGCTCTGTACGCTGTGTAGCTCGGACCGCCTAAGCTGCTCGAACCGCCTAAGTAGCTCGTCCTGCATGAGTTGCTCGGTACAATGAAGTTTCTCGGAGAACACTTATTGCTCGGAATGCCTGAGTTGGTCGGGGAGATTAAGTTCCTCGGAGTCAGTATGTTGTTCAAAAAGTATTTTTGGGTGCCATGTAGATTGACACGTGTCTCCACATAATTGATCCACGTCAGCACACTAAATTTGGTATCAACAGAATCCCCCAATGTTTTGTAGTTTGATGTTGAAGAAGAGTATGGAACATTCTGCTACTTAGATTTTCGATTTCTATTGATTTTAGGCAAACTTTCGTTGTATATAACTCCTTTTTTGAGTGCATAGTATCAGGCTTTTAAAGTATATTGAATTTCCATAACCGCTTCGTTTTTCGTGCCCTTTTTCTTCTTTTTAACCGCCGAATACGCAAAGTTCGTTCTGGTAATCATTGTTTTTCTCTATTCCCGAGGTAAAGTATTTAAACGCGGTAGAAATCCTATCGTCTTTCCTTTTCCAAATCTGTATATTTGAATTCTTCATTTCTTCTCTATCTTGTGTGTTCGTTTCTTCCACTGTTCGTTGTCAACTGATTCACTCTTTTCCTGTAAGATCTTCTTCCTTCTCTTTTATTTACTTTGTTCATCATGTTTTACCTTGTTGAATCGCTTGACAAATTTCGCTCTGAATTTTTAATTCCTTCATGGGTTATATTGGAAGAACTTTCTGAACCTTCTGACTATTTTTCTTTGGCTGAGGGATATTGGTTCCCAAACCTCTTCGTGGCTGAATGTGGCTTTTCCTTTCCTCCAAATCCTTTATGTTTGGAGTTCTGTCAGTATTTTGATGTTGTTCCTACAAAAATAGCACCAAATACTTGGAGAATAGTTAATAGAGTTCATAGGTTGAACCAACTTTATAGAACCCGTTTAGGGATTCCAGAGATAATGTACTGCTACAGATGGGTCGTTAGCGATAGTACTTTTTATTTAAAAACTAGGTTTTTGAATAGGGCATTAGTTGTCAATCTTCCTGATGCCAACAGGGATTATTTTGAACATGGAGTGGTAATGAAAAATTGGCAACATCCTCCATTAAATGGAGATGATGTATATCAAGGTCCTAGATGTCCTCCCTATGGCAATGGGATAGGTTGTTTTTATTTTTATTTCATTTTTGAAATTATGTTTTCTTTGTGTTTGATAAAATGTTTCATTGACATTTAATTTTTGATTATTTGCAGTTGACAGCAAAAGAAAGTCTCCCAAAGAAACTGATGTCAATTTAAGGCATTTGAAACTTATCTGGAGTTTACACCAATCCGTTGCTGACGAACATATTAGATCAACCTCTTATTTATTGCAGTACAAGAGCTATACTTCATCCTTTATGGCTCGTCCAGTGGTGAGTGACATCGACCAAGTACCAGCTTCTGAAACTGGTGTGGAAGGTTCCTCCTCTGAATCGAATATTCCCCTTAGTAACATAATGAAGAGAATAAAATATCCTTCCTTCTTTGACAAATCAGACTCTGCCAATGTGGAGGCAAAAAGAATCAAACTGGATGTTCCAGAGGAAGGAACGAGAAACATTGATCTACCCCGTCCAGTTGCTGCCAAGAAAGCTGTTGAGAAGCCCCCAATGGCTCCGAGCAAAGCTATGGTTATTTCTTCTCCTAGTGAGGTTATTGTCATATCACCAACCAAGACTTCTTTGGTTAAAAATATTCCTTCTCCTCTGAAGAAGTCAAAGAAAAGTTCCTCGGATAGACTGGCTGAACCTATCTCTCAGCCTTTAAATGCTGAAAGTGGTATTCCCACTTTTGTTCCTCCGAGCTCTTCCATGGGCTCAGTGAAGTCTTGGATTATCCCAGAAATATAAGGTATTGAAGACACTCTTTCTCGTGACAAGGTCACTACATTGGCTACTCAATATATTGCCTCAGTAAGTATTACTAGTCTAAGTTTTCACTTTTTTCTGCTATGTCCCTGTATTGACTCAAAATTATTTCTTTTTTCAGTTGGTAACATGTTTTAACAGCATTCTGAAGAAGGATGAGGCTATTAAAGCTTCAAGCACCTTGGGAGGTGTAGAGGAAGCTTTTGTCTGTCTAAATCAGTTCTTAAAGGACTCTCGTTAAAAGTATGAAGAGGATAAAGTGGCTTGGGAGAAGCAACTCAAGTCCATTGAGTAAGAAAGAGATCAAGCTATGGAGGCTTCCAAGGGGTTGGAGAAAAAGTTGAAAGATTCTGAGCAAAGCAATAAGGTCTTTGAGCAGAGCAACAAGGAGCTGGAAGCTAAGCTCAAATTATCTGGAGAGGAAGTTATTAGACTTCAGGATGTTGAACGTCAGAAGGTGGAGGTTGAAGGGAAGTTGAAAGCTGTCGAGGAGCTCCTTAGGGAAAGGACCTCCTCGAAGAAAGAAAAGAGGAAAAAGGCTGTTAAGAAATCGTTCAGTACTGGTTGGGATAAAGGATTGAGTAAGGGCTTGGCTGCCATGACTTTGCAAATGGAGTATGCTAGCCTCAAGTACTTTAGGGACGGATGGGTTGCTTCTCTGAAAGAGATGAAAATTACTGAGAATTCAGAATTGTTCCAGCAACACATTCATGGCCCTCCTCCCTCTCCTGGGGAAGAAGAAGAGGACGAAGCTGCCTTAGAGGAATCTTCCATGATGATTGGAGATCAAGTTCCTCCTATTCCAGTTGTTCAAACTTTCTATGAGCAATTTCAGCCCACCAGTACCTCTGTCGAGCAACTGCCACTACCTTCCGAGAACCAGCCTCCTCATCCCAGCTTTTTGAGGAAGTTATAAAACACAAGGAGAAGGTGTAAAGTTGCTCGAGTTTTAATTTTGTTATTCCTTTTGAATGTAACCTTGAGCTTTGTATTTACCTTTTGATGAATAAAAATTCGAACTTTTTGTTGTTCATATTGACTTTATCTTCTACTTGCTCTGTCTGCATTCTCATAGATTCATTCTATTTCTTCTCTTTACTAGTTTATGGCCAGGATGGAGCTCTTATCGGCCCATGACACATCATTAATGAAAAAGTGCGATGACTACTTCAAAGCTGGTCATGCAGATCTGAATAGGGCCCAGATAATCGACATCCTCAGATCAGGTGTTTCTGACCGAGCAGTTGAGGCTTACCAGTATCAAAAATATTTGCTCGATCGTGCAGTTGCCAACAATGTGGCATATTACGAGATGATTGAAGATCTCCAGGGTACCATCGAGGAACTCCAATAATAATATAAGGAGTCTACTGCCCTTTGCATCAGGGGTATGAGAAAAAATATCCGTAACTAAATACTGACAAAGGATATGACAAGTTTATCTCTGCTTATGAGAAGAAAGAGAGCATTCTAAAGCTTGAGGTTGAAGAACATAGGAAGATCGCTAAACTGTTAGAGCAGGAAAATAATGTTTTGCAAGAAGAGATATCCCAACTAAAATCTGCAGCATCTTCCTCGAGAGCCTTGGTCCCTGTCAATGACGAAGGTTTATCTTTCTTGGAGGTAGAGAATGCCAACTTGCGAGATGATTTGGAGACTTTGAAAAGATCCGGACCCTCCACTTCTACTCGTGGACGAGCAAGATCTTCTTCTCGGGGACGAGCAAGAGCTGCTCGGGTTTCAATTGAAGAGGTGAGGACTCAATCAGCCTTGGAGAATCCAGCATTCCAATTGATGGAGAAGAACCAAGCCTTAGCAAATATGTCTAAGAAGATTCTGAACCTCAACAAGCAACTTTCTACACAAAGCTCTGCCTTGGAAAATAAAAAAATTCTGGTGAAAAATCTTCATGATCAATTAGAGAGGTTAACTTACCAGTTCCATAAACAGCCCAGAGAGTTTTGGATGGCTGGTTACAATGAAACCCTCTACCATCTTGATGACCAGATCCAGCAGTCAAATAACGAGGGGTACAAGCAAGGATGGTTGAATGCACTGGGTGTGCTGAAATTGGAGCAGGGTCACTACTTATGGGATTATTATGATCCTGGATTGCTTGAGTTGCCCGTGACTCCTTTTAGGCTTGACATGAGTTGGATTCCTGCTCGGACAATTCCTCAGTGCTTGATCTCAAAGTACCTCGGTGATTACAACCTTCATTCAAATTTTGACATATCTCGCCCAGAGCATTTGCTTGATTGGCCATCAGTGATGAATATTCGAATGCTTCGAGATGTAAATTTCATAAACTCTCCTTATGCCTTAGACGATCCTCCTGCTGGAGTAGAACCTGTTTGAAAGGCTGAAGGGAAAAAATTAATAGAGTAGGGTCTTTGATGTAATGACTTGTAATTTTCACAGCATATGTAATTCTTCTTAATTGGAATGAAGAAATTTTTTCATCTTTTGCTATTTTATTTTCTTTTAAGTATTTTGCAGAATGTCTTTGTTTGTGAATACATACATATTTTGGTATGCCATTATGTTTTTATTTTTTAATTATAGTGACTTATCACTCTTTGATTATAAGCAATGAAACGACTTACATCCCATGATCCTGCTTAGTTTAACCAATCGGAGTTTATTGCAATTGATTTACCGACCAACCGGAGTTGGAGGAGATTGATCCCCGACCAACCGAAGTTGGTGGATATTTGTTCCCGACCAATCGGAGTTGGAGGAGATTAATTTTCCGACCAACCGAAGTTGGTGGATATTTGTTCCCGACCAACCGGAGTTGGAGGAGATTAATTTGCCGACCAACCCGAGTTGGTGGATATTTGTTCCCGACCAACCGGAGTTGGATTAGATTAATTTGCCGACCAACCGAAGTTGATGGATATTTGTTCCCGACCTACCGGAGTTGGAGGAGATTGATTCTGAACTTGATGCATAGTGTGTAGCACTAATACTCCGAAAATTTTTAACAAAAAGAGAGAACTGGGTAAAACATTCAACGCTTTATTCATACCGTAGAAAACTTCATTTACATAGGAATCCTAATTACTGATAATACTTGCGTAGATGCTCTGCATTCCACGCATTCTTAAATTCTTCTCCCTCCAAGGTTTCAATCTTGTATGTTCCTGGTCGAACAATACTTTCTTTAGAACATAGTCTCATTCCTTCAAATCGCACTTCTTTACCCTCTTGTTGTAAAACAGAGCTGTTCGTTGTTGGTATGCAGCATTTCTGATTGCTGCTTATTCTCTAACTTCTTCGAGCATATCTAGATCTAATCACCTCATCAAGTCACTGATAGGAGAATTGAAATTCAGCACCCTGTGTGTGGGGAGTCCCAACTCGGCAGGTATAACAGCTTCACTTCTAAATGCCAGCATGTATGGAGATTCTTCTGTTGCTGCTCGCGGTGTAATACGATAAGCCCACAATACAGAATGTAACTCGTTAATCTAATTTGGCTTCGTATCATCCAATCATTTTTTTAAACCGTTCAGTAGCGTTCTGTTCGTCACCTCAGTTTGTCCATTGCTCTGGGGATGGCCTGGTGCAGAATGGGTCTTCAATATATTTAACTGATGATAATATACAACAAACTCCTCGTTGTCGAACTGAGTTTCATGATCTGTGATGAATGCATAAGAAAGACCATATCTGCAAATGATATTTTTCCAAATAAATTGATACACCTTGTCATACGTCATACCAATAAGAGGCTCAGCTTCTACCCATTTAGTAAAATAATCCACAGCGACCACGAGGTATTTAAATCTTCCCCGGGTCATTGGAAGCGGCACGACCAAGTCTATTCCCCATATGGCGAATGGCCAAGGAGACGTGATGGGTGTTAGCAATGCTTGGGGAGTTCTTCGGATAGATGAGAAACGTTGACATTTATCACATTTCTTGGCATAAGCTACACAATCAGCTCTCATCGTCGGCCAATAATACCCTTGCATTGTCATTCTTTGCAAGAGTGTCCGACCTGCTACATGGGCTCCATAAGACCCTTCATGGACCTCTTCAATCAAATTTTTCACCTCGGAGGGGTGGACACATCTTTGCAAACATGCTATAATTCCTCGTCTGTATACAATTCCATTAGTCAATACATAATGAGCAGCTTTAAACTTTAGCTTCTTGGCTGCGAGTTTATCAGTTGGTAATGCCCCCTCCTCAATATAGGCCCTGATGGGATCCATCCAAGATGGCCTTAAATCAAGTGTAATGAAATTCATCATCATATCATCGTTAATGATCCTGCTAGATAATATTTCTATTAGGATTGTTCTTCGTAGCTCGGTGCATGTGGCTGAGGCTAACCGAGCTAAGACATCATCTCTTGCATTCTTCGATCTTGGTATTCTAATTAACTGCACTGCTCTAAAGCTCGATACAATATCCATTGCTTTCACATGATACTTGATCATTAATTCTCCTTTTGTTGCGTATACCCCCAGTATTTGATTTACGATCAACTGTGAGTCACTGATTACATTGACCTGCTCTGCCTTCATGGTTTCTGCTAAACTAAGACCTACAATCATAGCTTCATATTCAACTTCATTATTGGAAGCCTTAAATTTAAAGCGCAGAGCATACTCCACATCGACCTCATCCGGGTTTTTTAAAACAATCTCTGCCCCACATCCTGTAGTGCAAGATGAGCCATCCACATATAGATTCCATATAGGTACCTCATCCTCAAATTTTTGATCGGACAAAGTTCCTCGGTGGAATATTTGTTGCTTCTTTATATCCTCCTCTAGCACTTCTTACTGCTCATCGACCATCTTCTCTTGCTCGTCAAACAACTTAAGTTGGTCGGGGTTTAAATTTGATGATCCTGTAACATCCACAGGTTGGTCGGTATTCAACTTCTGCTCTTCAGAGGTGTCAGGATAGGTGAACTCTGTGATAAAATTTGCCACTGCCTGCCCTTTAAGAGACGATCTAGGTTCATAAACTATGTTATATTCACCAAGTTCTACTGCCCAGTACATCAATCTCCCTGATTTTTCTGGTTTATGAAGAGCTTGCCTTAACGACATATCAGTATACATGACTACGGTATGATCTTGGAAGTATGGACTCATTCTTCTACTCGCTTTGATCAACGCTAGTGCCAACTTTTCCAGTCTTGGATATCTGATCTCTGCTCCTAGGAAGGCCTTGCTAGTGTAATAAATTAGTTTTTGCACTCCATCCTCCATTCTTATTAACGTCGAGCTCACTGCGTTTTCTGAAACTTCTGAATACAAGTATAGTCTTTCTCCCATCACTGGTCTGGACAACAATGGAGGTGCTCCCAGGTATTCCTTCAACTCTAGAAAGGTCTTATCGCATTCATCATTCCATTCAAATGTTTTTCGGAGTGTTTTGAAGAATGGGAGACATCTATCAGTTGCTCGCGACACAAATCTATTAAGTGCTACCACTAGCCGTGTGAGACTTTGCACTTCCTTCTTCGTCGTTGGAGATCGTAGCCCCAATAGAGCCTTTATCTTTTCAGGGTTTGCTTCAATACCTCGTTAGTTGACAATATACCCAAGAAACATGCCTTCTCGTACTCCGAATATGCATTTGGTAGGGTTCAACTTCATTTGATACTTATCTAGTTGATAAAAGGTTTGGCCTAGGTCAATTAGATGATCAGCAACTTTCTTGCTCTTCGTCAGCATATCGTCAACATAAACTTCCATATTGTGACTGATTTTCTCTGCAAACACCTTGTTCATCAACCGCTGATATGTTGCACCTGCATTTTTAAGTCCAAAAGGCATAACATTATAACAATAAGTTCTCATTGGGGTGATAAAAGAGGTACTCACCCTGTCTTCAGGCTTCATTTTAATTTGGTTGTAACCAGAGTAAGCATCCATGAAACTCAACAGTTCGTGTCCCGACGTAGCATCCACCAATTGATCGATCCGAGGCAGAGGGAAATGATCCTTTGGGCATGCTTTGTTGAGGTCAGTTAAATCCACACACATCCTCCACTTGTTATTCTTCTTCTTCACCATCACCACATTAGCTAACTAATCAGGATATTTGACATCTTCAATAAAGTAGGCTTTCTGAAGCTTCTCGACCTCTTCTTGTATAGCTTGGTTCATTTCGGGGCTGAACACTCTTCTTCTTTGCTTTACTGGTTTGATCTCCTCGTTCACATTAAGCTCGAAACATAGGAAGGCTGGGTCTATCCCTGGCATGTCTTCGTGGCTCCATGCAAAAGTTTGTTTTCTGCTTTTTAGGAAGGCTATTAATTCCTGTTTTAGTGAGGCATACAATGACGAACTGATTTGAGTTGTTTGTTCCGGTGTTCATCGTCCAGAATGACATTTTCAGTTGCTTCCACCACCTGGCCTTTTACGAGCTGCGACTCGTCTCTAGGATCTAATGTTTTAATTTCTGCACCTTCATCCACTTGATAAATAGTAGTCTTTTTCCTAGATTCCTTCAGTTCTTCTTGTTCGACAGATGAATAGTAGCATTCCCGAGCTACTTTCTGATCGCCTTTCACAATTCCTACTCCAAAATTGGCTGGAATTTTTAGGCATTGATGTATAGTAGATGGCACTGCTTCGAACTTTTTTAGACCTACCCTTTCTATGATAATATTTTAGGATGATTAAATTTTTTTATCCATTATAAAAAAGTATACTTTTTCTGTCCGATAAGCAGGCCATGTACCGATAAGCGTATCCAACTTGATCGTCCCAAGTGGAAAAACTTTTTCTCCGGTAAAACCTAGGAGGGGCCTGTGATAAGGCTCTAACTGAGACAACTTCAGATTTAAGCTATCAAAGCATGAGTAGAACATGATGTCCGCCGAGCTGCCATTATCCACCAGTACTCTTGAGATCATTACTTCCTTCATTCTCATTTTGATCACCAATGGGTCATCATGAGGATACAATACACCTGCTAAGTCGTTCTTAGAGAAACCAATGACTAGTTTGTCCTTATTAACTTTCCTAGGATGATCATCTTCAGCCAAATTTATTCGCTGTATATATGAGCAAGCTTAAGCTTCATTAAGGTAGGGTTTCCTTTCTGCGGTAAGATCTCCTCCTCCTGCATCACCACCTGTAATGACATTACATTCAAATAATCCAAAGTGGATTAAAAATACCTCGCGTTCTGGTTGTCTTGGTCTTTTGGGGAGATCGGGATCATCTTCATGATCTCTTTTATTGTCGTCTTTTGTCCGAAGAGGAGATTTAGACCTTTGCCTTCCTCGTTCGTTGGTTCGACCTCCGCTTTGACGATCAACATACTTGGTCAATTTTCCTCATCTAATGAGTGCTTCAATTTCATTCTGGAGAGCTAAGTAGTTTTTGGTCGTATGACCATGGTCCTTATGGAACTCGCAATATTTGGACTTATTCCTTTTGTCAGGATCTGCCTTAATTTTTTTAGGCCAATTTTTCCCCTCGCTGTTCTTGATCTCTTCCAGAATATGGTTTATATCTACTTTCAAAGGTGTATAATTTCTAAATTTCTTCAATTATTCCAATGCTTGTTTTTCTTTTAATTGCTTGTTGCCACCATTGTTCTTCTGCTCCTTCTTCTCAACCTTATCGGCCTCAACTTTGGTCTCCTTAGTGTCCATGTTCTTCTTCGCAGCCATAGCTTCCTCGGTATTCATGATTTTGGATGCTTTTGCCATCAGTTCTTCCATGGTCGTGGGCGAATCTTTGGCCAAAGTGTAGTACAATTTATTGGGCAATAATCCACTCATCAAAGCAGTAATCGCATTTTTCTCCTCATAATCAATTACTTCCAGTTTCTCGTTATTGAAATGAGTAATGTAATCCCTGGTGCTTTCACCTGCCTTTTGTCTAACACTCAACAAGTGTGCTACTCGTTTAACAGGTTTTTCTCCAAAATAGAAATTTCTAATAAAGAGCTCGGCCAGTTGAAAGAAAGTTGTAATCTTCCCCCGAGGAAGATTATTATACCATATTTGAGCAGATCCGGTAAGAGTTCCTAAAAATGCCCTGCATCTCATCTCATCTGGAACTGCATAGATATCAGCAGCAGCTTGGTATTGTTCGATGTGGAGAATAGGATCAGTTTTTCCATCATATTTTGGTGTTACTACTAGGGATTTGAATTTTGAAGGTGTGGGAAAGTCCACAATCTCTTGTACGAATGGTGTTCCTCGAACAAAAGTCCTTTGTAGAGGGTTCTTGGTTTTGGCCATCTCCCCTAATCTATCCTCCAACCTTTGAATTGAGCCCTTCCACGCATCATTTCCATCCTCGATCCTATTGGTTCGAGCAACTGATCGTGTTGAATTTGCCTCTTGGGATCTTTCATGACGTGTAGCTGGTCGTGATTGGGCAGAGCCTTCCTTTAAATCATATGGTCGTTGAGAGTTCCTCGGCACAATCCTAGGGGGACTTCAATTCCTCCTAGGACCCAAACGATCAAATGGAGAGACTCTACTCAACCTTTCAAGAGAACTTGTCCTTTCTGGAGATAGAGTGATGTTTTGTTGAGTGTCTGTAGCTCGTAACGAGGAAGTCCGTCCAGGCTGATAAGAAGGATCATGAGATCTCTCAGTACGATATAAATCGGTGCGTCCGGATCGAGATTCCTGTGAGAATAACATTCGCCTAGTTCGTGAAGAAGGTAATCGGGTATTTCTCTGAATGCTTCGCTGTCCTGACTGGGTCGGCATTCCACCTTAGATAGTTTGCATGAGTTATCGCATGGTCTCTTGCATGGTCTTCTGGCCCTGGGCCAAATTAGCCATTATTCCAACCAGATCTTGGACATTTGGAGGAGTAGATGGATTTAAAGGAATCCCAGCGTTTCGATTACTGGATTCTAGATGATCAGCCATTGATGATAAATGGTTTTGGTGAAAAACGATAATTACAGTCGTTTCCCATAGATGACGCCAATCTGTTGATGTAAAAAATTATATTATCTCTAATTAATCAATCACAGATAAAATAAACAAGACAAAAGATTTTTAAAGTGGTTCAGCCTTGAAAGAATGGCCTACGTCTACTATTTTTGTTATTGCTGACTGTTTACTTAGAATTCTCGATAATGGATTTTACCAAGAAATTCCCAGTTCCCCTATGATGAGGAGGTTACAAAGTATTTATAGCCTTAAGGCTGTACAAACGAAAGGATAATGCGTTATTCTCTAGTAGACATGTACATCTGTATGATAATGATGAGCATTTAATGCGTAGTCGTCTTCTTGATTATCCTGATGTGAGTGCTCTGTACGCAATGTAGCTCGGACCGATTAAGCTGCTCGGACCACCTAAGTAGCTCGGCGTGCATGAGTTGCTCGGTACAATGAAGTTTCTCGGAGAACACTTGTTGCTCGGAACGCCTGAGTTGGTCGGGGAGATTAAGTTCCTCGGAGTCGGTATGTTGTTCAAAAAGTATTTGTGGGTGCCATGTAGATTGACACGTGTCTCCACATAATTGATCCACGTCGGCACACTAAATTTGGTATTAACACTCATTATAGTTTAGAGATGTCCCAAAAGACACCCGTTAATCATTCACAAATTCAGGGCTTAAACAAGGAAATTTGGGCAATAATGGGTAACCGGATCGAGTCATAAATTTTCTAGCATATAAAACACCCTGTAGTAAAATTTTGATTTCTCCATCTAAAAACCTCCAAATGACCTCATTCAAAGCTAGTTGGAAAGCTAAGAAATAAGCCTTTCCAGATATTTGTGGCTCGCACTCTAATTATAAGCGCAATTAAAATGGCATACGTTTAAAGTAGCATAAAAAATTCGGACAGATTACTATGGTGACAGATAAGACACCATAATCCCTATACAGAACACCAAAAGCCTTATTTAAAGCTTATTGGAAAGCTAAGACATTGAACTTTCTAGACATCTATTTCTAGCACTCTAATATTAGGCACAATTGAAATGGCATACGTTTAAAGTCATGTAAATTTTTTTGGAAGATTGACATCTTATGTTCATCAATTAAGCCTTAAGTCATTCAAGATTCATGTTCTAATTTTATTTTATCTTCACATTGGGATTCATTCTACATGCAATCCTACACCGAATCATTAGTTTTATTCACCTAAATCCCAAGAGCACAATTGCAAACTCTACACTACATGGGTATTATAACTTCTTTAAAAACATGCAAGATAAACATTTGCCTTGTATTTGAAGTTCTTAATTCATTTTAGTATGATGAGATTGCTCTCTCCTTGTTTTGATTTCGATTTCGGAACGTCGGTGGTGGGAATTTATATGGAAAGCCTAGGTTTCTTTCTTTTCTTCCTCTTCTATGGCCTCTCCTCTCTCAAATTTATGTTAACCCTAGACTCTAACTAAAAGGGACAGATATAACCTTTTAATTTTCGGCGTTCTTCCTACCCTAATCTCCCAAATGACCAAAACGCCCTCAAACGGTGTCGAATTGGTCTAAAAATGCCCCGGGACCCAAATAATACACTCGCGTATACAATTCTGAATATTTTGACCCATTCGGAAACAACCGTGACCTCCAAATCATCATCCGAGTCACTCTATATAAATATCCTATCTTGACCTGAAATTAGTCCACAAGCGATTTTCGGTTGAGGAGTAATCTAATTACGTCGATGTCACTCGCTACGACGTATATTAATTTTCACATTTTATTTAATACATCCTAAGTAAATTTATCTTAAAATATTAATCTTATTCTCTCTCGATTAATGTTTAATAGTCATATAATTATCGCATCAATAAGAATCATTATCTCCTAAAAATATTTATCCCTTAAAATCACGACACATGTGTAATTTAAATTTTTTACCAATTAATTAATTTCAAATTACTCAGAAATATGGGGAGTTACAAGCATGTGGATATATACAACTGAGAGAATGGCATGTGAATATATACATGTTAGTGTGTGTGCGAACAAGACTATATATGGATCAACTACAAGTGGTGTGTGAAATGTGTAAGTGAGAATAGAGATATATACAAATGAGAGAAGTCTGAGTGTGTGCTAGTGAAGCCGAGCATCGATAATATAAGTGGTGTGTGGAGCATTTGAGTAGAAGTGAAATATATACAACAATAAGTGTGTGAAGTGAACATAGAGAATATATACAAGTGCGTGAAGTGTATAATTGAGTGAAAAGTGATATATATATATATATGTATATATATATATGTGTATATATATATATATATGTATATATATATATATGCCCGTGCCTGAAGGCACGTTGATAATAGCAAAATGGCAAAAAAATTTCAAAGTATGTAATTGCAAGAAGGCAAAAATTTTGTTTGCGAACAAAACAAAATGTAATTTTAAAAAATTTGACCATAATCTCCGTTGTTTATAAGACTAACCACTCTTCTTAACAAATAACAAATAGTTCAACAACATTCAAATAGTCTAAATTCATCAATCGAATTCACATTGTGCCTCAAATTAACAAAGTGTTAATTCTAAAAAAATGGTGAGTATCCTTTATTTATTGGACTATCCACCATGCTTAAAGGATAACAACCAACCCTACAACATTCAAAATGTCCAAATTCGTCAAACAAATACTTGAACGAAACAAACTTCTTTTCAAAAATCACGATGATATTCGGAAAATCTAACACAATAACAAAAAAAATAACGGTCAACCCGATTTAATTCAATACAAATAAGTTAATTTTTTTTAAGAAATGGACAAAAATTTATACTGTGATAAATTAAGGGCAACCCGATAGCATAGTGACAACGGTGATAAAAAAATTGAAAAAATAACGATCAACCTGATAGCACAATGATAAATTTGTACCCGAATATGTGTGATTATATCACACTCATACCCGTGTTGATGGCATGATGATAAATTTTCTCCAGAGTATTTGTGATTATAAAACACTCACTCCCATATTTGACACTACATGTCAACATATTAATGTCACTTTAATAAAGGCTTAAAAATATAGACTAATTTTTATCAAAGTATAAATATATGTAAAATGAAAAAAACAAATATATGTAAAACCAAAAAAAAAAAAAATAGAGAACGAGAGTATTGCAAACACCACTTAGGTATATATTCTTAAATTCATGCAATATAGAAAAATATATGGGACACCTAGTTTATTAATGGTGATGAGCTAATATAAACACAAATATAATAGCAGAAATGCTAGGCCGACACAGAGTGGTGCGACATAGTGGCGTGTCGCACCGGTATTGGCTATTGTCTTATGAATGTGGGTCCGCGCCAACGACACCAACCAATACCGGTGCGACACGTTACTGTGTCACACCAAATGTGTCGCAAAATTGTGCCGGTGCAGAAGGACTCATCTAATAGACCCCATAAATAAAAATAAATTTTGATTAAAAAAAATAATTCTCGAAATATAATTATTACATGCTATGATTTTCAAGATATGACTGATTGATTTGATCAATGCGTGCCGGATATAAGCCATACCCTATTTACGCCATTGGTATATAAAATCGTCTAATAACAAACGTGTATAGGTATTGAAAACACCAGCTAACATTAATAAATATGCTACGGGATTTGAAATTGACGGTTTGAAAAAATTGTTAATGTTGCAAATCCTTTAACGCAACAAATTGAAACTATGCCATCAATAATCAACTAATATAGTTGCTTTTGGGAATGCATATGACCTACTATTAGCTTTTAGGAGAGTGACCTAACGCATGCTATGTTGCATTAAAGGGCATATGACCATTTGAAAAATAAGACCTGCTAACATTAATTTTGTTTAGAAAATCGAGATCTGGTTTAGACTTCTTACCTGACACTGTATTCAAAGGCATTTTCTTGAGCCCCCAACTCTTTTTATTTTTTTAAGAAAAGTGAGAATTTTTTTATTAAAAACCATCCATATCTTTCTATCAACATTTTCTTATTAAAACTTCATATCTAACACGGTGTAAACACCCACATCCATCCAAAACTGATTTTACTTAAAAAATAGACAAAAAAAAAAAAATCCAAAACATGTAAACGTAAAATCAAATGAAAAAATTACTAATCAATTTTTTGTACTTTACTAAGCATTAAATCAAATTAAAAATTAAAAAAAGGGGTTGATAACTTTGGGATAAAATTAACTCTGTATACAAATGTGAGTGTACCATCCTTTCAAGGTCTGCTTGTTGGGATCATATAGTAACATGAAAGCACAACTATGTATTTTATCCATCTAAAAAAATATAAAGAAATAAACTTGAACCTATTACAGAGAAAAAATATGAAAACTGTATGAGGTTCTAATGGTAATAGAACACTGTTAAATTCTCCAACTCATCAAAAGCAAGATCATAGCATGGTCATGGGAGAAAAAAAAGTCTAAATGATGGCTACACATAGGATGGGACTATGGATTTAATAGAGAACCTATTGTCCATGAAAGTGAATAACCTCATCAAAGTAAGAGACAGAGGAAGGGCGTATGAAAGACCTTAATGTGAAGAACCCCATCAGTTCGATGGAGAATACATCAGTCCGATGTGAAGAACCCCACTCAGGCAAACCCCACTTATACTAAGAATACATTTTACCATCATTATTGTCCATGAAAGTGAAGAACATAATCAAAGTAAGAGATAGAAGAAGGGCGTATGAAAGACCTTAATGTAAAGAACCCCATCAAAGTGGAAACATTCATCTCAGTATCAGCCCGAATCTTCAAAGATTGAGAAGACATTCTTCTCCTAATGCCTACAACCAATAGAAGGGGAAAAAGGACTGAATGACCAACAAACCCACCTTAAAAGCATGACCATATTTTTTGTATAGAGGCCAGCTAATAGGGATATACGGATCCTGTCATGCATAATAACAAACATATCATCTTCAACCAATAAACGCTTTGGCCAAGCATACTAAGACCCTATTTTGAAAACAAAAATACGGGTAGAAGAGAGAGAGAGAGAGAGATACCAAGTAGAAGTTAAATCCATATCTGATACCCAAATACGGTTAGAAGAGAGAGAGAAACAAAACCGAACTCGAAATGAGAGATAGGGCCGAAACCCAATTACATCTATACACAATACCCGGATCCCAAAACCTGATGTACAACCAAAACACTTAAAGACCACAAAAAACCTGATGTACAGCCAAAACGCTTCAATAAAAATGAATAGAACAGTTGTTGACGTTGAATAAAAAGCCAAAAAATGATAAGAACAATTATTGATGTACAGCTAAAAAAAATCGTACAACCCAAACGTTTACCAGATTTAATGGGAGGCTGAACATTTGTTGATGTTCGTTGTTGTTGATGCCTGAAAACAGTACGATTAGAACGGCCTTATTATTCGTTGTGGTTTATCTCTCTCCCAGTTGGTGATGTTTGTTGTTGTTGTTGTTGTTGTAATGCGAGGCCGAAGAGAAGAAGAGATTATAAGAGAAGACGGGTAAGTTTGGGTAAGGGCGGTAAGTGAGAGAATGGGCAAATACTATTTTACCCTTAAGTTTGAATTTTGAATAAAAAGGGGAAATAAATTAGAGTGTATGAAAAGAGGGGGAATTTAAATTTTAAGGGGAAAAAGAGGAAAAATAATTATGTGACATCATAGTGCTAACTTATGACATACATAAGTTTCTTACTTTATTATATATATATATATACACACACACATGAGAAGTTAGCATGATAGATATAATCTTGAGGTAAGTATACAAAAAGTAAGTAAAGGTGTTGAGGGAATATACAAATGTGAGCATATGTACATATGTAGAAAAGTAGGAGAGCAATGAATAACATCCGTGTAGAAATAAATTCTAGTCCTCTTAAAATAATCATTCCCGACAAAGTCACTAATTTGGCCATCCCGGGGTCAAATTCCCCCGGCGCGCATGTGGGGTGAGCCTTTTCGGGGCATCGGTGTTCCTTATTATGGGGGATAATGTGTAGAGATAGAGTCTCCAGCCTATTTTTCTCAAAAAAGATAATATAATGTCTCTGCCTCGAGACAACGGCGTCAAGGTCAAACTGTTGCTTGCGAAACCAAATAGTTTGAAGGTTCGGGGACTAAGTTACGAAATGGAAAGGTGTCTCGTACCCATTATGCCCTTTTGATCTCTCATGGGAAATTGTTAATCTTCTCCTTTTAGACTCTATGACGTGTGTGTACATGTATAATATAGATGGTGGAGAATGGAATCATCCATCTCGCATCATGAAAAAGAAGGGAGTGAATTCATCCGTAAGTGTGTTTTAAAAAATAATAATAAAAATTACGATGCAACTGTTTGTTGAATCACAAGTCACTATGAATGAACGAATATGTGCATCGGAAGAAACACAAGTATGTGGGAGTGTAAAACTCAAAATGGATATATTATAAAATATAGAAGTATATGAACATGACAAAGGGGGGACTTGAATCTTTGGATTTGCCTAAGATGCCTATGTATCTCAAAAAGGGCATCAAAGTCCACATATTTCGAAAATAACAAAGGGGTGGGGTTTAACCCATAAATCTAAATGTGAGATTTTTCTTATGTGTATGTAGAGAAAATTTGTTTAAAGAGTGAAAGTATGAAATGGAAATCTCTCTTTAGGAATTTACAGATAAACCAAATTTTTCTTCTTTTTATTTTTTATACAATAGATTATGTTCAATACTACTAATAAAAAGTAGACATTAGTGTATGTGATGTAATTCAACAAAGAGAACGAAAAAATGTAAATAAGACTAAAATATAAAAACTAGAGAAAGGGATGGAGAATTAGACCTCCTTATCAGTGCTTGTTTTTTATATTGATATGTAGATGTGTTGATCTTAAAATGGTATGGAAGTGGTATGAAGAGGTGAGGTGGACTACCAAGTGAGGTAAGAAAGTGATGGAAGAGAATGTGGGGAAATGGGCTCCTTAGGAAAGGGAAAGGCTTTCAATTCGAGGAGAATGTTCTTTTACTTTTTGAGAGAGGTATCAAGGGTTTTATTCAAAGTGAGGTCATGGACCTAATTTATAGGGTCAAGGGGGTGACGATTGACATGGCCCCTAGGCTGCATATTGGCATAGTTCTTGAGATACCCTGCCGATATGCAGGGTTCTTGAGGTGCCCATAGGCAGTCCGAAACATTTTTTTCGGAAAATGGGTATAAAATGGAAACCGTAAGTCCAAATCTCACCTGGGGGAGACCCCTGAAAAAGAAATTCAGGGCCCTTCACGAATTCATTGAGACACTCCCGAGTTTCGGAGTTGACCTAGGTCAAACGGGGCTCAAAATCATCCAATGGTCTCTAAACGGGAGGTTTTTGGACAAAAACGGATCGTTCGTCCGAATTGTAAGGCCAATATATGCACGGGGTATACCATTGGAAAAAGAATTAAGTGCCCTTCCAGATTTCATTGAGCTTTGCTCAGTTCGAAGAATAAACCAAGGTCAAACAGGTATTATAAGAGCTCGATGACCCTTTAAAATAAAGCGGGTCATTCGTCTAAACTGTATGGTCGAATCGCATATAGGACATACCATGGGAAATGGTATTCAGATCCTTTTAAAGAGTCATCGAGATTGGCTCAAGATGGAGAGTTGATCGAAGTCAAATGTGTCATGGGAGTGCTTGATAGCCTTTGGATCAATACTCAGAGTAAAATGGATCATTGATCTGAATTGTAAGGCCGATTTGTGCACGGGACGGACTGATGTAAAGGGGATTCAGAGACTTTTAATGATTTATTGAGCTTTTATCAAGATGGAGAGTTAACTGGAGTCAAACGGGGCCCGAGAGTGCTCGATGGACTCTAAATCGATACTTGGATTATGACCTAGGGTTTATCATGGATGTATGAGTGCTAGGGACCTAAGTAGACGCTTAAAGGGGGTCCTAGGATGAAGTGTCTACAATATCACATTATTTTTTTAATTTAACTTATTTGATTAATATATTATGTTATAATTTATAACACAATAAATAACAATATTATATTAGAAGATGTGATATAATTGAATCATTTAATAAAAAAAAGTTTTGTTTGACGCAAAACATTACCTTTTCGAGGAAGAAATGCTCCCCCTTATTTCTTTTAAGGGTTTTACTTGTGTATCAATGTTATGCCCCCACCCAAGCTTGAATTCTAGCTTTGTCCCTGATGAAACCCCTCCACACATAGCTAGTTGGTCTTGTATTATGTTGACGTCTAAATTTGGGTTTAATATTTGGAATGATCTTAGATCAAGTTACCCAATATTTATAACCACAGATAATTACGTTATGCTTAAAGAATAGATACAAATGTAAGGGGACACAAAGTTTTTACGTTGTTCAGCCCATAAATGGTGACTATATACATGAGGTAATATCACTATCTTTTTAGGGTTTTGTACGAGTATCTTAGTAACACTCTATAGGGTTAGAACTAATTGGTTATGTCCTCCAACTGAGAGAAGTAGTAATCTATTTATAGTAGTTGAAAGTTAAAGAGATAGAACACCTTTATACACTAGGTATTTACATCTTTACATGAAAATATGTTGTTGGAAAATAATTTACGTGCATGTGCATGAGATATGTTGAATATCCCACGCGTGTTTGTTCACATTACTAATGGTTCACCTTCCTGTGTTTTGTTAGCTGGATGGTTGACCACAAGGTATTTGAGCTGACCGGGTTTATTCACTATTTGAGTATCCAGTGATAATACTGACAGGTTTCATTATATTATAGGTCTATGCGGCGTAATTATTTTATGCTACAATAGAAGCCCCGAATACTTCATTCTTTATGGGGTAGTGAAAAGATGGAGTATTCTTCTCCCAAAGTTTCTCGGCTCCATGGGAAGGCGTTGGAAGGATGCCGACCTCAAAGAGTTAAAAATTTCAATCTGTCACACTAAGGCGGTGTCAATTTTGTAAATTTGTGGAAAAATAGCTAACCGTCTAAGGGTAGACTGGTCTTTTGAAATCAAGGGGAAACGGGACGATGTCGGTATCTAAAATAATGTTATGTTTAATTATTTCAAAATTGGAGCTTAAGGGACATCCTTCCAACTATAAAAGGTATATTCCCCTTCAATATCATCTTGCCCTGAATTTCAAAGTCTCTCCTTTATTATTGAGCTTTCCATTCACTATAGAGAAGAGAACTACAACTGAGTGTTAGTCTTCACTTTAAGAATCTATTTCACCTCGATTCTTCTATTCTGAGTTTTTATAATGGTTTATATCGTGGATGAGAGTTCTTCGGAGGAGTTTAGAGTAAAACTTAGAATCCCTAAATAGGTAGTAACTAAATTGGTCACTGGTCCTTGTGACTTGTGTACTTTGGATGAGGGTCATTGGCTTCCCACCATTTTTATAGTAGAGTGTGGATTGACTTTCGCATCCAATCATTTTTTTCTTTAATTTTGTCAATATTTTTATGTGGTCCTAGCCCAAGTGGCCCCAAATACGTGGAGAGTGGTAAATGGGGTCATTAATGAGTTATTTGGAACCCATATAGGCATAATAGACCTGATGTATTGTTATATTTAGGGAACCACTCCTTACAACATACATTATCTAAAGACATGATATTCCAACAGAGCATTGGTGGTTAATTTTACCGACTCCAATAAAGATTGATATGCCAAAAAAAGTTACATGGGTCGCGGAATGCTTAAATACATAGTCATTGCCTATGGGTCAGACAGGCCATGACAGTCCCTGTGACCAACACATAATAAGGCCACGACAACATTCTTATAAGATTGCATCCACATACTCCTTCAGCAGTACATTCCCTACCGTATACTTAGCCACGTCAGCATGCACTTGCCAACTATTTAACTTCTTGAAGGATTCCTAACTTGCATCACTTATCCAGATGTCACGTGATATAAGCACGTAACCGCCCATTTTGACTTCTATAAATAGAAGTGCTCACCCCACAATTAGCACAAAAAGATTTAGAAGTGAAACCCTGTCCAAATGTCTACTCACTCTCTCTATAGAAGCTCCCAGGTCACCTGGGCCACTACAGTCCGTAACCCTCTACAAACTTTATCTATTGGTTGTATCCCGTACTACACAAGGCTACATTTCTCATATATTCACATATCCATCTCTCACTCTCTTATATTCCTCTAACGACACACCAATCTTGTATTAATGATCACATATAATGAGAGTTAGGCACCAAAAGTGAATGTAGGCTCAATTTATAGTGAAACCACTCTATATCTTACATTCTACTTCTTATATTTACTTTATTTATGATATTACACTTGATATGATGGTTGAGAATGACCTAAATATGATTTATCGCATCATTATTTTGGCACCGTATGTGGGAAATGAGGTGTTTTATCAAGTTTCCCCTCAAATCATGTTCATAACACCTTATTTCATCCACGGGGACCCCTGAGTCATTTTCACATGGGTGAAATCTTGGTTATTAGAACCATATTTTACATATAAACTCCCTAAGGGGATTTCTTATTTCTAGACCGACTTTATAGGACTTTTTCTATGGCCTTAAATTTATTTTACATACTCTACCTAGTTTGTGTTAAAAAACTCAATAGGTCATGGCCTTATAAAGGTGGGTAACTTGGGATGTACCCCTCTTCATCTATCTTTGTTTTTGGGCATATTATGTCATTTTATTTACTATAATTTGGGAATTTTTCTACAAATTTGTGCTATTTTGCACATAAGGACTCTTATGTCTTTGGTTAGATCTTAGAGGACCTTTTTGGCCATGTTTTCACAGTTGAAACCTAATATTTATGACTATTTTTTGTAAAAACCCTACGCTGCATCTTGCTGGATGTGGCCTGGCATGTTGATGGCCCATAGGCCGCATCTCCTATGCAACATCGTTATCCATTTTGTATGATTTTGGTATATTTTTGTCTTTAATTATTAAAATCAAGGTGCTCGGGACTAAAGATGTTGTGAAATGATTGAAAACTCCCACCACGGGCCTTACGATTTGTAAGGGTGGATAACTTGCAAAAGGCGGTCAAATTGTTAAGAAACGGATGATTAGACAAATAAAGTCCAACTGGGCAATTGCCCTAAGTACCGATGGACTGTCCAAGATATGTTACGATATTTTTTTTACTAACTTTTCCATTACTTTACTACCCATAAAAGATCCCGACAAGTCGTCCAATCCAGTGAAACCGTGCGTGCTCAAATCACTTTGGGTGAGCAATCCTTCATAAGGTTAACGATTTCGTCCCTACTGAACCCAAAGGATATAGCCTCACCCTTCTTGCCTTCACAGGCCACAGTTTCCTTCTTTTAATTAAAAGGATTACTTTAAGTGATTAAGAGGTTGCATCGCTATGTTCATACTTTATTTTTCCTCTGCATACCTTCGTTTTCTCACTATGGTTAGTTCATATCAGTTTAAATTTCTAAAGACTAACATAATAGAAGCCATGGAAGGAAGGTTTAGATCAGGTCCTTAACAGAATAAAAATATAGCCTACTTGCTGAGCTGCATCAACCATATATATGATAGCCAAGCCTCAATTTGGGGCCAAATTATCCTCCTAGGACATAAGGTTAAGATTTTAGAGTCCGCAGCCTTCAATTCCCCACAAAAGGCTACAACCGTTGAAGACAAAGCCGCAGTTTGGGAATTTAAGAGGAAGGAGGAAGAGCCAACGATAGAAAAAACGGTGTCTCTCACGAACCATAAATATCATAACACAAATATTGGAGGAGAGCATACTCACCATCTAAATGGGTCACGCACATACCTACGCTCCCATTCAACCGTTGAAACTATCCTATGGAACATATAGCACGTATCGAAGTTTATATGCTCTGGGTACAAGTCAATATCCCTCCATCGGGTCAGCCAGGATAAGACTGTTCACTGCGCGAAACGTCTTCCCGATAGTAAGTAGCGTAGGTATGCTATACACATAATAAATCAATATATAAGTATACACACAACCTGTTATAATCTCAAGGTATTCACACAACTAAGTATCATGTCCTATTCACCGTATTACTTTCACTTAATACTCTCGACGTATTATTAATTTTGATTATGATTCCCCCCCTAATTTTCTAAGGGTCATTCATCCCACTTATGCTCAAGTCTTAAATCACACTTGTCTTAATATATCATCACTTCAAATCTCAGTATACTATATTAGAGTTCTTGCATTTCAAGTATCGAAGGATGTCCTAGATGTCCACAATTCAATTTTGGAAAATATAACAAGACGGTCCGGACCCACTAGGAAAGCGATCCGAACCCTTTTTAAAAACAAATGATCCAAACCTTTTTAAATAAAATGATCCGGGCCTTTTTTCTGAAAAACGGTCCGAACCTTTTATGAAAGGCGGTCCGGACTGCTACCCTTTTCGACGCAAATTTACCCAGAAACGTTCTCTTCACCAATTCAATAACTATAACCTCTACGAATCATTCCCTAAACACCGATCAATCATACTAAATCAATTTCCTATCATGTATGTATTATTTCCAATAATATAACATCATTAATTCATTTCTAATCATCAATGTAATTTGGAATCCCCAATTAATTTTAAAAAACCTAGTTCTTCCAATTATCATCCAACAACATAAATTTCCAGATTTGTTCATCACAGAAAATCATCTATACATGATATCTAGTGTACATACACAAATGGTGCAACCTAAATTAATCTCAGATTCAATGTATATCAAATCTTCAATTTTCATCACTTTTATTAACAATACGTAGGTGTTTCATTCCTATACTAACATGAACATGAGTATTGCTAAAGGAAAGCAAGTAATAAACACTTGTCTCAAATTTGAATGTCTGATCCACTAGTGATGTTGGTATATATGCGTTCCTCACTTTCTGATCTACATAGTGGTGGTGGTTGTGCAAGGTGATGTTAATTGGCCTTCCTCCTTTGGGATTTACTCTCCTTCACCCTCTGTGGTTCTCTCTTGATTTCTGTGTAACTTAACCCTCATGGAACTCCCCTAACTGATATAATAATTATCTAATTTTCGTTCATTTTAATTCCCCCAAAATCCAAATGACAAAACTACCCCTACGGGGTGCCGGTTAGGCCTAAAATTACCCCGAAGTCCAAATAAAATGCTCTGGTAGAGTTTTCTGAATATCTCGATGCTTACGGACTCAATGGCACATTCGAAATTACCATATGAGTTATACGAAAATAATTATTCTTTTATTCCGTACAATTAGTCCCGACACAGCTCACACGCGCGTATTGACTTAAAATACCAAATTGTCGTATTTCGCACTCCGATAATTTAAAGAAATTATATGATTTCATATTACATATACCCACAGTAATAATCAATGATTTTCATCAATAAGTATTAACCCTTAGCACGCTAGTTAACAATTATTTTAAATTCGGATCAATTAACAATTAAATTTCTCGACCTTTTTAATTTAATTAATCCAACAATAATAATTAATCTCATAATTATTTATTCTCATAAAAATGCAGGGTATTACACTCTCACATCTCTTATTTCCGAATAGTAGCGTATCTCGTATAGCTAGTATTCTTACATCTTACCCGCACCTTAGGATTTACTCATACATATTCGGCATATATATTCTACCCATATATAATCGGCATATATATTCTACACGCATAAATATATATGTACGAACCCGCCGACTAATTCCTCGAATGTCATTCGTCTCAAACATTCCTCAATTTAAACCCCGGATCTTTCCCACTAACCCATGGCTTATATATCACCCATTTACTCTTTTAGAGGTCCTCGCACTCTATTTAGGATCCCCTCATATCTATCCCCCAAAAGGAAATTCTTCCCAATCCTTTTTAGTCCAAGAAAACTTCTCCAGTCTTTTTGTCAAAATCGGACCGAATCGATTTCCAAGAAAAATGGACCGATCCGATCATAATCGAACCGAATTGATAACCAAGAAAAATGGGCCGGTCCGGTCTATCCAGATTTCTTCTTTCTACAAAATTCACTCAAACTCTCATCTAATGCAAGATTTAAGGTTTCTAATCTCCCAAACTAACAAAGTAGATATCTACACACTTATCTACAACCAACACAACCATTTAATATAATGAGATCCATCATAAATATCATGGATTAAACCCTAAACCAAAAGTCAACCCTTTTCATTATCTCACCAAATTTCCACCATTAAAATGCTTCAAGCTTAGATTCTCATAAGAAATTATCATCAAATTAATTTTATATGAAAATAATTTCCAAAAACCCATTTTCATTAAAAAATCCCAAACCCAAAATCTTATAGTTTTTACACCAACTATAATATGGATTATAAACACACTAAAATGATTAAAGCAAGTTAAACACTTGTCTGGTTGGATAAATCCGACGTTCTCCTGCCGAAATTTGTCGGAGCTTGGCCCGAGTCTCCTATTTTTCTCCCTTTCCTTCCTTCTTTCTCTTGTTTCTTCTTTCTTTCTTTCTTTCTTTCTTTCTTTCTTTCTTTCTTTTCTCTTTCTCTCGTAGCTTATAAGAGAGAAATGAGGATTTATCCCTTAATAAATCCAAAATTGACTCGTATACACAAATGTGAGTCCCTACTGATCCAAAAAGCTCCCGAAACCCAAACACTACCCCGGGTACTCTATTCTGACTATCTCGGCCCTTCCAAGATGAATCGTGCACTCGAAATTTTCATTCGAGTCACTTAACAAAAATTCACGTCTTAAACCCAACACATCTGCACACGTGTTTTTCGCATAAAATAACAACACCTGTCTCTTTTATTCACCTGCGACATGAAATATAATTAGTTCATTTCATTTACTTTAAATTCTCAACTTATTAAATTACACCCACTCATGTAATTTAATTATCCATAAAGGTACGGGGTATTACATTCTCCCCCCTTGCAGTGGAATTTTGCCCTCGAAATTCGGATAAGACCAGTATCGAAGACTTAGATTTCAACCACACCACATGCTCTAGTACCCAGAATCAAATCATACTAACATAAGGGTCACTCCACTATATGTCCGCTAGTGGTACCCACCTGACAAAAGGCTACTCACTATAGCCCCAGCTTAACAACAAGCTTGTTCCATTCTCATTACATCAATACACTCCATCAGTCATGAGCTCTCACCTTAATAACGGCACGTCACACATTGTGCTCTACTAACAACATTCGAATAAGACAAGCCTATAAATCATTGGTACTATTACCTTAATATTATTAGAAAGCCGCACATCACTAAGTGTCAGCTTTCCGTATCTGAACCAACATAAATCTCCCATCATGAGAGAAACCATAAGAACATCTGACCACTCTTGTCAGTCCTTCACATCTCGGTTCATGGCTACGTAACTTTTATGATGCTCAAAAGTCACCCCTAAAACAGTTGGTGGTTAATGCCCCTCTTAACAATGGACTCTAAATCATGTCCGGTCTAAAAGTCTAGTTATTCACTCACCTCTAAACAACCAAAGGGAGAATGACCAGGATTTCCCACACAAAGCCTTAATAGGCATGTTGTCCACATTAAACAGGTACGAGTGACTACACACAACTCCACCATTCGATAATTTCCATCCCAATTATCATACTATACTTTACTTCAATTACAATTTAGGCCAGTTGCAGAAGTAAGCTAACTGCAGTGACTCCAGAATCACATCCATACTACTTTACTGGTCGTCAATCACCTCCCGTCTACTCATCGGGCTATAAATGATACGACTTGCCCAAAATAAAATGTCAGCCCCACTTATTACCGAAAATCCCTATCGGAGGTGGGGATTAAGGATCCCATCCCGAGTCACAAGAACATTAGGCGGCACCTTGCACCGGTGCAATCCTTATATTTAAATAAAGGTTTAAGCACACCTATCAATGAAATTTACCATAATGTCTGCCCATTCCGTTACTGGAATCATCGGCTTGATAATTTTTTTTTTGGTTGATCATCTTAAACCAACCTATTTCCATCTATGAATGGTGCACCCGGAGACAATATCACTACGTCTCACCTAAAACAAATTCCTGCTTATAACGACTTATATTAAGTTTTACTTTATACTCCCCTTCTTTCCCTGGGGTGTACCAAAAGTCTCAGCCCGTGCACTATCCACCATAAAGAACACTTTTGAGCTATTTATACCTTATTGACATCACCATTCTATTGACGTGCAAGCCACCGTCACATCCGATTGAGTAGGACTTCACTCCACTTTCCCAAAACAGTTGGATTTTCCTCTTCTAAAGAGATATCCTTGTAAATGGCTTCTCACAGCCATCCATCCCATCTCAGGTGTGTTACTCTCATTGCAAATGTATACTTGGATAATCGTCATTCTCACACGACATTCAATCCCTCATGCCATTCTTGCATTTTAATAACTACCCCACAAGCATATATTTCACACATCTATTTCTACGTCCTCCTATCTCGGACGATTCAAATCAGCTAACCAGGGCGACCATACACCCTATAATCTGTGCGTATTAGCACAATCACTGGAAAAGTCTCACACTTTCCTCAAAGATAGCCTCGCATTCTCAACGTGGATATAACACATGGGTATTCTTAATCCCCCATATAAATCGAAATTTAATTCTCTTCGACATCATTCCACTTTCAACTCGTGGTGAAAATAAAAATGCAGTGCTCTCTCTCACAGCACAATCGGATCCACTGGCCTAATATTGTAATATAACTTTCATCTCATAGTTATAACTACTTACTTATATATTGACCGAGGTACCAGACTCATGGACTAATGACCAAACATCTCCCCACTTCCAATATTGCACTAAGTTTCGTGCATGGGACATCTCGCAAAGCGAAATCCAAACAAGAAACCCTCCCAATACACTATTACTTAACATTATTGGTTATAAAAACCCGTTAGGTCCTTAGTCCATATCATGTACCCCTAAAATTCCAGTCTCTCTCTACTCATGACATTTACCAAGATCCATGCGTATTTCATCCTGTAATCGTATTTACACAAGGAACTTTTCCCCCAAATGAACTATTACTCAGCATTGGTGGTAAACACATTCTATAAACCTCAAATATATAATAGGGACTCAAATTACTGTCCCCAGACATATAAACATCAATCTTAACTCCCACGTCTCTAAAGGAGCAAAATAATAATGCGCTTTTCCTATCACCAAGTCGTGAGCACTAAACATAATAACGAGCTCAATATTCCCGCTCAATAGTAAAACTAATATATTCCGAATCATATCAGTGAAGTCTCTACACACTGAGATCAATATCTCGAGACAACCATACTCTCCAAAGTCTCTATCATAATGAAATATAAATGCGAGCTCGACCCTCTTCCAGGTGAGACATCGTCAAAACAACACATCATGCCCTAGAGGAGAAACCCTGATAGCCTTGTGATAATCGCCCACAATCGGTCTAACCATCTTTATAAAACCATATCCAAGATAATATCATACTCGTATAACACGACACTAGAATGAGTAACTCCAATAAAATATATACCATTATACCTACACCCGTTTTTCCACGGATGAAATCAGAGATAACCCCGCTATACCACAAAAAACATATAAACATAGTAATGTTATCTATATACGCACTAAACTCGTCTCACACGCGAATTTAGCGCTAATCAAAATAAAGAGACTAACTCGTGTCACATAAAACATGCCTCATTCTTTCGAGGATAAAACTCATATTTTCTACCTTGCCAAATGCCCTGGCTGCTCCAATGGTTCTCAGACATAACACGCTTGTCTGAAGTGAACCAAAAATTATCTTAATCATTGCTCCCACTAGGCACCATACTTTTGTCCCTTTTACTCACTTTGGGCAAAATTTATGCATGTGGTCCTACTCTCCACAAAATATCTCTATGTATAATCCACTTATCTTCGGTCATATTGACCATATTAGAGTTTTCCTTCTCTTGAACTTTGGTAGTCTTAACACTAATGGATACCTCCATTGGTCTCTTAGCTTCGTTGTCCCTAAGGAACACACTACTAGCTTTACCAGTCCCGACTGAATCAATCGTCACTCTGTAAAAATCCAGCTATATAAATCACTTAAATGGGTCCCCTGTGGTGTTTCACTAACACCATTGCACCCGGTCTTATTCTCTGATGAAATCCTTCAAATCTTGTAGCTCCCTTCACATAGAAGCATTAATATACTCATTGTCAAAACACAAAATTGTCGCCATCTGTATCGATCATCCAAGAAGAATTTCCCACAAGTGCTGGTGACTATTCTCGCGAGTCCATCACCCACTTAAGGACTCTCTTCCCCATTGTAGCTACCTCGTCGGGTATAAAGTTCGCTAGATAAGGTCTTCATCCAACCCTCCTGTGATAAGTTCAGAATTACCTCACATCTTCTTCTGAACAAAAGATGAAGCAACTTGCGGTCAAACCGTACCTAAGATCCTTCCATTGGCATAATATAACACTTTCCAAATGTGGTGATCCACTCCCACCATTATAACTCTGCTCCACGGGCTAAGAATTTTTTTTACCCGAATTTACACTTTCGGGTATACTACATTCTTCTATATGCCAAAGCCTCTGGGTTTCTTATGTCCATTGGCTAACACACATAATCTCAACATTTTTTAAAATTCCATCTGGTGGTCCTCTTCAAAGACCCCTCTGACTCTTTTCCGTTTTAACCACACTAGGTGAGTCTAGTTTGGCACCACTTTCTGCTATGGCGGTATGATAAGCACCAAAAGGTGTCTATTTTATACCCCGAATAGAAGCATTTTAGTCGCTCATTTTAATTCAAAATGGCCTTATGTTCGTATTTGTTTATTTCTCAGGTCAATACGCAGTTGCGGTACAAATAATGCTAAATCAGTATAATTACGACACAATAGCGGTCAAAAGCATGCATTGAAGAAATTAAAGAAACTGCAAAGTCTAGAGTCCATATTCGAGCCTACCCGATGTGTTTCGATATCCCGAACTCAGTCTCGAGCCTTTTCTCGTACCAAACCTAAGCCTACCCCGAGCCCGGTGTGTGTTTTATTTGTACTTTTATCAGTTCTTAGAGTTTTTAGCTTGTGTCCTTTTTATTTTTAGGATTATTTTAGATTTATTTAGAATTTTCTAGAATTTATTTTATAAGTTTTATATTTCTTTATTTTGATTTTGATTTTTATTAGTGTTTAATTTTTAGTCCTTATTTTATATTATTTTATTAGGATTAGTTCACGTGTTTGTTTTTAGTTTTATTAGATTTTACATTTTTTTGGGTCTTTAGTTTTTATTTTAGATTTTTTTAGTTTTTATTTTATTTATTTTATTTTAATTTAATTTTATATATTAGAATTTTTATTTTATTTTAATTTTAGTTTTTATTGATTTTATATTTTTAGGATTTTAGTTATTTTAATTTTAATTTTTTTAGGGTCCAAATGAAAGACGCACACACCATAAAACACCTTTACCCAAAAAACTTACTCACACCTACATAAAACTAACCCCTCAACCACACCATAACCCACACACCCCCATACACCTTATTACCCCTACCCATATTCTTCCTCACCTTCCACTCTCTCTCCTCTCGCCCCCATTAACAACACTTCTAAGACCCACCATTAACAACTCACACCATCTAAACCCAACAATATCTGTCTCACTCTAAATTAAGTTGCCATCACCCAATAAAACCCATTTCCTTATCCCCACCATAGCTGCCACCTAAACCCATACTAGTCCTCCGACGAAACCCGTCGGCAGTACCTGACCATCCCTCTCGCCTCACTGTTACGTCTACCTCTGATCCTGTCCTTATTTCTGAAACATTTCCCGATGAGCAACTTTTTGCTATCTCCACCTCTCCTTGGTATGTTGATATCGTTAATTTCATTGTTACCGACCAACTGCCCAATCATTGGTCGAAACACGAGCGTTCTAAGTTCATGGCACGGGTGAAATTTTACTCTTGGGATGATCCATTCCTTTTTAAGTATTGCCCGGATCAATTCATTCGCCGATGTGTTCCTGACCATGAACGGTCCAGTATTCTCTCCTTTTGTCATGATGGTGCCTGTGGCGACCACTTTAGCTCCAAGAAAATCGCCACCGAAATTTTGTTAAGTGGTTTCTACTGGCCCACTCTTTTTCGAGATGCCCACCACTACTTACAGGCTTGTGTCAAAGGCCAAATATATGGGCGTATCTGTCGTTGTCACATGATGCCCCTCACACCCATTCTCATCGTCGAAGTCTTCGATGTATGGGGCATTGATTTCATGGGTCCTTTTCCTTCATCTTATGGTTTCCAATATATTCTCGTTACCGTTGATTATGTTTCCAAATGGATAAAAGCCATCGCTTGTTGCACCAACGACCATCGCATTGTGGTCAATTTTCTTAAGGACTACGTCTTCACACATTTTGGTACTCCCAAAGCTATCATTAGTGATGGGGGTAAACTTTTTTATAATCGCGTCTTTGAACATCTCGTGATAAAGTATGGTGTTACCCACAAAGTTGGTCTCTCTTACCATCCTCGGACTAGTGGTCAAGTTGAAGTTTCCAACCATGAAATCAAGCAAATCCTAGAAAAAATAGTTAATCCTAATAGGAAAGACTGGTCCTTACGCTTGAACGATGCTTTGTGGGCATACCGTACTGCTTTTAAGACTCTGATTGGCATGTATCCCCACTCACTTGTCGATCTTGAACATCATGCTTATTGGGCTGTCAAAACACTTAATTTTGATATCGATGAGGTTGTCATCCATCGAAAGCTCCAACTTAACGAATTAGGGGTGATACGAAATGGTGCCTATGATTTGTCTAAGAAGTACAAGGACAAAATGAAGTGGATCCATAACCATAGCATCCTCTGCAAATAATTCCATCATGGTCAGAAAGTTTTGTTATATAACTCCCGTCTTCATCTCTTTCTCGAGAAGTTAAAAACCAGGTGGTCTGGACCCTTTTTTCTTGAATCTGTCACTCCCTATGGTGCCATCACAGTTCAAAATCCTAAGGACGGTAGAATCCTTCAGGTTAATGGTCAACTCTTGAAGCCTTTCTTAGAGTTAGGCCCCTCTCACAATGAAGAAATTGAACTTGTTGACCCCATTTATGAAGAGTGACTGTTCAGTCTTGTTTGGGGGTGATTTTCATCACCCCATTTTTCTGCCGCCTCGAATTTTCATAGTTCTTATCCTTAGGGTGAGTTCGGTTCGGTCTGGATGAAGACGTTAAAATTAGCGCTAGCGGGAGGCAACCCATCGTTTATTATTTCTGAGTATGAGTCTTATCCTGTTTGGGGTGGTGTTTCGCATCACCCACTGCTTTTCACATGCTTTATAGACTTGTATATATTTTTGTGTCGCATATGTTCTTCAGGTCCATCTCTTCTCCACCATGCGATCCATTTTCATTAGTGGTTCATTATGGTAATATCTTTCCTCCCCTATGCTTTTTATTTATATATAAAGTTTTCAACATCGAGGACGATGTTCTCTTTTGTTTGGGGGTGGGAAATTTATCAAAATAATACCTTTTTTGAAATTTTTTAGAAACAAAATATTTTGTGCAGTTAAATTTAAATTTTTATGACATGAATTGCCTATCATCCCTCTTTTAGAATCTCGGAATACCCGTGTTTGACTAAAAAATTACGCTTTTAACCTTAAATTAATTAATACCTCTTAAAGCATACTTGCACCATGAATTCCTTAACTCGGCCATTTTCACTATCACATTTTACAATCAAAAGTTGAAGAGTAATTATATTCTCAATAGAGCCTTAAAAGATCAATAGTGGCGACTTAAACCCGTGAGATTTGAGCTTTTCACCTTTTTGAGGGTTTTTTCGTATCTCCGAATCATAAGTTGACTCAACTTTATTTGGATACCGCACTTAGTCGTTGCATGGTCTCATTATTTTTCAAATTTGGCTTAATCACTGAGAATGACATCACTTTCGAGTTGTAAGAAACATGTGTCTTGTAGTTTGTCCCGAGCACTAAATCGATTTTAACATCCTTACCATTTTCCATACCCCATTTTCTTTCCATATTTTCCTTATCCATGTATGTCCCAGATACCATTCATATGCCATTTCTCATCATTACCATCGTTTTTTAGAAAAGAGTGTTTTGAATTTCAAATGTAGATTGTCTTCATTTGTGTTACGAAAAGAAAAATTCATCGCAATAAAAAATAGAAAAAAAAAGAAGTAGAAAAAAGAAGCAAAAAAAAAGAAGCAAAAAAAAAAGAAAAGAAGAAAAATAAAGCATGCGTTCATAAATTCAAATGATGGAGACAATAGTTATTCAAAGTGTGTTATACTCTTCTCAAAAACTCTATCATTCATCTTCTTCATCTCATTATCCCCTCATCCCTTTCTAAATCACATTTTTCACCTCTGGTAAAGTGTTCGGGCAGACGAGAAGATTATATGGTGAATATCTCGACATTCTCGACATAATGGCTAGCATTCCTTCGTGAGATCAGATTTTTTTTTTCATGTATCCATCCTTTCTTATAAAGTGTGTGAGACATTTGAAATTGTTGACATTTACTCACATCCTCACACACTAGAGAGATACACTTACCCAAATTCTCAGAGAATTCAATTCAGAGAGATATATCCAGTGAGAATTGAAGTCAAAGTGTTGATCCGATAGAGGCGATCTAAGAATTACTCTAATGATACTTAAAATTGTTTCAAACTAACACATGCTGAGTTTTAGGAAAGATTACGCTTTTGATATTGAGTAATTTTATATCTCACTTTGATAGTTGAATACGGTGTTCCTTGATATCCTTTTAAGTTGGGTTGTATAGCGCTTCATTGTCAAAATAAGAAACTGCATTCAAATAAGTTTTCGAATTTTGTGGGTACATTCACTGCAAACCCTCACGAGACACCACTCGTCCTGTAGGGCAACCTATAGGTTTAACGACTTGTAAATCGCCAGTCCCTGCGAAAGTGACACACTTTTGGTTACTTATATTTATTTTCTCTCTATTTTTTGCTCGAGGAATAGCAATGTTCTGTTTGGGCGTGGAGTGATAAGCACCTAAATAGAAGCATTTTAGTCGCTCGTTTTAATTAAAAATGCCTTATGTTCGTATTTGTTTATTTCTCAGGTCAATACGCAGTTGTGGTACAAATAATGCTAAATTATTATAATTGCGACAAAATAGCGGTCAAAAGCATGCATCGAAGAAATCAAAGAGACTGCAAAGTCTAGAGTCCATATTTGAGCCTACCTAATGTGTTCCGATGTCCCGAACCCTGTCCCGAGCCTTTTTCTGTACCAAACCTAAGCCTACCTCGAGCCCGGTGTGTGTTGTGTTTGTACTTTTATCATTTTTTAGAGTTTTTAGTTTGTGTCATTTTTATTTTTAGGATTATTTTAGATTTATTTAGAATTTTCTATAATTTATTTTATAAGTTTTATATTTCTTTATTTTGATTTTGATTTTGATTTTTATTAATGTTTAATTTTTAGTCTTTATTTTATATTATTTTTTAAGGATTATTTCAGGTGTTTATTTTTAGTTTTATTAGATTTTACATTTTTTAGGTATTTAGTTTTTATTTTAGTTTTTATTTTATTTATTTTATTTTAATTTAATTTTATAGATTAGAATTTTTATTTTATTTTAATTTTAGTTTTTGTAAATTTTATATTTTTAGGATTTTAGTTATTTTAATTTAATTTTTTTTAGGGTCCAAATGAAACACACACCATAAAACACCTACACCCAAAAAACTCACTCACACCTACATAAAACAAACCCCTCAACCACACCATAACCCACACACCCTCATACACCTTATTACCCCGTACCCATCTTCTTCCCCACCTTCCACTCTCTCTCCTCTCTCCCCCATTAACAACACTTCTAAGACCCACCATTAACAACTCACACCATCTAAACCTAATAACATCTCTCTCTCTCTCTCTCTCTAAAGTAACCTCTCATTACCCAACAAAACCCATTTACTCATCCCCACCATAGCTGCCACGTAAACCCATACCAGCCCTTCGATGAAACCCGTCGGCGGCAGCCCCTCCTCCTACCCGACACTGCTACCCGGAATTTCCAATCCGACCTGAGCCATTCCGCACCAACACGCTCCCTTACCCGATTTTCAAACCACTAACCAAACCTGATTCAGCCCATTGACCCGAAACCAACGCGACTTCTGCCTTAACCCAAAACGCGAACCATAACTTGAATCCGTGCCAAACCCGATTCATCCATCCACCTGCCATTGCCATCCCAAAAAAATTGGACCTGCAAATCTCAAATCAAAAGACCCACGTACATATCTTGACTTGGCCAAATGAATCCCAAAGAAATCTCCCCATCCAAAACCAAACAAGTGGGTTATAAAAGAAGGCAAGACACTCAGATATCTACACAGAGGGAACGTGAGAGACAGAAAAAAGAAAAAAAAAGACTCCAGAGGGTAGAAAAATAGTCAAAAAAATCATAAAAAAATAGTCTAGGATTAGAAAAAATTGTTAGGTTCAGTATTTACTTTATTTTTGTAATCTAGTCAGTTTTTGTGACGAGTTTGGGACGCGTGTTCATGCACATAGTTGACACGGGAAATTATGTCGTATCATATTTCTTTCTCTTTCTCTTTAGTTTCTTGTTTGTTAATTGTGCTTGGGCTGAAATTTTAATCATGTCTAGCTAAACACCCCATTCAAGGGGGGGGGGGGGGATGAAACCTGATTACGCATAAATTCTTCCAAATTTATCCGTTTAATTTAGTTACTTTTTGCACCTCGAACAACGTAATCAATTGGATTTTATCTCATAATCTTGCTACTGACTTATCCTAACGAGTACACCGAGTTTATGATATTTCGTACTAAGTTTGCAGGTATTTAATGTCAAAAACGAAAGAAAGAAACCGGAAGAATCAAGAAAGAAAAGAAGGAAAAGCCAAAAGGACAAAAGTGTAATTTCTACCCGGAATTCGGATGAGGCACCTAAAGAGAAGTTGAAGATATCAAATTCATGAGCACATAGGAAGAAACGGTACTTCAATCGGAGTCCCGGTATGAAAGATATGAGCAGTCAAAGTTGGAGAGAAAGTCAAAGAGGCAGATCGATCCATAGTAGGACCAGACCGGTCTGCTGTGCAACAATCCAGAGGACCCCGGATCGAAAGCAAACCGAAGAAGTAAGAAAATAAAAGAACCAGTCCACCCCGGACCGGTCCTCCAGAAAAATAAAAGAACCGGTCCACATTCCAGGCAGACCGATCCACCTAAGCCCCGGACTGGTCCGACTGTCGTGTTTTGCTTTTTTATCCCTCTCTAATGGAGATTCCTAGTGCAGCTAAAACTCCTGAAATTTGGTAGGATATATAAACCCGAGTTTTTATCATTTTTAGGACGGAGAATTAATATAATTTTCCATTCTTTCTGTAAAACCCTAGTTTAGAGATAGTTTATTCTTTTAATTTCAAGAGTGAAGATTATTCAGATTTCTGTGATTACAAGTGTTCTTAATTGCTGCTTTTATTGCTTTGGTAAGATTATGAGTTAATTTTCTTCAGTCCAATTTCTTTCTACATTATTCTATAAATTTTCGTTAGTTTAATCATGATTTTCTGCAATTCAAAAATTATTTTCATTAGATTCAGCATGCTAGGCTAGATTTTCTAAGGTCGGGACATGAACCCAACCTGATGTGATAATTACACGTGTATAACATTAATCCTCTGAATTTAGTGATTGATTACGATCGTATTGCGTAGGAACACGACAATTGTAGATCTTTGGATCTCGTTTGCTTCCGGGTAACCGGGATGCTTTAGAATGCAATTCGAGTGTAACTATCGAAATACCAATTTACTCGTCCTCTGATTAAGTATGATGCGGGCTTGAACCTCATATACGTAATGCTTGGGAGTACTAAATTCTGGGTCTAATTAATCATTTAAATTTACGATTAGTATTTTATCGGCAATACACTAGGGTTGGGGGATTGTATTCTCGTCCTGTTTTTCTCATCAGATAGTTTAAAGTTTCAAATTATTCTTCATCAGTATTTTAGGTAATTTAGTATAATTGCATCTTTTCATAATTTCATAATTGCATCTAGTGTAGTCATTCCATAAACCGAATCGTTTTCCCTTTTCCTTTTGAGTTAGAGTTAGGGATTTCCTTGTCTATCCAACGTCGTTACAATTTTATTGTCCTATTTCCCTGTGGATACGATCCCGACTTACCGGGTTTATTACTAACGCGACAAGCTTGCACTTGAGCCTAGAAGAGAACGCACATTAGAGACACTTTCTGAGTCGCGTCAAGTTTTTGGCGCCGTTGCCGGGGATTTAGGTAGACTTAGGATTAGATCGAGTCAATCTAAAGCTTTGACCAAAAATTTTCAAAAAAAATCCAAAAACAAAAAAATATTCAAAAAAGCACAAAAAGATCCATCATCATCTCTCATGAGCTGTTAATACAAAATTCTGAACTCACTCCCACACCCCATAATACTCCAACCAATATTCACGAAAATCCAATAGTTGAGTACGACCTCGATAGCCCCCACACTCCTAACGCCCCACAGTTCTGGATTCCACCTCCCACACCGTCCCACTCAATCTCAAATAACACTCCATTTTCCTTCTTAGGACACACTTCCGAGCACGCTTCGAGCACACTGAGTGAGAGCAAAGAGTCGTTAAGAGAGAGAGATGCCGCAACACGGTAGTGAAGCCGCTGGTGAGGAAGAGGCCCCATACCGCCCGCTGAGAGAAATCTTATATCCCGAGCGCACTGTCACTCCGGGATGCATTATACTCCCGTATAATGTCAGGCAATTCCGTTTTAAAAATGGGATGATCCAGATGTTACCCCATTACCATGGTATGGATTCTAAAAAGCCATATCTCCATATCAGGGAATTTGAGGATGTGTGTGATACCCTAAATGATCGAACTTGCACACAAGAGGTGATTCGCCTCAAACTCTTCCCCTTATCGCTAAAAGATAAAGCCAAGACCTGGCTATGGTCTTTACCTCCAAGCTCGATCCCATCTTGGAATGAGTTGCAATCTAGATTTCTCAAGAAATTCTTCCCTCCACATTGAAAAATCTCCATAAAGGCTCAAATTCAAGCGTTTAGACAATTAGTAAATGAGCCATTTCATCGATGTTATGAGCGTTTCAACGAGTTAGTTACTTCGTACCCCCATCATGGATTTGATACAGCTCAAATCATTTCTTTTCTCTATAATGGGATGAATCTTAATTCTAAGCAACTCGTTGAAACCATGGGTAGTGGTCAGTTTGTCTAACTAGACGCCCACGATGCTGAGCTTCACCTGAGGTATGTTGCTGAGATTACCCAATCCTGGGATACTTCTGATCCTAATGCTCAAAATCAAAATTGTCAAGTGACCACCACTCGATCGGCGTCCGACCTATTTCACCTAGATAAGAATTCTATGACGGACAGTCGATTAGATATACTTGAGAAAGGATTTTGAGACCTATGCGAGATATATGGAAAAGGACCAACTAGATCCATACCAAACCCCGTCTAGAAGGTGTGTGAGATTTGTGAGGCGGGTCATTCAACTGAGGAATTCCTGACTATACCCGCCTACAAAGTGATGCTTCAAGAGCAAGTTAGTGGTATAGGAGGATTTAAGGGTAATTTCGGTGCACCGCACGGGAATTCTTACAACCCTTCATGGAAAAAACATCCTGGTTTTAGCTATGGGCAACAACATGCTGCAATGAACCATACTTCACATGTTGCCCCTCCGCCACCACAACACTTTCAACAAGCTCCACACATGCAAGGACATGTGAAAGCACCACCACCTCAAGGAGCATATATCCCTCCACCGCGAAGAACTCTCGAGGATACTATGAATCGATTTATCAATAGCCAGACTGCAAACAATTCCAGATATGATTGCCTGATGAGCGACATAAATGCAAATATATCAAAGATACAATCCTCGTTGAGTGTCCAAGAGAAGGGAAAGTTTCCTTCCCAGGGCCAAAGACCTCCCCAAGGTCAAACTAGTGTTAGCTCCACATCCCATGACCATCCGGAGCAATGTAGCGCAATTACCACCCTACATATTGGGAGAGTAGTTGACTTGTCACCTCCCCCACACGATGCAACCAAAGACAAGGATATTTCGCCCGAAAAGAAAGAGGCCGAAGATGTCCCCTTTAATGAGAGTGATAAAGAAGGAACTAGTGAGCTCGAGGTAGTAGTGAAACCCCCCATCGCTGCCCCATACCCTCAACGGTTGGTCCCGCACTCCAAAGGCACTTCTCGGGACGATGTTTTGAATGTACTTAAGCAAATAAAGATAAATTTACCTTTTCTTGAGACCATACAGAAAATTCCCGCGTACGCTAAGTTCATTAAGGACTTAGTTGAAGCCCTTATGCTTTTGACTCATTTGAGTCTAGACTGTATAAGAGCTCATCTAGTTTGGAAATTATGACAAAATAGTGTCCATCCTAGAAACCAAAGAGCTTCAGAGATTGGGTTGCTTCTTCTTCTATCCATCTTGTGATGATCCTGAGACTATAGCCATCACTCACACACTTAGAATTTCATTCTTGCATTTCATATTGCACCTCTATGTGTATTAATGTTGTGAGTGTGTTTAAATCCCTCAATTTGATTTTTAATAATTTTTTGGGAATTTAAAACATATTTTAAACAAGGTTTTATTTAATTAAAACTAGATTTAAAAGGTCTTGGGGTTAATGTATAAATATGGATTGTTGTGTTTATTGGCCTAAAGTTACTCTGGGTAGAAACCGAAAGCGCTAAAGACTTTAGGGTTGGCTTTGTAATTATTTTGGGACGCGCGTTTACATTCATCCTCAGGCCTACACCTGCTGTCCTCTGATTGGCCTGAATTGTGTTTCTTTACTGAGACAAACCATCGCGTGCTTTCAGCCCTTAGATCAACCCTTATCGATGGCCTGCATGTCTTTTGAGTGAATCCCAGTGTAAACTCTTTAACCAATCACAGCCTGTTTAATCCACCGCCTGTTATGAGCCCTTAGATTGTAGTCAAAGGAGCTTGACTCAATCAGAGCCCTTGATTTTGAACGAAGCTCTGGAATCTTCTTCCCTTCCTATTTAAAGGCTTCTCATCTCAGCCTTCGAAAGCTTTTGCCATTTTGAAAAGTCTCAGAGAATAGAGAGAGGAGAGAGAAGAGAGAAGAGAGAAGAGAGAAGTTAGAGAGAGAAACCAAACCCTAGTTAGAAACCCTAACTTCGTCCAAATTCTTCTCAAGCCCAAACCACTAACCTCTCCATAAACACCATAACCAAATAAACACCATCCTTAGTGTTTCTTGAGTTATGAGAGTTCGAGTTGAGTGATTTCTGGTTTGCTGAAATCCTTGTGTTCATAAATCTTATTTCCAACTTAGACATAGACTCAGATCTTGTTTCTCTTTCAATAGAAATCATAGATCTGAAGTTTTTCATGTCACAACACACTTAGTTGCATTTATTTCTCATCTTGAGAATTTCGTTGTTGATTGTTTTCTGATAAAACATTTTCTTACTTCAGAATCAACAATAGATGTTTTTCTATTTCTGTTTTTACAAAACCTAACCTGACCTAGTGGGATTCGCACTTGGAGGGTTCTCAATCCCCATAATATTTTCAAAAGTGATTGAGAAAGGTCTTGACCGATTTCTTAAGCAAGATCTCCGTGGAATCTGGGTTACTTTGAAAGGTCAAAAAGGTTCTTGGTTTTGTAAGAAAGAAAAATAACAAATACACTGCATATAGACTTTATATGTGATTTGTTAGGATCGTCTGTAACTAATAAGTGTGTGTGTGTGCATGCATGTGTTTTAGAACACCATTCACAAACATCTTCACACTACAAACACTCAAAGTGTTGGCTATAAGATTTGGTGAACATAAGTCGACGTAAAGTGCTGAAACAAAGAAGAGTTGACAAACTGAGACAACTACATCAACAAACAAGATCTGCAGAAAAGTTAAGGACGCCAGAGGGTACAATCCTGAACTTGTATAGATTTGTTTTTGTGTGCATGTTAGTTAAATAGGTTGTAACTCATATATTTGTTTTAGTGATTGTTTTTTTTGTTTTACTCCGTAGAGGGAGTCGTGGATGTTTCCTCAAGGTTGAAGTTTTACCACGTAAAAATCCTGAGTATCAATATTTCTACATCTTCTCATCTCATTCTGATTGTGTGCTGAGTTTAAAACATTTAAAACTGTTTACTAAAACTTGTTATCAAATCTTGTCCATATCTCGTACATATTTTTTGTTAACACATCTTGTGTTCAAATCATTTTGATTTAAGTAAAGAGTTTCTTCAACAAACTTTCGGAGTTGCTTAAATAGTTTATTTTCATAAACGGCTTTGGCAACGCTATTTCAATTGGTATCAGAGCTTTTGGTGAACTTATTTCAAAAAGATCCTGAGTTTCTGAAACTGTTTTCTCAAAATCAATTATGGACGAGAAAAACGAAAGATATGGTAACTTGACCAGACCTCCAGTCTTTGATGGAACCAATTTTTCTTACTGGAAAGTAAGAATGATTGCTTTCATTCAAGGCACTCTGGGAGATGATGTCTGGGATATTATTGAAAATGGATACTCTTATCCAACTAAACCAGCCACTGATGGAAGCAATGAAAGGATTAAGAAAATATTGAGTGAGTTTACTCAAGAAGAGAAACAAGTTTCTCGCAATAATAACAAAGGCAAGAACGCTATATTTATGTCTATTAACGAACATGAGTTCAAGAGAATCTCATCCTGTACCACTTCCAAGGAAGCATGGGATACCTTGATTACTGCCCATGAAGGAGACTCTAGGGTAAAAGCTGCTAAGACTCAGATGTTAATCCAACAGTATAATACCTTAATCATGTGTGAATCCGAATCTTTCGATGATTTCTATATGAACCTTACTGATATTGTCACTAAACTTCATGCCAATGGTATAACTTATGATAGACAAGAAATTGTCTCTAAAATTCTGAGATCATTACCACAGAAATTTGACAATAAAAGATATGTTATTGAGGAGATGTGTGATATAAATCTAACTCCTGAATTACTCAGTAGCAAATTAAGAACCGTGGAAATGGAATTAGAGTTTAAGAAACAATTGACCCACAGTAATAGTAAACATACCAATTCCAATCTTAGCTTTACTTTTAAGATGACCAAGCCTGAGTTAAACACCCCTAGTAATGATTCTGATGAGGACTGTGACTTAGAAAGTCTAGATAATCAGATTGCCCTAATGACAAAACAATTTAAGAAAATTGTTAAATTTAGAAACAGTGTTGCAAACAGACAGGGAAAGTCTAATTATTCTACTCCTTCAAATCACAAACCTCATGAGAAACCTCATGACAAACAGAACAAGGACAACACAAGACCTCACAGAGACCTCAAGAAGACTGAATGCTATAGATGTGGTAAACTAGGACACATTGCTCAAGACTGTAGAGTTAATTTGAATGCCCAAAACAAACACTCTAGAGCCAACATCTGCAAAACCTGGGATGACTCAAGTGATTCTGAAAATGAGGAACCTGAGACATCTGATGGTTTTGATCCTTGTTTATCTTTCTTTGCCAAAATCATATATAATGATGATATGCCTATGCTTGATACTGAGGATGAGCCTAGTAATTCTAGTTCTGTTATCTTGAATCATACCTTAACTGGTTTAGATGCTTTACTTACTGAGAATATTAATACTTCTTCTTCGGGGTGTGTGAGTCAAAGGGGAATCGATACTGCTGATGTCAATGGGTGTGTGAGTTTAAGAAATGAGACCTTGGGGGTCACTTCACACACTTCACTTAGTGACTCTGACAATGATGATCTCCCAGATATACACACTCTATATACTAAAACTCTAAAGAAAAGCACTAGACTAGAAAAGATTGTGAAAGATCTTACCAAAAAGCTAGAGGACCTAAGCCTAATGGTAAAACTGAATGCTGAAGAGTATACTACACAATGCATGTCTCATGACAGTGAAGTTAAAGTGTTTGATGAAAAACTGAAAACTTTAACTGAAGCTAATGAAATTCTGGAGAAAAAATACAAAGGGACATTATTAGAATTGGAACAAACGAAAGAAAAGACAGCAACTGTTTTTAAAAAGTTTGCCAAATTTGAAAATAATTCAAACTGTTGTGATGGATTTGTTGCTGAATCTAAAACCAATTCTGATGATAGAACTGGAATAGGGTTTTGCCACAATTTGAAGACACAAACAAAACATGTTGAACCTATAAAATTTGTGTCAGGAGGCAAAAGACCTATTGAAACATGTCCAGACTTTCATTCTCTAAAAATTAAGTTTGATCATCAAAACACTAATACTGAAGATGCAAGTTGCTCTAAGCATGAAAGTTTACCAAAGGGAAAATATGTCTGCCCCCCAATTAGGAAAAGTGAACCTGCCTTCAAATCTGTGCTACCTAGGAATAAAATTCAACCTCAAAATCTCTCTAAACCTTTGTTTAGAAACTTTCCTAAGGAAAACCCCATTCTGAGCAATCTTTATTGCTCCTATTGTGATATATATGGTCACTCCTTCGATAATTGCTATGCTAGGAGACTGATTAAGACTATCTACAACACTCCTATGTATCATAACTTTAACTATTCTAGGAGGAGTCGTAACAATTATGTCCTTCCCAGGCCACCAGACAAAAACTCTAACTATAGGAATAGAAAGACTAAACCTAAAAGGACATTTACTAGAAGGATTACCAGAAACTTTTCTAAATCAAATGCTCAGGAACTCAAATTTATTCAAAATCATGCGCAAAATGTTTTTCAACAAAAATCTAATGCTCGTAAATTTTATCAAATAAGAGCAAATAAGCGCAAACAGAAAACCAGAGCAATTTGGGTTAGAAAAGATGATCTAGCACCCCAGATGAAGTGTAACATTGTTGTTTCTGCTCTAAAAGCTGAACTTACAACTTCTGGTTGGTACTTGGATTCTGGATGTTCCAAGCATATGACAGGTGATGATACAAAACTTTTGGATAAAACTCACTTTGATGGTGGAAAAGTTATTTTTGGTGATGGAGTATCATCCCAGATCATAGGCAAAGGAACTCTTAAAGAAAAAGGTCTTCCTGTTCTTGAAAATGTTCTCTTAGTTAAAGGTCTTAAGGCTAATTTACTTAGCATTTCGCAATTTTGTGACTCAAACTATACTGTTACCTTTTCAAAGAACAATTGCAAGATTTTAAATGAAAAGGGAGAATGCTTAATTACAGGATTCAGGACTCCTGACAATTGTTATACTGTCATGTCTAGTTCTGAAATCTGTAATGTTGCCAGAATGGATGACAATGAGATATGGCATAACAGAATGGGTCACATTAATTACGAAAATTTGAGTAAATTGTCCTCCCAACGAATAGTTAGAGGAATACCAAAAATTAAACCTATTCATAACATTGTCTGTGGTCCCTGTCAAGAAGGAAAAATTGTTAAAGCACCTCATAAAAAGGTTAAAGATATCCTTACCTCTAATCCCTTAGAACTCATCCATATGGACCTAATGGGTCCTTCTCAAACTGTTAGTCTTTGTGGACACAGTTATATTCTAGTTATGGTTGATGACTTCACCAGATTCACTTGGGTAGCTTTCTTAAAACAAAAATCCGATACTTTTCAAACTTTTTTAAAGATTCTTTTACGGATTGAGAATGAGAAAGACACTCAAGTGAATAGAATCCGAAGTGATAGAGGTGGTGAATTCAAAGACACTGGTATTGTAGAATATTGTGACTATAATGGTTACAAACATGAGTTCAGTGCTCCTAAGACCCCTCAACAAAATGGAATAGCTGAGAGAAAGAATCGAACTCTTCAAGAGATGGCACGTGTCATGCTCCATGCCAAGAACTTACCTAAGTATTTTTGGGTAGAATCTATTCATACAGCTTGCCATCTTATTAATAGGGTCTATCTTAGAAAGAATTCGAAACAAACCTCTTATGAACTTTGGTACAATAAAAAGCCTAATCTTAAGTACCTTAGAACCTTTGGTAGTACCTGCTATGTTTGCAAAGATAGGGAACACTTATCTAAATTTGAGAGTAGAGGAGATAAAGCCATATTCTTAGGTTATTCACCTAACAGTAGAGCTTATCGCGTGTATAATCTTCGCACTAAGACCTTAATGGAATCCTTAAATGTAATTGTTAGTGACACTACTGTAGAAAGCAAGACTAGTGAAGTAACTATAGAAGAAGAATCGTCAAACATTTTAGAAAATGACTCTTCTGAAATAGATAATTCATTACCTATTGAGTCACCTGAAGTACCTAACTGGGTTTCTAAAGATCATCCCATAAACAACATAGTTGGTAACCCTAGTGAACCAGTATGTACAAGATCCCAACTTAGAAATTATGCTCTTTATGCATGTTTTGTTTCTCTTGTGGAACCAAAGAATGTAAATGAGGCATTGAATGACACTCACTGGATTTCTGCTATGCAGGATGAACTTTTACAATTTGTCATTCATGATGTTTGGTTTCTTGTTCCACGTCCTGATCACAAAAAGGTTATTGGCACTCGTTGGATTTTCAAAAATAAAACTGATGAAAATGGGATGATAATTAGAAATAAAGCTAGACTAGTTGCTCAAGGTTACTCCCAAATAGAAGGACTTGATTTTAATGAGACGTTTGCTCCTGTTACTCGTTTAGAATCAGTTCGTCTGCTTCTTGCTATAGCTTGTCACATGCATTTTACATTATATCAAATGGATGTTAAATCTGCGTTCCTTAATAGAATACTTGCCGAGGACACCTATGTAGAACAACCTAAAGGGTTCATTGACCCTAATTATCCTAATCATGTATTTCGGTTGAAAAAGGCTTTATATGGTCTTAAGCAAGCTCCTAGAGCTTGGTATGAGCGCCTGTCCAGTTTTCTGCTGGACAAAGGTTTCAAAAGAGGTGGAAATGACCAAACCTTATTTGTCAAACATTTTGGCAAACACATTACTATCGCTCAAGTCTATGTAGACGATATCATATTTGGATCCACTTCTACCTCAGAAGTAAAATCTTTTGCTGAAATTATGAGTAAGGAATTTCAGATGTCCCTTATGGGGGAGTTACAGTTCTTCCTAGGTCTCCAAGTCAAACAACAACCAGATGGCTTGTTTCTTTCGCAGACTAAGTACGCATTAGAGATAGTTAAGAAATTTGGCCTCGAGAGTGCTAAGAGTGCTAAAACGCCTATGAGTACTACAGAGAAATTATCTAAAGATGAAAATGGAAAATCTGTAAACTCTACCTTATATCGTAGTATGATTGGTACATTACTCTATCTGACTGCCTCGCGTCCTGATATCATGTATGCTGTTTGTGTTTGTGCGCGTTATCAAAACAACCCCAAGGAGAGCCATTTAAACGCTGTTAAACGCATAATTAAATATGTTAAAGGCACTCTAAATTTAGGAATTTGGTACACGAATGACACACCTAGCACTATTATTGGGTACACTGATGCTGATTGGGCTGGGTGTACTGATGATAGTAAAAGCACTTCAGGCGCATGTTGTTATATTGGTAATAACTTGGTAGGATGGAGTAGTAAAAAGCAGAACTGCACATCTCTCTCGACTGCTGAATCTGAATACATAGCCGCCGGTAGCTGTTGTGCCCAATTGTTGTGGCTTAAACAAATGCTAAGTGATTATGGTATTTTAGAACCCACACTTCATCTCTATTGTGATAATCAAAGTGCGATTAACATTTCTAAGAACCCAGTTCAACACTCGCGAACTAAGCACATTAAAATAAGACATCATTTTATTCGTGAATTAGTTGAAACCAAGGAATTAGAAATCAATTATCTTTCTACTGATCTACAACTTGCAGATTTATTTACCAAACCTCTTGATTATAATAGATTCATTTCTTTACGTAAATCTATTGGTATGATTTGTGTTGAGTAAATACCTGTTATATTTGCCAAGTTCTTTCCCTTTGTCCATTTGAGACAAAATGGGGGAGAAATTTGAGTCTACTGCATATACTAAAAAGCTTGATCTTAGTAATTCTTTGCAGGTATTCTTCTTGTACAGTCATTCTTTATTGTAATAATAGGATGTTAAACTGTATATAGTTGAGTTATGTAATTTTTGCTTTCTAGGATTTGGGTAGATAGATCTTTTATAGGAATAGGATTTTCTTATTTGTTGTAGCCCTACGAGTTGAGATGACTCAAAGGAGATTTTGTCTCATATTTCCAAAGGGGGAGATTGAAGCCCTTATGCTTTTGACTCATTTGAGTCTAGACTGTATAAGAGCTCATCTAGTTTGGAAATTGTGACAAAATAGTGTCCATCCTAGAAACCAAAGAGCTTCAGAGATTGGGTTGCTTCTTCTTCTATCCATCTTGTGATGATCCTGAGACTATAGCCATCACTCACACACTTAGAATTTCATTCTTGCATTTCATATTGCACCTCTATGTGTATTAATGTTGTGAGTGTGTTTAAATCCCTCAATTTGATTTTTAATAATTTTTTGGGAATTTAAAACATATTTTAAACAAGGTTTTATTTAATTAAAACTAGATTTAAAAGGTCTTGGGGTTAATGTATAAATATGGATTGTTGTGTTTATTGGCCTAAAGTTACTCTGGGTAGAAACCGAAAGCGCTAAAGACTTTAGGGTTGGCTTTGTAATTATTTTGGGACGCGCGTTTACATTCATCCTCAGGCCTACACCTGCTGTCCTCTGATTGGCCTGAATTGTGTTTCTTTACTGAGACAAACCATCGCGTGCTTTCAGCCCTTAGATCAACCCTTATCGATGGCCTGCATGTCTTTTGAGTGAATCCCAGTGTAAACTCTTTAACCAATCACAGCCTGTTTAATCCACCGCCTGTTATGAGCCCTTAGATTGTAGTCAAAGGAGCTTGACTCAATCAGAGCCCTTGATTTTGAACGAAGCTCTGGAATCTTCTTCCCTTCCTATTTAAAGGCTTCTCATCTCAGCCTTCGAAAGCTTTTGCCATTTTGAAAAGTCTCAGAGAATAGAGAGAGGAGAGAGAAGAGAGAAGAGAGAAGAGAGAAGTTAGAGAGAGAAACCAAACCCTAGTTAGAAACCCTAACTTCGTCCAAATTCTTCTCAAGCCCAAACCACTAACCTCTCCATAAACACCATAACCAAATAAACACCATCCTTAGTGTTTCTTGAGTTATGAGAGTTCGAGTTGAGTGATTTCTGGTTTGCTGAAATCCTTGTGTTCATAAATCTTATTTCCAACTTAGACATAGACTCAGATCTTGTTTCTCTTTCAATAGAAATCATAGATCTGAAGTTTTTCATGTCACAACACACTTAGTTGCATTTATTTCTCATCTTGAGAATTTCGTTGTTGATTGTTTTCTGATAAAACATTTTCTTACTTCAGAATCAACAATAGATGTTTTTCTATTTCTGTTTTTACAAAACCTAACCTGACCTAGTGGGATTCGCACTTGGAGGGTTCTCAATCCCCATAATATTTTCAAAAGTGATTGAGAAAGGTCTTGACCGATTTCTTAAGCAAGATCTCCGTGGAATCTGGGTTACTTTGAAAGGTCAAAAAGGTTCTTGGTTTTGTAAGAAAGAAAAATAACAAATACACTGCATATAGACTTTATATGTGATTTGTTAGGATCGTCTGTAACTAATAAGTGTGTGTGTGTGCATGCATGTGTTTTAGAACACCATTCACAAACATCTTCACACTACAAACACTCAAAGTGTTGGCTATAAGATTTGGTGAACATAAGTCGACGTAAAGTGCTGAAACAAAGAAGAGTTGACAAACTGAGACAACTACATCAACAAACAAGATCTGCAGAAAAGTTAAGGACGCCAGAGGGTACAATCCTGAACTTGTATAGATTTGTTTTTGTGTGCATGTTAGTTAAATAGGTTGTAACTCATATATTTGTTTTAGTGATTGTTTTTTTTGTTTTACTCCGTAGAGGGAGTCGTGGATGTTTCCTCAAGGTTGAAGTTTTACCACGTAAAAATCCTGAGTATCAATATTTCTACATCTTCTCATCTCATTCTGATTGTGTGCTGAGTTTAAAACATTTAAAACTGTTTACTAAAACTTGTTATCAAATCTTGTCCATATCTCGTACATATTTTTTGTTAACACATCTTGTGTTCAAATCATTTTGATTTAAGTAAAGAGTTTCTTCAACAAACTTTCGGAGTTGCTTAAATAGTTTATTTTCATAAACGGCTTTGGCAACGCTATTTCATTAGTCACGGTGAAACGCAAGCTAAAGGTATATAAGAATGTTTTTTTGGCCCAAAATGTCAGTTCAGTTTTATCGAGTGACCTTTAGTTAAAGTATAAAGATCCGAGTGCACCCACTATTTCATGCATTATGGGGAAGAACCGAATTGAAAGGGCACTAATAGATTTAGGAGCGAGTGTTAACATTCTACCCTATTCAATCTATAAGAAACTCGATTTGGGAGCACTCAAGCCCACAAATATGACTCTCCAGCTCGCGGATCGCTCTGTGAAGATGCCTCGGGGAATCGTTGAGGATGTGATTATCCAAATAGACACTTTCTACTTCCCGGTGGACTTTGTCATTTGGGACGAGGATCCCTCCATTCTCCCGAGCAATCATGTTCCCATTATCCTCGGCACCCCATTCTTAGCTACGACTAATGTGCTCATCAATACTCGGAGTGGGCGAATCAATTAACATTTGGGAACATGACCCTCGATACAAATATTTTTAATAATATCAAGAACGAGGGTGACGAAGGAGAATCGCGAGAGACGGATCTTTTAGGAGCAGTACACGAGCATAGGAGGACCCACATGCGAGAGCGGATAGGGGTATGCCTTGTTACATCAAGTGAGAGCGAAAATTTAGAGGGCATAGGGAGAAGTTCGTATGAGTGCTTAGAGGAGAGCGAATGGCAAGACACGATATATATTTTTCTCCTCGAGTACTACCCACCCACACCACCTAATAATGTTGAGATGGAGAGAGGAATGAAGAATGTGGAAACAAAGCAAGAGAGAGAGCTAGAGGAGTCGAGCCTAGCAGACTTTAAGAGAGAATTCGGGCAGGTAGATGAGAGCCTTAACGATGAAGTCCAACCTCTATTGGATTCACGTAGTCATTTAAGAGAGAGCGAGTGGAAAGATAAATCTGATGAGTTTCTTCACAATGACCATCCACCCATACCATTTGATGGCCCGAAGGCGATAGAAAAGAAAAGTTGCGTATCGTCCGACTTAGAGCCCGACCCATGCATTCCAAAAATTGAACAAAAATTAGGAGTTCCCTCCGAGTCGGTGCACGCAAGCTATGCTTTGAGTGAGCATCCCAGGGATCCCTTTCCGAGTAGTCACGATGAGTCTCCCGGTCTTTCCTTTATTTATGGGCAAGGTCCCAACTTATTCCGATTATTGGTATATGACAGGAAGACGGGAGTGACAAGGAGAGCATCGAACCCCGTGAGTGGGGTCGGGTGAGTTTGTGGAGAGATGAGAGGTCGTCGCACCCTCGACGCATATGGGGTAATTGTTGTTGTATTTTTGAGTCATGCATGAGTGTCATATAGTGTCTTGTTGCATTTTAATAATTTGTTTGTTTTATTTTCTCGCACTTTTTATTCGCTTTGAGTTAGATTTTAGTCCTTTTTTCTTGAGGACAATGCAAAAGTGTAAGTTAGGGGGGGGGGGGGGTGACAAGTGCGTATTTCTAAAACTTCACAAACTTTCAAAAATGCCCAAAAATCTCAAAAAAATCATAAAATTTTGAAAAAAATCCAAAAATATTTTTGTTCAAAATAAATAAAAATTGGAATTCAAAATTTTCAAAAATATCATTAAAAGTCGGTGTAAAGTCTCAAGTTGTAAAATTCAACATACACAAAGCCGAAATTGACTAAAGATGGAAATTGAGCGAAAATTGACGACTTAACGAATAAGTGTGGAGATTAACAAACCCGGTGAGATTCGAGCCTATCACGTTTTGCGAGTTTTTAAATCAATCTGAGTTAATTGTTAACTCAAAATTCTTTTCAGCGCCTAAAAAGTCATCGAGGATCTCAATCCTTTCATTTTGATTGCTTATAAAAAATGTGCGTGATATTGCTTTGAAAAACGTGAAAAAAATTGATCTCTAAACTTAATTCATCTCGAAACGTATATGGTAACGCAATTGGTATTTTGGACAATGAAGTAGGCCCTCGTTTGTCACCCAAAAATATTGGGCAGAAAAAAATGCGAAAAATCACCCATTTTGTAACCCAAATTGAGCCAAATAGATTTTCCCTTTCGTTTGACAACCCGAAAAATCCAAATAGCCCGGAATTGCAAAAAATAGAAAAATTCAGAATTTAAGTCCGATAAGTGCATATAAAGGGGCAAGAAAAAAATAGATATGCTCAACGAAAATAGCAAGAAAAGAAAAGAAGTGAAACATAAAAAATAGAGAAAAAGAAGAAAAAAAAGCAATAGCCCGGAAAAAGCACAAATGGACATCATAAATGACATTTCCAATTCCAACCTTTCCTACCATTGTCATTTTACCCCATATACCTTAAAACCCGAAAAAGTCCTAACCGAGTTTAAATTGCGAAATTGGTTACCGCGTGGAGAGCTAATACACCAGAAGATAATAAAAGAGATTGAGTGCGCGAATAAGAGGCAATGTTCCCATTTTTAAAACCGTATTCCGTTGATGAGATCCTATCACTCTAAAATTTTCGTCTTTCTACTTGTACGTGTAACTTTGCGTCCATTATATTTACTCTCTATATCACGCATATCGAGAGAATAGTCACATTTCGAGTGATTCGTTTGAGAGAGCATTCCATGAGAATTTGAAATCCAAACGAATTTTCGAATAAGTAACGTAATGGTCAATCGGTGGAAATCCGCGGTTAAATTTTTGGCTTTGTACACATGCACTACGGTTTGAGACTTGTAAATATGGCTTGATGATGACTATTTTCTGGGAAAGTTTGAGTTATATAATTTTTGCGTATTATGAATCTTCTTTGAGTCGAATTTTGTTGGTATATTCTCTACAAACCCTCATGAGACACAACTCGTCCTACTAGGGTAACCTAGGGGTTTAAAGGCTTGTTGCATACGCTAAATGCAATCGCTTGCCCGCGAAAAAGGTATTCTATCCCAATAAAATATTTTTCATGAGTTAAGCCTTGCTAGGATTTTTTTACATTGCTCGGGACGCGCACAGTTCTAAGTTAGGGGGATTTGATTAGGCATAAATTCTTCCAAATTTATTTATTTAATTTAGTTACTTTTAGCACCTCGTACAACGTAATCAATTGGATTTTATCTCATAATCTTGCTACTGACTTATCCTAACGAGTACACCGAGTTTCTGGTATTTCGTACTAAGTTTGCAGGTATTTAATGTAAAAAACGAAAGAAAGAAATCGGAAGAATCAAGAAAGAAAAGAAGGAAAAGTCAAAAGGACAAAAGTGTAATTTCTACCCAAAATTCGGATGAAGCACCTGAAGAGAAGTCGAAGATATCAAATTCATGAGCACATAGGAAGAAACGACACTTCAATCGGAGTCCCGGTATGAAAGATATGAGCAGTCAAAGTTGGAGAAAAAGTCAAAGAGGCAGACCGATCCGCAGTAGGACTGGACCGGTCCGCTGTGCAACAATCCAGAGGACCCCGGATCGAATGCAAACCGAAGAAGGAAGAAAATAAAAGAATAGGTCCACCCCGGACCGGTCTGCCAGGAAAATAAAAGAACTGATCCGTATTCCAGGAAGATCGATCCGCCTAAGCCCCAGACCGATCTGGCTATCGTGTTTTGATTTTTTATCCCTCTCTAATGGAGAGTCCTAGTGCAGCTAAAACTCCTGAAATTTTGTAGGGTATATAAACCCGAGTTTTTATCATTTTAGGACGAAGAATTAATATAATTTTCCATTCTTTCTGTAAAACCCTAGTTTAGAGATAGTTTATTCTTTTAATTTAAAGAGTGAAGATTATTCAGATTTCTGTGATTACAAGTGTTCTTAATTACTGCTTTTACTGCTTTGGTAAGATTGGGAGTTAATTTTCTTCACTCCAATTTCTTTCTACATCATTCTACAAATTTTTCTTAGTTTAATCATGGTTTTCTGCAATTGAAAAATTATTTTCATTAGATTCAGCATGCTAGGCTAGATTTTCTAAGGTCGGAATACATGAACCCAACCTGATGTGATAGTTGCACGTATATAACATTAATCCTCTGAATTTAGTGATTGATTACGACCGTATTGCGTAGGAACACGACAATTGTAGATCTTTGGATCTCGTTTGCTTCCGGGTAATCGGGATGGTTTAGAATGCAATTCGAGTCTAACTATCAAAATACCGATTTACTCGTCCTCTGATTAAGTATGATGCGAGCTTGAACCTCATATACATAATGCTTGGGAGTACTAAATTCTGGGTCTAATTAATCATTTAAATTTACGATTAGTATTTTATCTGCAATACACTAGGGTTGGGGGATTGTATTCTCGTCCTGTTTTTCTCATCAGATAGTTTAAAGTTTCAAATCATTATTCATCAGTATTTTAGGTAATTTCGTATAATTGAATCTTTTCATAATTTCATAATTGCATCTAGTGTAGTCATTCCATAAACTGAATCATTTTCCCTTTTCCTTTAGAGTTAGAGTTAGGGATTTCCTTGTCTATCCAACGTCGTTACAATTTCATTGACCTATTTCCTTGTGGATACGATCCCGACTTACATGGTTTATTACTAACGCGACAGGCTTGCACTTGAGCCTAGAAGAGAACGCACATTAGAGACACTTTCTGAGTCGCGTCAAGTTTTTGTGACGAGTTTGGGATGCGTGTTCATGCACACACGGTAAATTATGGCGTATCATATTTCTTTCTCTTTCTCTTTAGTTTCTTGTTTGTTAATTGTACTTGTGGTGAAATTTTAATCATGTCTGGCTAAACACCCCATTAAAGGGGTGGGATGAAACGCGTGTGTTGAGTTATTTAATGAACTAGTTTTTCATTGATGTGTTATAGGCTAATTAAATTGGAAAAAAGATCACACATTAATTTATGTGACGAGAGTTAATAAATTAATGATGAAAATTGATATTTGATTTTTGGATTTGACTTAGAGACAAGTTATATTCTTAATTTCAAATATTAATTCCTTGTTTGCAATTCAAAGATCTGTACAAATTTTTATAAATTGATCTTAGCGGATAATTTGTAAGAACAAGTATGAATCTTAACTTTTTATATGTGGTGACAATTCCTGATTTAATTGCTGAAAAAGATAAAATTGAATTTAGGATTGTAATGAGAGTTAAGTTTTAAATTCAATATTATTTAGAACTATTCAATTGAATAATTAGGGTACTAAATTAAATTGACTACGCGGTGTATTCCCACCTTTTGTTTCTTCTCACAAATTCTAAACTAGATTATTTTTTAAAATGTTCGTAGTCATTTTAGTTGCATAAATTTTTGTTTCCTCCCTTGAAAATTATTTTTAAATATAAAACTAAAAAAAACATTTAAAAAATTTTTAAACACAAAAAGATTTTTAATAAAAATTGGAATTGCAAGTTTTCATGATAACCGTTCAACGCTAGAAATTGGATTGATACCCGAATTTACCGCGATACTAAATATTTCTCAAGTTTTGTAGGTGATTTCAAAGGAATTTTGATACTCCAAGTTTGTCCGCAACGACCGCAACGACATTCCAAATCCATATCCAAGGAAGACACAAATGAAGAGTAATCACGGTACTTGAAAATATATACTGCACCCTAACAGTCCTTACAGCCCCATCTTCCCGAGCAACAATAGGGGTGACCTCGACTATGATCATCGTCCCCCAAAAATTTCTACAACCCCAACTGAGCCTTGCCTCCTGCTGTCTCCCCACGGCCTTCGTCGGTCATCCATTTGTTGTTAGGTAAATGAACACACCCGGACGCAAATAAGATTCACTAATATAATATATATTATAGAAGGAGAACGAAATCTCACCATAGGAATCAACAATCCTAAACATAGGGCTTTATATCATATAGAAGGCAACGCTGAAAACGTAGCATGTCCGGACAGATTCCTAAGGACACTTGAACCTGATGCTCTGATACCACTTATGACACCCCGCCTAATAAAATATCGGGTGATCAGTCCTATATCAAATTAAGACACGAATATCTTGTGGTTCATTCTTAGCATCACTGTTGAAAAACCAATTAATTACTAATAACCTATTAGGCCTGGTGTCAAAATTTTAAACTTTATAATCTTTTTAACTTAACCGCACAAGTAAATTCATTCACGCGGATATACACATAACAAATGAAATGAATAAATAAATAACCGATAACTCTCGACAAACATTATACAACCATATCAAATGGGAGTAAAATAAAAATACCAGAAATAAACTTAAAAGATAACAGTTAGGCAATATGCCCGAATATTACAACAGTACGTCCTATCTAGATCACAAGGATAGAAGTGTCTAAACAATTTTCTGCCAACATCCACTGCTGCGGCAACAACGTCTGACTCGAAAGATTTAACATCCAGGCGCCCCTGAGTCTGGAAACCTAAAAAGTATAACAAAGGAGAAGAAAAATAAATAGATACGGGTCAGAGCCCGGGTTTAAAATATTTTAGTAAGTGCTTAACATACTTTAATATATAAAATATGATACTCTCCATACTTAAACTGGTGTCGCACTCACATGAGATAACTCTAATCTCTCATCTAACAGTGTACACCTATCGCATATATTTAAATAACCTAGTTACGTTACCCAGCCTAACTAGCATCTCACCAATCATTAATATCCATACGCTATCTCAGCTACCCGCGCATATAATATCCTAAGCTTTCGCCCGAGCTTATGCATTATAATCTCTCATTTATAACTAATCTACGCATAGTTTATAACTCTCACTAGTTATTTACACTATTCCCATCTTAGTGTTCTTTATCTCGTATATAATATTCTCACCTTATACACGTATATCACATATGTTTTATTTCAGATTTTATACTCCCGGATAGTCCAGAAATTAACTCACATTTCTTTTCTTGCTTTAGTCCACACACACACACACACACACACACACACACACACACATATATATATATATATATATATATATATATTATATACTATACTATACTATACTATACTATACTATACACATCAAGTATATCTATACTTACATATCACATACTATATTAGTATAACAACCATCCCTCAGAGCTATAACTCAATGGATGCAATCTCTAGAGTTCTATCATCCTTCAGGGAATTTTTCACACATTCTCTCGGGAAGCCAGGTTGGAATCTCACACCGAACCCTAAATCAAACACAAACGTAGGGTAAGCGGTCATAGTTACTCACCTGAAAGTGAGACCAAATCATACTCAAGACGTCTCACCCAGGATAAAAATCACACTGTATAATATCTAGACGACAATGACCTTGGGCTATTCTCACCCTGCTCATCAAGACAGGGGATTCACCCACTTCACGCAACTTCCCATGATAGCACTAGAGGGTTATGTTCCACATAAATATATCAATCAAACACAGATTTATAATCACATCATATATATACTGTTTATATACCCGTACATATATACATATCATTAAATTCGGCTATTTCTGCCTATCTCACTTGGCATTAGCCTATAATCCCGAATATACATCTTCTTTAAATTTATAAGTATACACACAACTTATTTTAATCCCATAAGTATTCACTCACTTAAGATACAACTCTCACATCTCTTATTTCTGAATAGTAGCCTATCATGTCTAGCTAGTATTCTTATATCATCCTACTCTCACCTTAGTATTTACTCATACATATTCGGCATATATATATTCTACCCATATATAATCGACATATATATATATATATATATATATATATATATATATATATATATATTCTACCCATATATAATCGGCATATATATTCTACACACATAAATATATATGTACGAACCTGTCGAATAATTTCTCGAAAGTGTTTCGTCTCAAACATTCCTAAATTTAAACCCCGAATCTTTCCCACTAAATCGAGACTTATATATCACCCATTTACTCTTTTAGAGGTCATTGCACTATATTTAGGATACCCTAATATCTATCTCCCAAAAGTAAATTCTTTCCAATCCTTTTTAGTCCAAGAAAACTTCTCCAGTCTTCTTGTCAAAACCAAACCGAACCGATTTCTAAGAAAAACGGACCAATCCAGTCATAATCGAACCGAACCGATAACCAAGAAAAACGAGCCGGTCCGGTCTGTCCAAATCTCTTCTTTCTACGAAATTCACTCAAACTCTCATACAATTTAAGATTTAAGGTTTCTAATCTCCCAAACCAACAAAGTAGATATCTATACACTTAATCTAACCAACATAACCATTTAATTTCATGGGATTCATCATAAATATCATGGATTAAACCCAAAACCAAAAATCAACCCTTTTCATTATCTCACCAAGTTTCCACCATTAAAATGCTTCAAGCTTAGATTTTCTTAAGAAATTATCATGAAATTAATTTTATATGAAAATAATTTCCACAAACCCATTTTCATTCAAAAATCCCAAACATAAAATCTTATAGTTTTTACACTAATTATAATATGGATTATAAACACACTAAAATGATTAAAGCAAGTTAAACACTTTCCTGGTTGGATGAATTCGACGATCTCATGCCGAAATTTGCCGGAGCTTGAACCGAGTCTCCTATTTTTCTCCATTTTCTTCCTTCTTTCTCTCTTTCTTTTCTCTCTCTCTTTCTCTCATATCTTGTAAGAGAGAAATGTGGGTTTATCCCTTAATAAACCCAAAATTGACTCGTATACACAAATGTGAGTTCCTACTAATCCAAAAAGCCCTCGGAACCCAAACACTATCCCCGGGTACTCTATTCTGACTATCTCAGCCCTTTCGAGACCAATCGTGCACTCGAAATTTTCACCCGAGTCACTTAACAAAAATTCACGTTTTAAACCCAACACATCTCTACACGTGTTTTTCGGATAAATTAACATCACCCGTCTCTTTTATTCACCTGTGACTTGAAACATAATTAGTTCATATCATTTGCTTTAAATTCTCAAATTAATAAATTACACCCACTCTTGTAATTAAGTTATCCATAATAGTACGGGATATTACACACTTCAATGCGTGTGTACCTTGAACCAATTATGTCTAATACTCTCTACGATTCTATTAGGAATGGAAAGTAATGCATTTTTTTTCTTTCATAAAATAAAGAAAAGTCTTGTATTTATAGGAAACAAAGTGTTCTTTCATGAAAATATGTCTTTTTGTTAAGAGTCAATTTAGGGATGTTTTTCATAGACAGTCACAACTAGTGGTGAACAATCACGACATTTAGTGACAATTATGACAAACAGTTACAACCTTTAGCAACTGTTTAGAAAAATCATCCAAGAAAATTAAATAAAATATTATCAATAATTTCATAAATAAATGGGGCACTTTTTAACCAAATTTCTCATTCATCATTTATCTGTTTTTAACAATGAATATAACACGTGACTCATTTTGTCACAAGAAACGCTTATATATTTGTCCGGACTACGTTGGTGTGTGGGTTTCATTTTTATAATCTCTAAAATTTAACCAAAAAATAATTTAATCAAAATATTAATTTCTATATAAAAAAAAATATTTCCCAACACTCATTAGCATTTTCTACCCATTATCCATGTATCCATCATACATGAATGAGAAAAAGCTAACTTTTGTTCCTCCGAACACTTCCTGAATTGTTTAATAGTGAACCCTGAGAGTTATTTCCTCCATTTTTCTAGCAACCACCTTTGCCTCTTTCACCTTTTCCTCTTCCCATTCCTACCATCTTTGCCTGATCCACCTCTTTCTGTTAGTTTCCCAAATGAAAACTGACAAAAGGTTAAAATTTCTTCACTTAATGTACCTTGGGGTTAAATTTACAACTTTTGAAAGTACATATGTAGATAACAAATTCACCCCTAACCTTGGGTTAAATTTGCCTTTTTCCCTAACAAATATTACAAAATGTATAAAAAATAAGTTATGAAAAAAGAGTTAGGGTAGTCTTAATGGGTACAAACGGGCTAAATCAGGTGTATCAAAATTTTCAAACTCAAACCATAATCGTATCGGGTCTATTATGATGACCCGATATTTATCCAAACCCGATAATTCTAAACCCATTAATTTAGAATTTCGTATCATGTCGTATCGCGTCATCGTAACGTGTGACATTGTTAAAGATCTAATCAAATAATGCAAGTTTCTTTCTCTTGTTATTTATTTGTGAGTGTGACACCCCGACTAATTAAATACCGGGTAGCTACTCCTTTATTAAATTAATACAAAATGCCAAGTTGGTCCAGTTAATAGAATCACTGTCGAAAACATTTTAATGATTACTAACCACCTAGTATTTAAAAAGTGAGTTGCCAAATTTTAAGTTAACTCTGATTAACAAGCAATAAAAGAATAATGATAGAATAACAACATTCACCATAACGAAACAAGAGAATAATCAACAACATAATAATAAGTCCGGAGGAAAAACTCCTCACAACAATCCCACAACTGAACTAATAAAAAAAAGTAACCTGAATTAATTACATGCCAAATGTCTGAAAATCTGAAATAAGAAATGTTTCTTCTAGAAATGGGCAACATGCCCTACAACTGATGAATCCTGAATATGGAGTCAAGATGAAAGAAGCGTCTACTAGCAAGGTCCTGTAACTTCCACAAACAGCTACAGCTCGTCACCTGAATGAAAATCCTATGCATGGTGTCCTTGTGGCTGAGCACCTAAAATGGTTTTTACAAAAAGTAGATTTGAAAGCAAACGGGTCAGAGCCCGAAAGTGGAGAGTATTTAAAAATAGCAAGTGATTTAATGACATTAAAACAATGAATGCAAAATACATGTTAGGACGTGCACTCACATGGAATACTCACCTCTCGACTAATTTGTGCACTCCTAACGTACTGTACCCATCTAAGTAACATATAAATCTATACTCACCTCTCGACTAATTTGTGCACTCCTAACGTACTGTACAGTTTCGAGCCCAGATTTTCCTTATTTCGTTTTTCCAACTTTTCTTCCTCTCTAATCTCATCTAAACGTCAATCCAACAATTGTTCCAGGTTTCTAATCGTCCCTAAACATACTTAGGTCACATACTAACGTGTTTTGTAGGGTTAATTCATTCTAAACATCATCCAAATATCAAATCTATACAGTTTTCCCCAATTTCAAGAACATGAACCCTAGAAATTGTTAAATCCCCAATGAGCCTAATTAAATCCGTTTTTGTTTCATCCAAAATATATTATCATCAGATTAATCACCTACATACAATTCTACATGCAATTCCTCATTAAAATACAACTTTTTAATTCCAATTTAATGGGTTTTCAACAATCTCCAAAAACAATACAATTTTATCAATTTCCTACGCATGGAAGAAACATTCTTTGCCAAAAACGAAATTAAACCACTTGCCTTTGATATATCTCTGATTTTGATGTCGAATTGATGGATGATTCTCTCTCTCTCTCTGCAGAATTCTCCTCTCTCTCTCTCTACAAGCCTTCTTCTCCAAGGTGACAATGGTGGCTAGGGTTTGCCTTAGGAAACTTTGGAACTAATTCTACTAACCCCCGTAGCCCATTTGGTCATAAGGTGTAGTTAGTGGGTTTAGTGGGTAATTACCAAATCATATTTTTATTTCCTAATTTTCGTTGGTTTTAATTTCCAAAAATTCAAAATTACCAAACTACCTTTTTTCGTTGCCGGTATGGCCTAAAAATGCCCCGGGACCCAAACTAAACCCCTGGCTAGTGTTTTCTGACTATTTCGACCCTTTCTGACGCGTTGGCACACTCAAAATGACCATACGGTTAATAGAATTAGAATTCACTTTTTAATTAAAATAATTATATTCCTGACGCGACTGTCACACGCGTCTCAACAAAATTTCCAAATTGCCGTATTTCAATCTCACGACAAATTTCATAATTCAATAATCATATATAGCCATATATATTCATTAAAATCAAATACCAACTCGCATCTCGCTAGTATTTTTATCCGGATTAATTCCCAAATTAATTCACATTTAATTCAATTAATCCCATAAATAAATATCATAAAAATACGGGGTATTACATACTTCCCCCTAGTAACAGAACTTCGTCCCGAAATTCGGAACTAGAAAGTACCTGGTAAAAACAACTCTGGATAACGTTCGCGCATCTCATCCTCGCGCTCCCATGTGGACTCCTCGACATTATGATGTCGCCACTGAACACGCACTAACGGAACTATCTTTGACCGCAATTTCCTCTCACCTCGATCTAAAATAGCAATCGACCCCTCCTCGTAGGAGCTATCAGGCTGGAGGTCGATGTCCTCCAAAGCAATATGAGAATGATCCAAATCGTCTATAAGATATTTACTTAGCGAGGAAATATGAAATACATCGTGAATCTGATGCAAATGCTCCGGTAACCCAAGTCTATACGCAACCGGTCCAATCCGCTCGATGATAGGGAATGGTCCCACATATCTCGGTGCCAACTTCCCTTTCTTCCCGAATCGCATAATCCCATTCATAGGAGATACTCTGAGCAAAACCTGGTCCCCCACTTCAAATTCACTGAAGGACCTCTTCGCATCAGCATAACTCTTCTGCCTGTCTTGAGCTACCCGAATGCGACTCCGTATCAGCTCTATGCTTGCTGAAGCATCCTGAATCACTTCCGGCCCAAGTATTTTGTTGTCCCCCACCTCCAACCAACATGCAGGGGAACGAAAAGGTCTACCGTACAGCGCCTCAAATGGAGCCATGCCAATGGTGAACTGGTAGGAGTTGTTGTAAACAAACTCCACCAGTGGAAGATACTGCTCCCATCCACCCCCGAAATCAATGATGCACATACGTAGCATGTCCTCCAACATCTGGTTTGTACGCTCGGTTTGCCCATCGGTCTGCGGATGATACGCCGTACTCAACCGCAATTCCGTGCCCATGGCCTCCTGAAAACTTTCCCAAAACCGTGAAACAAATATCTTGTCTCTGTCAGACACGATATTTAGGGGCACACCGTGAAGTCTCACTATCTCTGCAATAAAGAGGTTGGCATACTATCCCGTACTGTAGTATGTGCTTACGGGTAGAAAATGAGCGACTTTGGTCAACCTGTCCACAATTACCCAAATGGAGTCGTGACCTCTCTGTGACGTAGGCAACCCCGTGATAAAATACATGGATATGCTCTCCCACATCCACATCGGGACCTCCATTGGCTGTAGCAGTCCTGTCGGTCTCTTATGATCCACTTTTGCTAGCTGACAAGTGACGCATTTAGAAACAAACACGGTAATATCTCTCTTCATCCCGCTCCACCAATACTGCCGTCTCATGTCTTGGTACATTTTGTCCCCACCGGGATGTACCGCGAACCATGAGTCATGCGACTCTGCCATCACCTCGTGCTGCAATTCCTCCCCTTCCGGAACTACCAATCTCCCATTGAAGCGTAATCCCCCGTCTGAGCTAACGGTATAGGACTCGGCTCCCTCTGCTAGTAATTGAACTATCTGCTCCTGACAGAACGAGTCATCTGCTTGTGCCTTTACCACTCTCGTGACAATCTGTGGTGTAACAGTCATCACCGACATGAATGATCGGGCCACTGCATCCTGGTGTCCCAACTCCTTCCACTTTACCTTCCACACCCCTGCCACCTCATCTACTGGCCTACGGCTCAACGCGTCTGCTACCACGTTAGCCTTCCCCGGGTGGTATTGGATATCGAACTGATAGTCTTTCACAAACTCAAGCCACCTACGCTGTCGCATATTCAACTCCTTCTGCGTGAATAGGTACTGTAGGGACTTGTGGTCCGTGAACAATCGAAACTTCTCCCCCAAAAGGTAATGTCTCCAAATCCGAAGGGTAAATACCACTGCCGCTAACTCCAAGTCATGAGTGGGGTAATTCTTCTCGTGAGGCTTTATCTTACGGGAAGCATAAGCTATGGCCTGACTCTCCTGCTGCAATACACCTCCAAGTCCTTGCAAGGATGCATCGGTGTAGACTAGATACTCAACTCCCGGTTTCGGCAATGCTAACACAGGTGCTGAGGTCAACTTGTCCTTCAACTCATCAAATGCCAGCTAACAGGCATCACTCCAAATGAACGACACACCTTTACGAGTCAGATGTGTCATGGGACCCGCTATCTTGGAGAAACCCCGAATAAACCTCCTATAGTATCCTGCTAAGCCCAAGAAACTACGGATCTCAGTCGGTGTCATGGGCTGTCCCCACTCCCTCACCGCGGATACCTTCCCCGGATCAACAGATATCCCCCGGTCGGAAATAATATGCCCCCAAAACTGAACCTCTTTCAGCCAAAACCCGCACTTCTCATACTTTGCATAAAACTCGTTCTGACGTAGCGTCTGCAAAACCTGCCTCAAATGCTCGGCGTGCTCCTCCTCTATCTGGGAGTAAACCAAAATATCATCAATGAAGACAATGACGAACTGATCTAGGAACTCTCTGAACACCCTATTCATCAAGTCCATAAACATGGCTGGAGCGTTGGTCAAACCAAAAGGCATAACCCAAAACTCGTAGGAACCATATCTCGTTAAGAAAGCAGTCTTCGAGACGTCCTCCTCCCTGATACGTAACTGATGGTAACCAGATCGCAAATCAATCTTCGAGAAGAAAGAAGCTCCTCTCAACTGGTCGAATAAGTCATCGATTCGGGGCAACGGATACTTATTCCGTATCGTGACCTTATTCAACTCCCGATAATCCACACACAACCTGAACGATCCATCCCTCTTCTTAACGAACAACACAGGGGCACCCCACGACGAAGTACTCCTCCGGATGAACCCCTGACCCAATAACTGCTCAATATGATCCCGTAACTCTCTCATCTCAGCTGGAGCCATACGGTAAGGTGCGCGGGTAATAGGCCGAGTGACCGACATCAAATCAATCATGAAATCTATCTCTCTACTCGGAGGTAATCCAGGTATATCCTGAAATACATCGGCAAACTCTCGAACAACCGAAATCGAATCAAGTGGTATCACCACTTCCTTAGAGGTCTCCTCCTCTATGTAGTACATATGGGTGGACGATCCTCCCTCAGGACGAGGCATCGCCACTAAAAACATCTCCTGCCCGGGAATGGCAAAGATAATACTCCTACTAAAACAGTCAATAATGGCTCGGTACGCTACTAGCCAATCCATACCAATAATGGCATTATACTCGGTCATCTCTAACACTAACATATCGGTGGGTAAAGTAAACCTCCCGATCTCTATACCCACACGTCTATACATAAGCGAAATCATGGAACCCCTACTCAACGGTGAGTTTACATAAGTAGCGGTGCTCTTTGCGGTGTCTAACAACCCAATGGTGCGTGCAAATCTCATAGCAATAAAATAGTGTGTAGCCCCCGTGTCAAATAAAATGCGCCCCAGAGTCCCCTGAATAGAGAACATACCCTCAATAGCTGGCGGATTCTGTGGGGCTGCGGCCTGCTGAAGCTGATACACTCTCCCATACTGAAGCTGTCCCTGCTGAACTGGGACCGCTGGAATGGGTGGTAATGCTGCCATCTGCGGTGGTGCTGGGAGGGCGGCGGGAAACATAGGTCTCTGTGGCTCGTGTCGAGCACCCTGCTGCTGCTGCTGTGGGGCCTTTCCCTTATCAGGACAATCCTGATGTTTGTGTCCAATCTTACCACAAATGAAACACTTCCCCTGCAAGTTTCCCCCTCGCTGTCCCTGCTTCCCTCGGCCCTGGTGGCCGTTACCATTTCTGCCCTGGCCTTGCTGGCCCTGGTGAAACTGCTGTTGTTGACCATTTTGATCCTGCTGGCCCTGCTGGTCGTTATGACCTTGCTGGCCATTCCGAAATCCTCCCTGACCATTCCTGAAACCCATTGATCGGAATCTCTTATGATCCCCCTGTTGGGAACCCTGATCACTCTGCCTATACTGACCCTGAGCTGATTGTGCCCCGGTGGCACCATTTCCCCCTGTCCTGCCCTGATGGCTGGACTCTCCTGATTGCTTCCCCTCTGTCAAGTGAAAGAGGTGATCCTGGCAATGGAGCAATGCAGCGTTAACCACGTCAGAATAAGTGGCCAATGAGAGGTTCCCCAATAAAGGCTGACGGATCCTCCAAGTCAATCCATCTATGAATTTCTGAATCTTCTTCTCTTCCGTCGGTATCTCATCCGATACAATGTTCAGCAAATTTATGAATTCGGACTCATACTCGGCCACAGTCTTACCCTCCTGTCTAAGGCTCATCAACTTCCTCCTCATTTCCGGGTGAACAGCTGACGGAAAATATTTGCAGTCGAACCGCACCCAGAACTCCTGTATAGTGAGAGTATCTCTCTCCTCTGCGGTGGTAATAGACTCCCACCACTGCAATGCAGCTCCCACTAGCTTGAAAGTAGCTAGTATCTGCCTCTGAACATAGGTGCACTCATACATCCTCAAGTGACTCTGAATATTCTTCCTCCACTGACTAGATACCACAACATCGGAGCTACCTGCGAACTCCGGAGGGTGTGCTTTCCGAAAAGCATCTCGAACTCATTCCCAAGCAGACGGGAATGCATATGCCTGAATTGGCGCGGCTACCGGTGCCTGGGGTGGTGCCTGCTGTACAACGGCAAGAGCGACATTTACCGCTTGGGCTTCAATGGCTGCAACCTCGGCGGCATTCATGGTGCCCTGTACTGGAGCTGGCTGTGGCTCGGGCTGTGCATCCCTAGGAATTCGCTGCGCACGTCATGGAGGCATCTCTAATTAGAATAAAGTTTATAAGTTCGCAGTTATAAACTTAAAATAGCTGAAGAGCGAAGCATACATAAAAGAATACAACAGTCCTAAAATATAGGGCTCTATATTAAAGAAAGCTCAGCGAAAACATAATAAGCCGTACAGATCCTAAAGGACACTAGAACCTGATGCTCTGATACCACCTGTGACACCCCGACTAATTAAATACCGGGTAGCTACTCCTTTATTAAATTAATACAAAATGCCAAGTTGGTCCAGTTAATAGCATCACTGTCGAAAATATTTTAATGATTACTAACCACCTAGTATTTAAAAAGTGAGTTGCAAATTTTAAGTTAACTCTGATTAACAAGCAATAAAAGAATAATGATAGAATAACAACATTCACCATAACGAAACAAGAGAATAATCAACAACATAATAATAAGTTCGGAGGAAAAACTCCTCACAACAATCCCACAACTGAACTAATAAAACAAAGTAACCTGAATTAATTACATGCCAAATGTCTGAAAATATGAAATAAGAAATGTTTCTACTAGAAATGGGCAACATGCCCTACAACTGATGAATCCTGACAATGGAGTCAAGATGAAAGAAGCGTCTACTAGCAAGGTCCTGTAACTTCCACAAACAGCTACAGCTCGTCACCTGAATGAAAATCCTATGCATGGTGTCCTTGTGGCTGGGCACCTAAAATGGTTTTTACAAAAAGTAGATTTGAAAGCAAACGGGTCAGAGCCCGAAAGTGGAGAGTATTTAAAAATAGCAAGTGATTTAATGACATTAAAACAATGAATGCAAAATACATGTTAGGACGTGCACTCACATGGAATACTCACCTCTCGACTAATTTGTGCACTCCTAACGTACTGTACCCATCTAAGTAACATATAAATCTACCCAAACCGTAATAAGTTCTACCCCTTACTACTCGATTCCCAATATACGTTCCAGCGTTATCAACTAAATAGAGGGCCTTACTTAACTCAGGTTCTCAATTATTAGTAATAAAATTCATTACAGGTTATCCCTTTATAGTTTCTCAAAGCGTTTCCATATATATATACCCACAATACCACATGAAAGTTCTCATTAATTAAGTGTATATTATTCACGTCATAAATATACAATACAAGCACCCAAGACTAAGCTGCGGTGCACACATACTCTGCTATCCATCCCGGTACATCACGTACATAAGGATCACGCATTCCGAATCTCTCAGGAATCGTTCTCAGATAATAACAAAATCACAAACAATGGAGGCGAACACAGTTACATCACATGGGTCACTCACATACCTACGCTCCCACGATCAGCAAACTTATTAACATCCCAATAAGTCCTTCTCTGACCTATGTTCTCGAGGTACCAATCTAAATCCGGGCAACACAAGGATTAGAGGGCCCTAAGCGAACGTAAACCTCCCGTGATAGCAAGTATGGTAGGTATGTCATACACATAAGATCATATACATATACTAAGTATACACACATCTTAGTAATCACCGTAATTCATTTGTGGTACACTTCTCATTCTCGTACCGACTTATAATATTGCACAATTCATAAGTTCCCGGTTAATTCAATTATTTAAGCCTTCAATAATTCTCGCATCGTAATAGTCACTCACGTCCTATTCCTCAATTTCCATTCAATTCGAGTCACACTTCTATATTTTACTCCTCAATATTACCCAAATGTCCCAACTATATCAATCTATCGTCGAGGGAATGTTATCTCTACAATTAAACAAGGTTACGGGACATGCGAAATCAAAACAGGCCAAAAAGCCTAAACTGTCAGCTCATTAGAAGTCTCGTTCGAACGAGAGTTCGTTCGAACGAACTGGGCATCTAACAAGATCTCGTTCGAACGAAAGGCATCGAATGAACATCCCTCTCGTTAGAAGGCAAACTGTCAACTCGTTAGAAGCTCGTTCGAACGAGCTCGTTCGAACGACCTGGGCAGGTCTTCTAACGAGAGGCCAGTTTCGAGCCCAGATTTTCCTTATTTCATTTTTCCAACTTTTCTTCCTCTCTAATCTCATCTAAACGTCAATCCAACAATTGTTCAAGGTTTCTAATCGTCCCTAAACATACTTAGGTCACATACTAACGTGTTTTGTAGGGTTAATTCATTCTAAACATCATCCAAATATCAAATCTATACAGTTTTCCCCAATTTCAAGAACATGAACCCTAGAAATTGTTAAATCCCCAATGAGCCTAATTAAATCCGTTTTTGTTTCATCCAAAATATATTATCATCAGATTAATCACCTACATACAATTCTACATGCAATTCCTCATTAAAATACAACTTTCTAATTCCAATTTAATGGGTTTTCAACAATCTCCAAAAACAATACAATTTTATCAATTTCCTACGCATGGAAGAAACATTCTTTGCCAAAAACGAAATTAAACCACTTGCCTTTGATATATCTCTGATTTTGATGTCGAATTGATGGATGATTCTCTCTCTCTCTCTGCAGAATTCTCCTCTCTCTCTCTCTACAAGCCTTCTTCTCCAAGGTGACAATGGTGGCTAGGGTTTGCCTTAGGAAACTTTGGAACTAATTCTAATAACCCCCATAGCCCATTTGGTCATAAGGTGTAGTTAGTGGGTAATTACCAAATCAGATTTTTATTTCCTAATTTTCGTTGGTTTTAATTCCCAAAAATTCAAAATTACCAAACTACCCTTTTCCGTTGCCGGTATGGCCTAAAAATGCCCTGGGACCCAAACTAAACCCCTGGCTAGTGTTTTCTGACTATTTCGACCCTTCCGGACGCGTTGGCGCACGCAAAACGACCATACGGTTAATAGAATTAAAATTCACTTTTTAATTAAAATAATTATATTCCTGACGCGACTGTCACACGCGTCTCAATAAAATTTCCAAATTGCCGTATTTCAATCTCACGACAAATTTCATAATTCAATAATCATATATAGCCATATATATTCATTAAAATCAAATACCAACTCGCATCTCGCTAGTATTTTTATCCGGATTAATTCCCAAATTAATTCAATTAATCCCATAAATAAATATCATAAAAATACGGGGTATTACAGTGAGGAGAATAGGAAATTACTCGGGCTTAATAATAATTTCATTAATTGTACTTTTTTTATTCTATATATTTTTTAGGTGATTTTATGGTCTAGTCTTTGAACTATAATTTTAGACATAAAAACCCGGCTCAATAACTTTTAAACGATTAGGTCCAACATATAAATACCCCCAAATTAGAACAAACATTCACTTCAAAGAAATTTAAGCGCCAAATACAAGGTATCATCTCTCCATTTAAAACCCTAATCGTACTGTCTCTTGGATCAAAATCCTAACACGATTCTCATTAACAATCAAATTTTGGTCCAACAACAATCTATAAATACACTTGAATTCCAAAACAAGCACACTTCATAGAAATTCAAGCGATCAAAACCTTAATCGTGGAAGTTTTACCTAATATTTCACATTCTCAATCAAATTCTTCCAAACAACACTAACAAGTATTGATACATGCTCATAAATATGTTCTTAAGTTTTTTACTTAAATTATACCATACACTCTGTATATGTTGTGTTCTTAGCATTTTATTTCTCATATCACATGTTTGTCCTTATGTATTTTGTGTTCTCGTATGTATAAATTTGTAGACATTACACATGGACTGATGATATCACATTATTATTCTTCATTATATGAAAAATTACATTTGTTGCCCTGATTTTAAATTCTAAACACAGTTTTTGCATGTTACATTTATGTATTTCATCATTGTACATTTCCTCATGTATAAATCATGTTACATTTATGTACATACTCTTTGTAATTGTACAACTCCTATATTAATTGTGGTCTGTGCCAGTGGTATTTATTTATGACTACATGTAGTTTATGAATTTAGGTGATATATTTTCTCAATCCTTTACTATTGCGTGTACTTTATGACTTTTGCGTGTAGTTTCAAAAAGTACACGCAAAATTTACAAAGTACAGACAAATTGGATTGAACAAATTCAATTTCAATGTGCGTGTACTTTTATGTACTATACATGTACTCTCTCTTGGATATATGTCATCTCCTATTTTAATAGATCCTGTCTAATTTTGGTCCGCGCCAGCAGTATTTGAATGATATTCCATATGTTTTATGAAGTATTATTGTTGTGTTATTGTTTAGGACTCATACCATCAATAATGTTCAACTACAATATTATTTCTTGCACTTTTGAAGATCTTAATAATACAAAACATTTCAATTTGACAGTCAATACTACTAATGATGATGAAATTCATTTTCTCCTTCTCATCAATGATAGAGCAAAAAAGTTGCTTGGTTTTTACTACTATTATGAAGACATTAAGTGAATTTTTTATGTGCAACAACTTTAAGTAAATGAAACGAAAGTGAAGGATTTAGCAAAACGAATTGAGCAGTATTGCTTAAGAGGTTTTGAAAACATTAGCGCTTTTAGCTGGAGTTATTGTATCACTTATTTTCTAACTATGTTAGGAAGAGAGAATCTTCGTTTTTTACTTGTCGATCAACATCTATTAGGTATTACCATGTAACGTGTGATATATACTACAACCTTTAGCATGTATTTTGTTGAGACTTGTATAAAGTGTTTATGAGAATATTGCACGTACTTCTTAAAATATGCTTGTATTTTATTATTTTAGTCTGTATTTTATTCTAATTATGTGTATTTTATTTTTTGTGCATGTAAATTATCATTATAGGTTAGTACTTTAAATTTTGTTTATAGATTAATAGAATGGGGATGAAGATGAGGGCAAGAAAAGGAAAGAACAACAAGGAGAACATTTCTGAAGAATGTTTTTCAAGAAGTTCTAGTTCTAGTGTGGATTTGGAATCTACATGTTGTGTGAAGAAGAACGACCAATATAGATCGAATGTTATTAGTTTTTTTCATGATTTTTCTTGTATTAAATAGAGAATAAACAATAGGCATATTTAACTTCTTAATAAGACTCTATTCTGGGAGCTTTTCAATGCCTACTATAAAGAGGAAGTAGTAGAAGCGTAGCACAAAAAGACTGATAAAAATATTCTATACATTATCAAACTATACAAAAAGGAAACCAGAAGTTTTGAGATAAAGAGTAGGACTGAAATAAGCCCAAGAGATATAAGTGAAATATTTGACATCCCAATGGTAGAGGGGCAAACATCAATAATACTGAATAAGAGATTGACTGCGTCTCAAAAATCTGAATTCCTTGGCCGATACTTCAAAAGTAAAATTGGAAAGTCAGAAATATTTAAGGGTTTGAAGAAATTGGTAGAGTTGGACACAGATGAGGGCATTACCTATTTTGTTAAACTTATTTGTCTCCATTTCTTGACGATGTTATTTTTCTCCAACTCAAACTTCACATTATGAGAATGTTTTACAGCATATATCAACAGTATTGATAAAATGAATAGCTATGATTGGGCATCTGTCGTGCATGAGTTTCTTACAATTTCACTCAACAAAACAACAAGTTCAAAACCTAGCACAACAAATGGATGTATCATTTCCCTATTGGTGAGCAAAATAACTAATACCTTTCGACAAACAATTGGATTTTTTTTTATAAAACCTTATTTCACGTGTACTTTCAAAGTATACGGGATATTTACAAAATTCTTATGAACCTGAGTTTAATTAAATATGAACCTGGGTTTAATTACATTTACCATGGTTTTAATATCTCTTGTACCTTCAAAGTACACCTGATATTCAAACCAATTCACGCGTGTACTTTGTAAATACCACGTGTACTTTTATAGTACACGTGAACCTTAATAGTATTACATTTACCATGGTTGTAATATCACTTGTACTTTCAAAGTACCACTGATATTTAAACCAATTCATGTGTGTATTTTGTAAATATCACGTGTACTTTCAAAGCACACGTGATATTTTTATAAAGTACACGTGATATTTATAAAGTATACGTGTACTTTGTAAATATAAAAACTGTAAGTTGAAAGTACACGTGGTTTTTACAAAGTACACGTGTACTTTGTATATATCAAAAGTGTACTTTGAATGTACATGTGATATTTACAAAGTACACTTGTAAATATCACATATACTTTATAAATATCACGTGTACTTTCAATTATGAATAACTAGATAATACAATTATTAATATCATTTTGTTTTTTGCATTATCACAGTATTGGATATGTGAAAAGTGTGATGTCATTCCTCCTATTGAAGTGAAGAAATATAAGACACCAAAATTTTTTAGGTGGAACTTTTCATCTTTGAAAGATTGGTTTGTAGTGAATGCTTCAGCAAATTTGAAGGAGACTACAAATAAACCAACCAGTAAGGACAGTTCTGTGGAAAGTGAAGTTCAGTTTGAAGGGGACCAGTTACTCTTTGAACATTTTTAAAGGAAATCCTATACATACTGATTCATCGTCGAAAAAAGATGTTGAAGAATTTGATGAGAATGATATTTCATCAGGTTGGAATATTCCCCTTAAAAATATTGTGAGTCCTTTGAAAAAGAAGGGAAATGGTCAACCAAAGTATACTAGGAATTTTAAAACGTTTGAGATATTGAAAATTATGAACCAACAGATGCTGAAAATGCTGAGAAGTTGAATTTGAAGGAACAAATTGCTGCTTTGAAAAGGGAGTTGTTAGACAAAAAATAATCAACTATCTAAAGCAAATGAAGACTTTGATTGTGCAATAAAAAAGGTGAATTCTTTAGAGGTGGAGAATGCCAACCTTACTATTATGAATGTATAGTTGCAGATAGATATTCTTCAACTTTTGAAAAAATAAGAGGAAATTAAGAAGTTACACGATGAAATGGAGGTGGAAAAGAATAAGGTTATTCTTATTATACAATCGTTATTGCTTATATAAAATGCAAGGAATTTATTTTCAAAGGGCTAGTTTCTTATTTCCCATCGGAAGCTTTTGTTGAAGTCCTCAAGAATCAAGAAATATCAAGCCAAGTATGTATTCCAAATATTAGACATTCATTAAATTTCAACATTATTATTTCCTCACCATTTTATATTGTGTGAAACAGATAATAATCGCCTTTAGTGAAGTATTGAGGTTAAAATTATCAAAGGAAGGGTTCTCCCACTCACGCACTTTTTCTGATTATTGTTGGGTAAGTAAAATTAAACCAAAAGCTTTTTGAATCAAAATTTCACAGTTTTTTATTAACCCAATCTCTATAATTTTTTTTAGATAGAAGCTTGTAGCAAAAATGAAGTCAATAAGAATAACAACGTTTGATCTAATATTCTTGATGACTTAACCTTCGTATTCAATGATTCTTCTAATTCTTTAATTCTTTCTGAGTCACTCAGTGTTGCTTGAGCAAGTTTTTCATTCAATGAAATTTTTAACTCAACAAGTTGGGCAGTTTCCACCTCCATTTGATGAAAGTACACCCATTTTATGAAAATACACGCAGTACTTAAATCAAAGTACAAACATTTTTCATTGTTTACTTATGATGTTATTTGAATTCATTGTTATCAAAAAATGCTTACAATCTTACATTCCATTTTTAAATGTATCAGGAAAATTGTAATAAACAACTCGTGGATGAAATAAAGACACTATAGGACTGGATGGTCAAGAGAATCCATGAGAGAAACGAGATAAAACCAAAGAGAGAAGATGATTACATTTATCAAGATGAAATAAAGTTACTACATGCCACCCCCCGAAATATCCAAAATAAAAGGGCCTGTTACTAGAGGACAGAAGAAAAAAAGTGATGATAAAGAAATCGAGAATAATCATCCAATTAAAAAATAGAAGGGGCCAAGCTAAGAATAGGAAAGCTAACAATAGCTCAACAATTGAAAGAAACTCACTTCAAGCTTGAAGTAGTCAATGCATACAAATATCTCGATGAAGCTATGAAGAATAAAATTCAAGAGTTTATTCAAAAGGTTGAGCCAGGGTAAAGTGTATTATTTTATGATTTGTCACTTCACTTATTTATATTTTTTTTGGTGCAAAAGAATAAGGTTATTCTTATTATATAATTGTTATTGCTTATATAAAATACATGATTTTTTTTTCAAAGGGCTGGTTTCGTATGTCCCATGGGAAACTTTTGTTGAAGTCCTCAAGAATAAAAAAATATCAAGCCAAGTATGTAGTCCAAATATTATACATTAATTAAATTTTAACATTATTATTTCCTCAGCATTTTATATTGTGTAAAATAGATAATAATCGCCTTTAGTGAAGTATTGAGGTTAAATTGTCAAAGGAAGGGCTCTCCCACCCACACACTTTTTCTGATTATTATTGGGTAAGTAAAATTAAACCGAAAGCTTTGTGAATCAAAATTTCACAGTTTTTTTTATTAACACAATCTGTATAATTTTTTTCCAGATAAAAGCTTGAAGCAAAAATACAGTCAATAAGAAGGGAGAGTTATACAGAGATTTATTTGAATACTTAGGCACTTGTAATAATTTGTTCATTGTACTAAGACATGACATAAGACATTTCACATTACTCGTGATATACAAAGAAGAAAAGAAAGTCGTCCATATGGATTCCCTTCGATCGGACGACAAGGAAGAAAACACAACTTATTTAGATGATGCGAAAAAAATGTTAAAGCCTAAACTTAATTAGTAATGTTACATGTGATTATATGATTCACGTGTACTTTACCATATAATGTGTGTACTTTGTATTAGTTGCACATAATCACCCAAATTATCAAAGTACAAATTATATTTTAAAATACACGTGAAATGGACAAATATAAAGTACGTGTACTTTAATATTATGTGTGTACTTTTAAATCTTTAATCTACATATACTTTTTTTATTTGTATACACTCACTATTTACCCTCTTAACAGTTTTCTGTCTTCAAAAAACATTGTATGTATTGAGGACTGAAGAAGAAATAATGAAAAATAATGGTTTCAAAACTCAGAGAACGTTTGATGAAGGTACACCAAATGAGTTTACATTGCATGATGATCCATTGACAGAAAAAGAAAAAACAACAGTACATTTCTTGCTGGAAGGTGATGTTGAATTTAACCTAATAAGAGATCATGAATGCCCTAAGAAATATAATGGGTAGGCAAAAACTTCATTTCTATAAAGTACTAATTTGTATATTTGCCAAAAGTTTCATTCACATCATACTAATTTGTATATTTATTTTATTTTAATTTCAGGGTTGATCGCGGAGTGTACTACATTGAATAAATTAGCAGAAACAAGGAAATGCAAAAATCCTTTCAAGACCCTGAAATGCTAAAACACAGAGCATATGTACTAAGTGAAATTCTTTTTTCAAAATATTTCTTCCCCCAAAAGGAGAAACAACTTTTATAAATTGATTCAAATACATATCATATCTGTAATTTGTTTTGTTTTATATTGGTTATTATTTACAATATGTATTACACCAAAATAGTGTATTTTCGCTGGCGCGGACCACAATGCACGTAAGTTATACACAATGATAACTACACAAACAATGCACATAAGTGTTATGAAACAAACTACACGCATTTTAATCAAAAGTACACGTGATATTTACTAAGTACACGCATGGATTCTTCAAATTGAAGGAAATTAAACAAAGTACACGCATTTTAATCAAAAGTACAAGATTTATTTACAAAGTACAGACAAAATAAACAAAGTACACGCAATATAAACAATGTACACACACTTATTAATCTAATAAATTTTGATTTTTAACTGAAGACTACTATATATATTTATTCAGCAAGACACAATAATTAAAAACCATTTATTAAGATCAACTACTCACTATCCCAACTAATTCTGGTCAAAGTAATAAATAGCTTTAATTTGGCCTATAAAAAAGTAATATTTGTTCCTTCTTAACCATTACATCTCAAGTAAAAATTTGAAAATGAGTATCACAGCAGAAAAGTTGAGAGTTACTCTTGAGAAGGATGAAAGAAACTAAAAAAATAAGAAAAATTGAGGAAAATCTTTACTTATATGAAACTGCCTTTAAGCAGTTTTAAACATATGTCGGGGAATGCTACTCTGGACTTCCTCCCAATCCCATATATTTATTTGATGTGGATGAGGACCCTCCTCAAACACATGAAGACCTCATGTCTTTCTATACACTATAGGTTCCATTGAAAATTGGCCAGTTGAAGGAGAAGAAGGCTTACCATGAAGGCCTTGTAGCTGTCATGGAAGAAGAATTCAAGACTACTCGAATTTCATCGACTCTATTCTTGACGCCATAGATGCCTTTAACAACTTTCCTAACTAGAAGTCTTCTTCATTTTCTTTCAGCTTTAGTTATATAAAAAATTGTACTTTATTTTTTTGTTTTAATAAACATTTTATTTCTTTCATGCATGTCTTGTGACTTTTATCATACACTAAAACCTACAAAATATAGTGCTATCTCAAACCATGACTCATACATAGTGTAAAAAAATAAAATACACGTAAATTTAGTAAAATACACATGAATATTGGAAAAAATGATCATGTGTATTTTAGTAAAAATGCATGTACTTTGTCGAACTGCTACACAAAAAAAAGAACTAACAAGTAAACAGTAATATTACATTCATTTATGCTAAAAACAAATGGGTCATTACATAATTTATTCAATGAAAATGTTAAAAGGAATTATTCAACAATCATACTAAAGAGTGTAAAGTGTAAAGTACACGTAAAGTTAATACAGTACACGTGAAATCACGTGTACTCCTAAATAACACGTGTACTTTGTTGAAATCCCATAGAAAAAAAATTAAAACATGAGACTAAAAACTAAACACTAAAATTACATTCATTTTATTCAAAACAATTGGATGGGTTCTTTACATGTAAACCGACAATGACTAATTTTAAACATAATAAAATGGGTTCTTTTCATGTGGACCATAATACACGTAGGAATGTGAAAATATGAGTGACTTGTTCATTAAATACTAAAAAAAATATAATAGAAGCAAAACATATAAAAAAAATATTAATAGAAATTACAATGTCAAAATTGAATAAAATAAATTTAAAGTAAATCACAATAATTTATTCAAATGTGAATGTTCATTGATTTTATTTAAAACTACTGTTACAATGAATGAATTTATTTTTATGTCATGTTTAATGCCGCTGACGCGGACCATAATACACGTAGGAATGTGAGAATATCAGTGACTTGTATATAAAAAATTGAAAAATAATATAATAGAAGCAAAACCTTTACAAAAATTAATAATAGAAATTATATGTCAAAAATAAAAAAAATAAATCTAAACTAAATGTAATAATACATAAATAAAAGTGACAAATAGAAGTTATAAGTTATACAATATATAAAGTACGCGCATGTTTTTATACAATATAATGACCAAAACCATTTTCTAAATGCATGTACTTTATATATTATACGTGTACTTCATAAAGTACACGCATTGATAAAATGGTTTTGGTCATTACATTGTGTGTGTACTGTACAAAAATATGCGTGTAAAAATGTAAAGTACACGTGAACATTAGGAAAAATGATCACGTGTATTTTATGAAAAATACGTGTACAGCTACACCAAAAACAAACTAAAAAATAAGAGTGAAAACTAAACACTAAAATTACATTCATTTATTCAAAACAAATGGGTTATTAAATATTATTCAATCAAATGGTTAAAATGAATGAATTCAACAGTTTTAAACATAATCAAATGGGTTCTTTACATGTAGACCTGTAATGACCCATTTTACCACACAGAGAGCAAGTAACTTCCCTTACTGTGATCTCACCAGAAGACTTTATTCTTTTATTTCTTGGCCTACCTGTCGGTCCCTTTGTCATTGGTGGAAGGACATATGGATTTTCATGTATAGGAATATTTAATGAAATCAAATCAACAAGATGAACTATAGGGTATCTGTAATACCCCGTATTTTTATGGATATTTAAATCACATAGGTGAGTGTAATTTGAAAATTTGAGGAATTTCTGTGAATAATAATTTTTGGAGTTTAAGAGTGTTAGACATTTACCAACGTCTATTACATTTACTTTTGGGACTAAGTAAATAAGTCGGATTATTTTAATTACTTGTCACAGTTGGGTAAAGCGACAAAGAATAATATTTTGATTGAAAAACACGTGTATTGATGTGTTGGGTTTAAATAGTGAATTATAGTTAAGTGACTCGGATGGAGATTTTGAGTGTGCGTTTGGTTTCGAAATGGCCGAGATAGTCAGAATAGAGTATCCGGGGGTAGTGTTTAGGTTCCGGGGACTTTTGGACTAGTAGGGACTCGTAATTGAGTAAACGAGTCATTTTTGGGTTTATAAGGGGTAAACCATTATTTCTCTATTTATAAAAGGCACAATAGAATGGGAGAAATATTTAGAAGAGGGAAAAGAAAGAGGAGAAGAAAGGAAGGAAGAGAGGAAGAAGAAGAGGAGATTCCGGCCAAACTCCGCGGGATTCGACTCGATGTCGTCGGATTTTATCCACGAGGCAAGTGTTTACTTGCTTTATTATTTTAAGCATATATCTCATATTATAGTTGGTAGTGATAAACTATAAAGATTCTCGGGTTGGGTTTTCTTGAATCGAAACGGGTTTTTCGGAAGTTGAACGATTAAAATCGGATAAAATCTCATATTAGGAAAACTTTGGGATTTCGAGAAATTAGTTATTGATTCTTAGTTCTAGGATGATTAGAACCTATTTTTCTTGAATATATATAGTTGGTTGTGATTAAATAAGGTTGGGAGAAGAAATAAAAAGCTTGGAGGTGTATTAATGGAGGTTTGGGATTTTTGGAGAAGAAAGTGAATAGTGACACAGCGTCACTTTCGAATCTATTCGGTCAGGAAGAGAATCGATTCGGCTCTTGGTTAAAAAATAAAATTTGTAGATCCTATCGACACATTAGTATGGGCGCTGATTGCGTATTATTTTGATTTGTTTTGAATTAGTAATGATTTTTCTACGGAAGGGTGTCTGAGGTCGAAATCGTTAATCAGGACATTGGGAGAAAAGTAATTGGTGTGTTAGTTAAAAATCAGTGTTAGGATGATTATAGTGGTGTTGGTTGAGGTTAGAAATCATTAAATGGATAATGGGTTGATACTTGGGTATTTTGGAGAAAATAAAATGGCCCAAACAGTGCCCTCCGAACAGGGCGAATCGATTTGGGTCTAGACCGAATCAACTCGCATAAGGGAACCTGTAAGGTTGTCTCAGGCCGAATCGATTCGGATTGAGACCGAATTGATTCTCCTTTGATCACCTGCATGAAGAATACTTTCCTAAACGATTCGGATGGAAATCCAATCGATTCGCTAGCCCAAATTGATTCACATTTTGGGCGGGCGAATCGATTCGCCTTTGTTGAATTTGGCAGTTTTCCTTCTTTGAGTTTAGGGGGAGTTAAATTCCAATTGGAGAATATTATGGGGAATTCTAGTTATGATATTATGACTCATAGATGACTGATGATGCTGAGATTTAGCACCACCGGATAAGTGATAATGAACTCAAACAGTAGTAGCTATGGCAGCCATAGAGATGCATGTATATGAGTATGTAAGTGTGTAGAAGGGGATGAGTATAAGAGGAAATAAGGCAATGATGTATAGTGGTTCAGCCAATTTGGCCTACATCCACTGTGAGTGTGTGATCCACTAAGTATGGGCACTAATAGCCTTGGATACAATGCACACAAGCTCTCTCTCTCTCTCTCTCTCTCTACTGTGTGTACAAGAAGAGTTTTTACTAGGGTTGCAATAATCTGATGCCCTGTAGGGTTGTAGGTGACAAGTATATATAGGTATTGGGGGGTGTAGTGTACCCCCCAAGTATGCATGGTGCATGTTAATGATGATCTAGCCAACCCCCTGTTGACACCTGTAGATGCCCAATGATGACATAATATTCCCTCACGTGAGGGTGTAATTTGGTTATAACGGTCTGCCACGTGCTATGGGAGCCTCACGCGCACTGTTCCACGCGTCTCCCAAACCACGCGCTGTGATGATGTCACCCTCGGCCTATGAGACGAGGCCGAGGGCAAAGTCCCTTCCGGTAGTGAGTCTGGCTTAATTCTGGCCTCGTACCGTCGTACCCTCGTAGTGTCATCCGGAGCCTGGTGGAGGGTCGGCCCCTCGTAGTGTCGTCTGGAGCCTGGTGGAGGGTCGTACCCTCGTAGGGTCGTATGGAGCCTGGGGAAGGGTCGGCCACTCGTAGGGTCGTCTGGGCCTGGTGGAGGCCAGCTGGAGCCTGGTGAAGGGTCGGCCCCTCGTAGGGTCGTCCGTTTTGGAGATAATCCTCAGCCAGGCCAAGGATATAAACAGGTATATCAATCACCCCCCAGCCTTTAGCCATAGGTGTCATTGAGATGGCTGAGGGATAATGCTGAAATTGAGATGCGTGTATGACCAGTTAGGTGAGTGACACATGGGCAGGTACTCATTGCTTATTCAAGTTCCCAAGGCAGGGCGGCTGCACACTTGCATGGGGCTCTGTGCCCTGATTATACCCTTCTTGGCAAATGTGCCCATTTATTACCAAGGTATTTAAGAGTTTTTAAACTCTCTCTCTCCACAGCTTCTTCTTCTTCTTCGCGCCTAAGTTTACTCTCTCTCTAGAACCAATCGCCATTTACAGCCTTCAATCCTTCAGGCCTCGCAGCGCTCTTGTTCTCTCCTCATCAGGTAACCTTTTTCTCCCCGCGCCTTCTTTTGTCTTCATTTCTGTGTATTTTTTAGGGTCGTAGGTCGGCACTTTCTTAGAGTTCCCCCATAGCCTTTTCCGGTGTCTTCTCCGGTTGTTAGTTCTTGAACGTTCTTGACAAAAACTTTTTAGTTCTTTGGTTTAATCCAAAAGTCAAACCTGGTCAATCCCCCAAGTGTTTGTAGTTGAATTAGCCAAGTCTAGTGTAATTTCTCCAAGTGTAGGGTCTTCCCTTTAATGCTTAGGAGGCTTTATAACTTAGTGTCTGAATTCCCATCTTTGAGAGATAAACTATTTACCGAGATCAGACGAATAGAGGAAAAGGAAGAGAGGAGACGAGGGACCGACCTTAATTGGGTACGACCCATCTTTCCCGTTCCTCTTGCCACCATAAGACCATATGAACCCTCTGAGTCTTGCGGGTCGTCATCTCGTCCGGACGAGACACCCAAATCAAGTGAAATGGACGAGAGAGCTTCCTCGCCAACTGGTGCTGGAACGTCCGGTAAAAGGGACACGTCTGACCTTAGCCCTCCCCGAGAGGCCGAGGGTACGATCCCCTCTGAGGCCGTCCCTGTGACAACCCTATCCCCCAATGCCTTCCAAGTGGCTTTTCCCCAGGGTTCTCCTGCAGGTGATGAGGGGGAAGGAGATGAGGATGAGGACGATGATACAGATGATGAGGTTGACACCTCCCACGCCTCGTCCTTTATCTCCTCCGTTAGGGATAGAGACCTTCTGATATGGAGGCATATTTACGGAGTGCCCTCTGGGGTAACCATGAGGGTTCCCTCTGATACTGAAAGGGTTTTTGACTGTCAAGAGGGAGAGGTTGCAGTTTATGAGCAAATGTTCAAGGTAGGTGTCAGACTTCCTTTCCACCCTGCCATTGTAGATATTCTGTCGGCTCTGGGCATCTCCCCCTCTCAACTTCCACCCAACTCTTGGAGGACGATTCTGGGTTACATTTCCTTGTGGAAAAATGCTTTCACTGATGAGCCCTCGTCCGACGTATTCTTGGCTTGTTACAACATCACCTCTTCATCTAAACAGCCCGGATACTATCATCTAGGGGCGAGAAGGTCTGAGAAGAAACTTCTCCACGTGGCTCAAACTTCCAATCATGATTGGAAAAAGAGATTCTTCTTCATATCTAGGGCGTGGGAGTGCTCCACCGAGGTGTCCCCTTCTGCCGATGGTCCGAGGGTCCCTAACAAATGGTCTAATCCCTCAATGAAAGCTAGGTCAGACCCCGGACTTAGCCTGGAGGAAAGGGATATTGTTGAGTACCTGAGGGGACGAGGGAGAGGGGCTGAGATCCCAAAGTTCGAAGATTTGATGACCCCTCGGTACCTCAAAGAAGCTGGTCTGAGGGTCGGCCCTCTGACGGAACTATGTGAGTTATACAACACGTTTTTCATTCTTTACTTTTTTGAAGTGTTTCCTGTTTATCTCTGTATTTTTTTGATGCATGGTACCCTTTTCAGGTCGTCCTGTAGGTGTGTTAGATTACCTCTGGGAAATGACTGCTCCAAGCCTACTCGCTGGTTTGTCAAAGAAGAAGGGGAAGGAGCCTCAGCAAGCTCCAAAGAAGACGAGGGCCTCAGGGCCGACGGTTGTTGAGCCGACAACCGATAGCCACAAAAGTAAGAGCCTAAGGCTCTAGTTGAGCATCGGCCTGACCCTAAGACAAGGGCCAGGGTTGAGGCCTCTGAGGGGGCAACCTCTTCGTCGAGCATGGGGGCCTTCTGGTCTCAAAATCTGGCCCATCTGAGGGTCGACCCCTCGTCGCTGATCATAAACTTGAGGGCAGCCAAGGCCTCGATGTTCTCTGCACCGTCGGCCTCTGACTTCAAGTTCTTGGCGAAGATGCCCCCTGCCAAAGTGTACGACTATGGTCTGCACTCCGTTGCTCAGGTATTGGTCTTGACCTTTTAATTTTATTCTTACTAACTATTACCTCGGCCCATCTTGATGTTTGTTCATTTTTTCTTGCAGTCTGTTTGTGCCTTTACCTCTGCGATAAAATGGATGGCTGAGAATCAAGAGAAATTCCATGAAGCCGAGAGGGCTATCCAGCACGAGGCCGACCTCCAAGCTGACTTGGCGACTACAAAGGCTGAGTTAGAGAGTGCTAGGGTTGAGCACGCAAGGCTTTTGGACCAACTGACGAAGCAGCACGACGAGGACATCAAGGCCAAGGACTTGTTGATCAAGGACAAGGACTTGTTGATCAAGGAAAAGGACGAGGCCTTAACCAATATGGAGGCCAAGCATAAGACTGACCTTGAAGCAGCTGTCCAGAAAGCCGAGGCTGATGCTGTTGAGGCTTACAAGGTCTCTGACGAATTCCAAGGCTTTGGCCTTGAATATCTTGAGAGGGGAATTAGGACGGCCTGTCGGTGGGTCTTTCTAAAGTTTTTCGACACAGTATCATCCATCCGCCCTTCTCTTGAGGTGGTTCAGCTGGATGATCCCTTGATTGCTGAAGCCCTATCGCAAGTGGAGTCCCAAGTTCATGTTGAGGGGGTCGGCACGTCTGAGGATCGGCCAGTCATGATTGCTGAAGAGACCCCATTGGTTGATGTTGAGGCTCTGCCTTCTGATATCGCCCCTTAGGGTGGCCGTCTGTGGCCCATATCCTCATTTTTGTATTTTTGTTCTATGTATTGTAAAACACTTGGACGCTTTATATTAATACCATCGTCTCTTCCTTCCACCATTGCTGTCTTCCTTATTTCCTTCTTTTATGGTTTGCTCCTTGTTGATGATGATGCTACTAACCCTTCCCTCGTATTTTTTGAGGACCAATGTGGGGTCGTCCCCTCATCTGGCCTCATTATAGCCGAGGGTTCAATGAACCAATTTAATGGTTTTAAATAAAACCTACCCTCGTCTTTCTTGAGAACAGCGGTGGGGTCGCCCCCTCCACTGGTCCTCATTTTAGCCGAGGGTTCAATTAACCAAATTAATGATTTTTATGTAGTCTTCCCTCATCTTTTTTGAGAACAGGGGAGGAGTCGTCCCCTCCACTGGTCCTCGTTATAGCTGAGGGTTCATCTAACCAAATTAATGATTTTTATGAAGTCTTCCCTCTTCTTTTTTTAGAACAGGGGAGGGGTCGTCCCTTCCACTGGTCCTCATTATAGCCGAGGGTTCATCTAACCAAATTAATGATTTTTATGAAGTCTACCCTCGTCTTTCTTGAGAAGAGTGGAGGGGTCGTCCCCTCCACTGGTCCTCATTATAGCCGAGGGTTCAACTAACCAAACTAATGATTTTTATGTAGTCTACCCTCGTCTTTTTTGAGAACAGTGGAGGGGTCGTCCCCTCCACTGGTCCTCATTATAGCCGAGGGTTCAACTAACCAAATTAATGATTTTTATGTAGTCTACCCTCGTCTTTTTTGAGAACAGTGGAGGGGTCGTCCCCTTCACTGGTCCTCATTATAGCCGAGGGTTCAAGTTACCCAATTTAATCTACCCTCGTCTTTTTTGAGAACAGTGGTGGGGTCGTCCCCTCCACTGGTCCTCATTATAGCCGAGGGTTCAAGTAACCATATTAATGGTTTTAAATAAAGTCTACCCTCGTCTTTCTTGAGAACAGTGGTGGGGTCGTCCCCTCCACTGGTCCTCATTATAGCCGAGGGTTTAACTTACCAACTTAATGGTTTAAAATGAAGTCTACCCTCGTCTTTTTTGAGAACAGTGGAGGGGTCGTCCCCTCCACTGGTCCTCATTATAGTCGAGGGATCCACTTACCAAATTAATGGTTTTTTGTAGATGTTTCCACGCATACTGGAACTGACAACTATAGGGTGAGGGGAATCATATTTCTCATTAATTTTCCAAAGTGTCCTGTTGGAGCAACTCCTATTACAACTATGGTCTATCAAGACCTTACAACACTACTGGTAGTATTTCTTCAAATGATCTGCATTCCAGGGGTTGGAAAAAGGTTCCCCTTCTAGGTTTTCTAGTCTATATGTCCCAGGGACAACTTCATCGATGACCCTGTAGGGGCCGTGCCAATTAGGATGGAGTTTGTTGGGATTTTGCCAAGTCTTCTTGAGAACCAAGTCTCCTACTGCGATAGGTCTCTGTTTCACCCTCTGATTGTAAAACCTTGCGGTCCTCTGCTGGTAGGAAGCCTGCCTTATCTCAGCATCCTCCCTTCTTTCCTCAATCAAGTCCAGGTCAAGTCTCCTCTCTTCCGTATTTCCCTGGGGGTCGTACATTTGGACCCTATGAGTGGGAAACTCGACTTCGGTGGGGATGACTGCTTCTGATCCATAAGCTAACATGAATGGGGTCTCCCCAGTAGAGGTCCTTACTGTCGTCCTGTACGCCCACAACACTGCATATAACTCCTCGACCTATCTTCCTTTTGCCTCCTCAAGCCTCTTCTTAATCCCATCTAGGATTGTCCTGTTCGTAACTTCGGTTTGCCCATTGGCCTGAGGTCGGCCTGGGGTGGAGAAAAATTATTTGATACTTACCCTCTCACAGTACTTCTGCAGAGAGGCATTCTTGAACTGGGTCCCGTTATCCGAGATGAGGGTGTTGGGTAGACCATATCTGCATATCACATTCTTCCAGATGAACTGGAAGGTCTTCTGCTCCGTGATCGTTACCATTGGTTCGGCCTCTACCCACTTTGAAAAGTAGTCAATTGCTACGATGAGGAACCGATAGTTATTGACTGCCCTCGGTAAGGGTCCTACCAGGTCAATCCCCCACACTGCAAACGGCCATGGGGATATAATGGAGGTAAGAGGCTGATGAGGTTGGTGAGGGATGGTAGCAAATCTTTGGCATTTATCACACTTTTTAACATATGCGGCAGCATCTTTCCCCAAGGTCGGCCACCAGTAGCCTTGGGTGATCACCCTCTTTGCCAAGGATCTACCCCCAATGTGGCTTGAGCACGACCCTTCATGCACATCTTGCAAAATAGAAGGGACTTCTGAGGGATGTACACACCTAAGTAAGGGGAGCAGAAATCCCTTTTTGTACAGCGTGTCTCCGATGACAGTGAACTTTGCAGCCCTGTATCTCAGCTTCTTCCTCTCTTGGCTTGCTTCTGGCATCTTTCCCTCTTTAATGTATCTGACCAGAGGATCCATCCATGAAGGTTCTTGAGAAACATTCATGCAAATGCCAAGTGTTCCCTCGACGTCTTCGATAGTTGGTCGAAGCAAGATTTCTACCGGGACTGTCCTCTTTATGTCTGTCCTAGTAGCCGAGGCCAACCTTGCAAGGGCGTCAGCACGGCCATTGTCGAGCTTAGGTATCCTCTTGAATTTCACTTCTTTAAAGTTTTTCAGCAATGACCTCACCTTCTCAAGATACCTAGCCATCCTCTCGTCTTTGGCCTCATAGGCTCCTAGTATCTGATTCACCACCAGCCTTGAATCACTGTGAACTAAAATTTGGCCGACACTAAGAGATTTGGCCAAGGAAAGGCCAGCTATCAAGGCCTCATACTCAACCTCATTGTTGGAGGCTTTGAAATTGAACCTCAGGGCGTACTCGATGTCTGTGCCGTCGGGTGCTGATACTATCAATCCAGCTCCGCTCCCGCTTTCGCAAGAGGACCCGTCGACGAAGAGACTCCACACAGCATGTTCCTCCGAGAAATTTCCCTCGATGAGTGACCCTTGTCTAAAAAGGTATCTTCCCTCTTCATTTTCAGCCACCTTTCTTCTAGCGGTGCTTGTCTCAGCCTTATCTGCAGGAGGGTCGGTGAGCCTACCTTGCTGGGTATCTGTCTGGCTTAGACCCTCACCCTCGGCCTCGTCACTCTCCCAAGTAAATTCAGCCACGAAATCTGCCAATGCCTGCCCCTTAATGGCTGTCTTAGGCTGATACACAATATCGAACTCCCCCAGCTCTATAGCCCAGGTCATTAGCCTTCCTGATTTTTCAGGCTTCTGTAGGACCTGCCTAAGAGGAGAGTCAGTAAGGATGACCATAGTATGGGACTGGAAGTACGGTTTCATCTTCCTTGATGCATGGATCAAGGCGTAGGCCAACTTTTCCATCCTCGGGTATCTTTGCTCTGCCCCCTGGAGTGCCTTGCTGTTAAAATATACAGGCTTCTGTATACCGTCCTCGTCTCTCACAATGGCTGCGCTGATGGCAGACTCTGAGACGGCGAGGTACACGTAAAGTCGTTCACCCTGCACGGGTCGTGACAGCAGCAAGGGAGACCCTAAGTATGATTTTATCTCCTTGAAAGCCTCATCACACTCTTCACTCCATTCAAAGGCCTTCCTGAGGATCTTGAAGAATGGTAGACACCTGTCTGTGGCCCTTGACACAAATCTATTCAAGGTAGCCACTCTCCCTGTGAGCCTCTGAACGTCTTTAATGGACTTGGGGGTTTTCATCTCAATAAGGGCCTTTATCTTTTCAGGATTGGCCTCGATGCCTCTTTGATTGACAATGAACCCCAAGAACTTCCTCGCTCCGACCCCGAAGACACACTTGGACGAATTAAGCTTCATCTGGTACTTGTCCATCGTATTAAAGGTCCTCTCCAGGTCTGCCACATGATCCTCTGCTTTTAAACTCTTGGTAAACATGTCATCCACGTAGACCTCCATAGACTTACCAATTTGGTCTTCGAACATTTTATTTACGAGGCGCTGGTACGTTGCCGCCGCATTTTTTAGACCGAAGGGCATGACCCTATAGCAGTATGTACCCTTGTCAGTGATGAAGGCAGTCCTCTCCGAGTCTTCAGGGTTCATGAAGATCTGGTTGTACCTTGAGTAGGCATCCATAAAACTCATGAGCTCGTGGCCTGCAGTAGCGTCTACCATCTGGTCAATGAGGGGGAGAGGGAAGCTGTCTTTGGGGCAGTGCTTGTTGAGGTCTGTGAAGTCCACACACATCCGCCATTTCCCGTTGGCCTTTGGGACAATGACTGCGTTGGACAGCCACTCAGGGTAGATGACCTCTCTGATAAATTCAGCGTCCTCTAACTTTTTGACCTCGTACTTCTCTCTAGAGTAAATCCTCCTCTTTTGCTTTACTGGCTTCACTCCCTCTACCACATTGAGCTTGTGGCACATGATTTCAGGGTCGATCCCCGGCATATCTACATGACTCCACGCGAAGACGCTTCGTCTTTTCCTAAACAGTTTAATGAGGTCTTCCTTGATGTTGGGCCTCAGAGACTTGCCAACTTGGACAATTTTTCCCGGGTCATCCTCATCGAGGATGATGGGTTCTACCTCCTCAGCGGCCTCTCCTTTCTTGAGCTTCGTCTCGTCTCTGGGGTCTAGGGTATCAATATTGTAAGTGGATGTAGCCCTCTTGTGTGCCTCCCTTTCTTTGGCGGAGTTGTAGTAGCACTCTCGCGCTGTCGTCTGGTCTCCCTGAACCTCACCCAGCCCGTATGGGGTAGGGAATTTAATCATCTGGTGGACCGTAGACGACACGGCCTCGAACCCTTTGAGGGCCACCCGCCCCAGTATGATATTATAGGCTGAAAACACATGCTCATCCATCACAAAGAAACTGACCTTCCTGGTGAGCCATCTCGGCCACTCTTCCCCCATCCTAACATCAGCCTCATACACTCCATGGGGTGAACTTTTTCCCCACTGAATCCAATCAACGGATGATGGTACGAGACGAGTCTAGCACGGCTGAGACCTAAGGCCTTGAAGCATGGCCAAAACATTACATCTGCAGATGAGCCCCCATCCACCAGGATCCTCGGCACCTCACACCCATGCACCCTGGTCATGATGACGAGCGGGTCATCATGCGGGGCTAAGAGGCCTTTGAAGTCCATTCGTGAGAACCCTACTATCAGTGTGTCCATGTCCACCTTCTTCCTCTTTTCTGGCTTGGCCTCCAGAGATGTCGAGTGGACAGTCTTCGTCACTGCCCTGGCTTCTGCCACGTGAGCCTTCCTATCTGCGACTTTCGATCCTCCTCCTGCCAGACCCCCAGAGATCATTCCCACTCCGAGGGAGATCATATTAAGCCTTTTGACGGGGCCCTGATCGTCTCTCGACGGGAGGTCAGGGTCGTCCTCATCATCAGAAGGGTCGTCCCCTCTTTTCTGAGGACCTTTTCTACATGCATCGACTCGCTTCTTTCTGGGGTCGTCCCCTCTTGAAGGCGCCTCTGTCGATGTACTTTCTGAGCTTCCCCTCTTTCAGCATCTTCTCAATCTCATCTTTCAGAGCAAAGCATTTGTCTGTCTCGTGACCGTGGTCTTGATGAAATTCACACCACAGGTTCTTATTTCTCTTGCCAGGTGCTGCCCTTAGCTTCTCAGGCCACTTCAGGGATCGGTCACTCTTTATCTCATTGAGAATCTGTTCACAGCTGATCGTCAGAGGGGTGTAACCAGCGAACTTGTCGTCCGTGGACCTTTCCTGCTGTCGACAGCAATTCGGCCATCGTCCTCGGGGGGTCTTCAGCAAGCTTCCATAACAGCTTCCCCTTTTGGAGTCCTCCAATCAGGGCTGTCATGGCTATGCTTTCCTCGTAGTCTTCCACTTCCAGCTTCTCTTTATTGAATCTGTCTATGTAGTCCCTCAGACTCTCATTCTTCCCCTGCTTAACATAGAGCAGGTGGGTGGTCTTCTTCTGTGGCCTCACCCCAAAGCAAAAGTTATGGATGAGCCGGTCTGCCAACTGCTTAAAGTTTTCAATGGACTTTTTTGGAAGAGACGTGTACCAAACATGCGCAGCCCCCGTCAGGGTTCCGGAGAAGGCACGACACCTCATCTCATCTGAGATAGAGTATATGTCTACTGCTGATTGATGCATCTCCACATGGTGGACAGGGTTGGTACTCCCATCGTATCTTGGGGTGACCACAGGTGGCTTGAACCTTGCTGGCGTAGGGAAGTCGACTATCTTCGCCACAAAAGGTGAGCCTATGGTGTATCCCTTCTGAAGGGGGTCCCGGCTCTTCAATATATCAACGATCTTATCCTCTAGCCACTGGATTGAGTCATTCCAGGGCCTCCCAGGATCGGCTCGGCCGATGTTATCCCCTGCCGCCTCTTGAAGGTGAACTGAGGGTTCCACTGCAGCAGACCTGTGTCGGCTATTTACTTCCCATTGGCCGTCATCCCGTCCCTGGGGTCGGCCATCTGCTGCCTCCTTCCTGGACCTCGCCGCACTTCTTGACCTGGACAACTTGTCTCGCAGGTCATTTACTAGGCCTAGCCTCTCAAAGGCCGACCCCCTGCTCAAGCGATCAAAAGCAGAGCCTCTCGGGCGATCGTCAGGGTTTGGTCTCACGCACTTTCCTCTACTATCCTGGAGGGGTCGCACAGTGTTGTTGGAGACCTCATATGGTTCCCAGCATTCAATTGGGGCCTCCTCTCCCTCCAGATCGTCATACCTGTCCTGAGGGCAAGGGTTTCCTTGCCTCCCCAGGCGCAGACGCCGGGGGTCAGCAACATCCCTACGCCGTTGAGGGGGTGGCAGGTCTTTGCGTGGTGCCTGGGGTGGTCCCCTGGCCTCATGCTGTCCTGGAGCTGCTGCCGGAGTAATCATCTCAGGTGAGACCCCGGGTGGTCTCAGTATGTTCTGGCTTAGAGCTGTGAACTGCTCCTGCATCATCCGTTGGCTTGCTGCCAGAGACTTTAGGGCTGCCGCCACATCAGCCATCTCAGACTGAGGCGGCGGCTGACTGGAACTAGGTCTTCCCCCCTCATCCGGCAGGGGAAGTGGTGGTGGTGGCATCTCAGGTGCCATGTGCCTTGAGCTAGAACAGCTGAAGAATGGTGAGCTTGGGAACCTTAGTGGGTCTCTTTCAATGGTGAAACACCTCCTCTCAGGGGGAGGGTTGGTTCACCACCAGAGTGCCCAGTGAGGTCAAGCTGTGCAAAGGAAGAGATGTCTTCTCGTTCCCACAGACGACGCCAAACTGATGATGCTGAGATTTAGCACCACCGGATAAGTGATAATGAACTCAAACAGTAGTAGCTATGGCAGCCATAGAGATGCAAGTATATGAGTATGTAAGTGTATAAAAGGGGATGAGTATAAGAGGAAATAAGGCAATGATGTATAGTGGTTCAGCCAATTTGGCCTACATCCACTGTGAGTGTGTGATCCACTAAGTATGGGCACTAATAGCCTTGGATACAATGCACACAAGCTCTCTCTCTCTCTCTCTACTGTGTGTACAAGAAGAGTTTTTACTAGGATTGCAATAATCTGATGCCTTGTAGGGTTGTAGGTGACAAGTATATCTAGGTCTTGGGGGGTGTAGTGTACCCCCCAAGTATGCATGGTGCATGTGAATGATGATCTGGCCAACCCCCTGTTGACACCTGTAGATTCCCAATGATGACATAATATTCCCTCACGTGAGGGTGTGATTTGGTTATAACGGTCTGCCACGTGCCATGGGAGCCTCACGCGCACTGTTCCACGCGTCTCCCAAACCACGCGCTGTGATGATGTCACCCTCGGCCTATGAGACGAGGCCGAGGGCAAAGTCCCTTCCGGTAGTGAGTCTGGCTTAATTCTGGCCACGTACTGTCGTACCCTCGTAGTGTCGTCCGGAGACTGGTGGAGGGTCGGCCCCTCGTAGTGTCGTCCGGAGCCTGGTGGAGGGTCGTACCCTCGTAGGGTCGTCTGGAGCCTGGGGAAGGGTCGGCCACTCGTAGGGTCGTCTGGGCCTGGTGGAGGCCAGCTGGAGCCTGGTGAAGGGTCGGCCCCTCGTAGGGTCGTCCGTTTTGGAGATAATCCTCAGCCAGGCCAAGGATATAAACGGGTATATCAATGACGGTATTGAGGGTGAGTAAACCTTGGAATGAACGAGAGAACCTTGGATTAGTTTAGTGTACAATCCGAGTATGGACTTAGTGAATGTTAGAGTCGAACAACGTTTGAGAGAGGTCTCCGGCAAGTGTGTATAGATAATACTTATCGGTTTAGTATTTTAAGTATATGAATGCTTATATACTATTACGAATGGGATCATTCGGGGTTATTGGCTATCTCTACAAGAGTTTGGCAATTATATCCATATATATATTGAGAAGGGATATATATTATATATACGGAAGTTGTTACTGTATATATATTATATGATATGAATATAAATATATCTGTATGTGACTGGTATATTTGTACTTTAGAGGCTGGTTCCACAGGCTTCCCTGGGCATAGGGATGGACAACCAGGTTATATATTTTCTCTAGTGCGATCCAGGGAGGTTGCGCGATGTGGGTGAATCCCCTGATTTGAGGAGCAGGGAGAGTATATCCCCAGGTCATATTATCCCGCATATGAGTGCGATAGATTTATTCCACTTTCAGGAGGGAATATGACCGCCTCCACCGTTGTGTATTTTTACCATGACCATGAGTGAGTCTGGCTTGGTACCGTGGTTGATTGAGTAAACCCGGATGCGGATAGGCATTATGAGACTGCATCCTCGAGTTATAGATCGATGGGATGGTTATTATACTTATGATTGTAATAGGTATATTTATACTTATTGCGTATAGTATATTGCTTGTATATGAAGCTTTAACTTGCGTAAAGAGTAAAGTGAATAAGGTTTTATTCTCATTCTGGGATATCATATTCGGATTTAAATTGTGATTCATATATTAAAGTGAGAACTATATATATACGTGATTTTATATACTAAAGTGAAAATGGTATTTTAAACTAGTGAGATTTTTGGAATATGAACGGTGTACATATATATATATATATATGTATATGTATATGTATATAACTGAGGATTGCATATATATCTAATCGAGGATAATATCAAATAAAGATTATTTGTTAGCTTATGGTATAACATTGCATCACGTAGGGTAGGTGATAGTTATGAGGACTTAGAGGATGAGTGATATAGATTAGTTAGGCAGGGTAGCTTAACTAGATGGTTTAAAATGTATGCGATAGGTGTGCACTGTTAGAAGAGGGGTGAGGTGTATCTCATGAGAGTGTGATACCCGTTTAAATAAGATAGATTTCAAAATTTAAAATATAGCATTTAAGCACTTGCTAAAATATTTTCAAAACTCGGGCTCTGACCCGTTTCTCTATTTTCCCTCTCTTGCTATATATGTATATATATATTAGGTGTCCAGACACAGGGATGCCTGGATGATGATTCTTTCGAGTCAGATGTTGCTGCAACAACTGTGGATGCATGCAGGTTTATCATAGACGCTTTTATCCTTGTGATATAGATATTAAGCATTGTAGTAACATTCGGGGCGATAGCCCAACTGTATTCATTTATTCTTTTACCGCCTTTTTAGTGCGGCATTCGATTTGGTTGTATTATGTTAAATCGAGTGTTCGGTTATTTTATTTCATTTCAGTTTTTGTATATATAAACTGTGTGAATGCTTTACTTTGTTTGTTTGGATAAAAATATTAGTTAAATAAAATTTTGACGCCAGCCTAATAAGTTATTAGTAATTAAAATTATTTTCGACAGTGATGCTGTGAATAAACCATATGAGACTCCTATTTTAATTTGGTATAGGATTGATCCCCCGGTATTTATTAGGCAGGGTGTCACAGATGGTATCAGAGCATCAGGTTCTAGTATCCTTAGAAGTCTGTGCGGACGTACTACGCTTTCAGCGTTGCTTTCCATTTGATATAGAGCCTTATGATTAGGATTGTTGATTCTTCTTGTGAGATTTCGTTCTCCTGCCATTATATAAGATTATAGTAAATCTTTTGCGTGCTCGTTAAAGATTTGTGTACTGATTGATGAAGAGCGACCACAGAAGGCCATTTCAAGGGCAGCAGGAGGTGGGGCTTAGTTAGAGATAATGAGGACCGCAGTAGAGGTCACTCCCTTTGTTGCATTGTCAAGGATTGCTGCAATGACTACTAAAGTATAGTAGTTATAATTATCCACGTACTGCTGTAGTAGAGAGTGGTGCTAAACCTGAATTTCCCAGTGAAGTAAATTGTGAAAAAAGTTTAAAGGGTCTTGGATAAAGACCATATGTCAAAGTAAAGTCATGCGAAGTAAGTGTAGCTTTACTCAGGGGAATTAGAAGGCTCAGAAGCTTTGTCTTAGAGCAGGGTAAGGAAACACCCAGACGTGAAAATTTGAGGAAATTTTTTTCACTCATTAGAGCAATGTTTAAATGGTGGGAACAGTGGTCACCATATTTGGGGGAGCAGGATGTTTTGCTCGTAGAAGAATCTTACAGACGGTTTTAATCGTTAGTTCCTTTGATTATCAGAAATGAAGAGAATGCCATCCTGAATTATTCATACGAGGATAGGTCAGAGGCCGATAGTGAATGAGGAGTTATAAGGATAAGTAAACTTTGTACCGAATTAAGGTAGGTACAATGTAGAGAGAGTCCTTTAGATGAATGATAGTCTCATTAAAAAAGTGTTGCTAACACTTATGGAGAATTTGTGTTAGTGGAACCCCATTGGTGGACATCCACCCGGGGAGTTCATTGAAATAGGGTAGTTGAGGCCGGTAGTGTGTTTCATTTAGTAGGAGGAGCTGAGGGAACTACAAAGGTGATTGTTAGGATCGAGGCTATAGAGTCCAAGATACTGATAACCTTAACATGGTCAGGGTGGCCAGAAATAGGGAATGTTGCAATGTGGAGTGTATAACCACACGGTTAGCCCCTTCCCAGTAGGAGTTAAAGGAGAAGAGTAGGGTGCCTAGATGGGGCATTGATTAAAGTAGTTTTGTTCAGTTAGGGAAAATGTACCATGTACGGGAACTATTTGGAGTAGCCAGGGTAATTGGTAATAATGTTGTTATGAGTTTCACCTCAGATGAAGGAGGTATATTCTGTGTGACAAGATTGGGTCATAGTATTTTATTAGCCCTAGATTCGTGTGTGTGATTCGAGTTTACTGATAGTATCGGTAACATTATATAGTGTATGTCTATGTGTTTTTCTGCGGTAGCGGGGTTCTATTTTCCTTCATTCGCTGTAAAAGTGGGTGTTGGTATTTTGAATTTATATATGGTTTATACTGCTAATTTTGTGTGTGTTATACGAGTATGGTACTATTGTAAGAGTAATGTATTTGTGGATGATCGGAGCGATAGCAAATTAATAATTGCAAGACTATCGTATCCACAGTTCCAGGGTGGAACTGGTTGGTTATTGCGATATCTCACCTGGATACAGGTTGAGATAACCTTTATTACATGCTTAGATGTAACCTCGATGAGTAGATGTTTCATTTTCTCGACTTTAGTGTGTGGCGACTGTTGATGTAAAAAATTAGATTGCTCTAATTATTCAATCACAGATAAATAAATAAGACAAAGATTTTTAAAGTGGTTCGGCTAGGAATAAAGCCTACGTCCACTGTTATGTTATTGCTGAGTGTTTGTGGAATTCTTGATTACAAGTTCTCTCAAGAAATTCCGGTCCCCTTTGAATGAGGATGATACAAGGTATTTATAGCCTTGAGGCTGTACATGAAAGGTTCGATACATTAAATGACATACATATGAAAGGGTAATACATTTAATGCAGAGTGCGTGCCAAGAATATAAGCATTCAATGAATATCTGAACTGTTGATTATCTGGCAATTAATGATACGACCGAGATGCAGCTCGGACCGCCATAGCTGTTCGCTGATCAGGAGTTCCTCGGAACATTAGAGTACCTCGGTGCGTTATAGTTCCTCGGTGCGATAGAGTTTCTCGGTGTGATAGAGTTCCTCGGTGTGATAGAGTTCCTCGGTGTATTCTCGTTGCTCGGAAAGAAGCATGGTTGGTCGGGAAATGACCTTCCTCGTTGCTATTGTGCCACGTAGATTGACACGTGTCTTCGTATTATTCGTCCACATCAGCATATTAATTTTGGTATCAACAGAAGCCCCCAATGTTTCATATTTCGAATTTTGAGGAGTATGTAACATTCTTTCTCGGTATATGGCAATATTAAATGACCTTCCTGGTTTTCAGGAACATTGTATTCAAATTTCCTTCTTATTTCGCTGTTTTCCGCCTTTTTTATAAGCGCTTCGATCTTCGTGCAATTTTTGTCCTTTTAGCCGCCGGAAGTTCAGTAGTTTCTTTTTGGTAATCATTTCTTTCGCCGCTTCCCAATGCAAAGTATTTAAACTTCTTTGGTAACCATACCGTCGTCTACGTTTTCCATTTTCTGCATTCAAGCTTTCGACTCTCTTCTTCTCTCTTGTGCGTTCATCCTTGTTTCCGTTCGTTGCCAACATACCTCCTTTCTTTCTGTAAGATATTCTTCCTTTCTTCTGTATCTCTTTTATTCAATATGGTTTATATTGTGGAGTCTGTTGAGAAATTCCGTTCTGATTTTTCCATTCCTTCGTGGGTAACTCTAGAGGTTCTTTCTGAGCCTTTAGATTACTTTCGATTGGCTGAGGGACATTGGTTCCCCAGTCTTTTTGTTGCTGAATGTGGTTTTTCCTTTCCACCAAACCCATTATGTCTTGAGTTTTGTCAATATTTTGATCTTGTTCCTGCAAAAATAGCCCCCAATTCATGGAGAATAATTAATGGGGTGCACAAATTAAACCTAACTCATGGGACTCGTATTGGGATCCCTGAAATTATGTTTTGTTATAAATGGGCTATTCTAGATAATATTTATTATTTAAAAACTAGGTATCTGAATAGGGCTCTTGTAGTTAATCTCCCTGACTCAAATAGAGATTATTTTGAGCATGGGTTGATCATAAAAAATTGGCAACATGCGCCTTTAGCTGGGGATGAAGCGTACAACGGTCCCAGATGCCCCCCATATGGCAATGGGATAGGTTTATTTTTCGTTTTATTTTACTTATAAAATTATGCTTTCATCATGTTTGATAAAATGTATGACCGATATTTCATTATGTATCTATTTGCAGTTGATAGCAAAAGAAAAACTCCAAAGGAATCAGAAGTGAATATTAAACATCTGAAACTTATCTGGGGTTTGCATAAGACGATTGCTGACGAGCATATTAGGTCTGCGTCATATTTGCTACAGTATAGGAGTTACACAACCTCTTATACTGCTCGCCCTGTTGAACCAGCTTCAACTCCAGAAGGTTCATCTTCAGATTCTCATATCCCTTTATCTCAAAGAATGGGCAAGAAAAGAGCTCCTCCTGCTCTATTTGATGAAATTTCTTCTGCTGTTGGAGCCAAGAAAGGCAAAACTGATGTCCCAGAAGGGACTAAAAAAGTAGATGCTGGGTCCTCCAAAGCTGCCGAGAAGCCCCCAGTGGCCCCGAGCAAGAAAAATGCTCCTGCAGATGTAATTACAATCTCCCCGACCAAGACCTCTCTGGTTGAAGGTTCTGACCGCCCGTTGAAGAGATTGAGGAAATCATCCTTGGTTACTCCAGCTGAAACTGCCTCTTCTTTACCTGCTAGTGGTACTGATGTTCCAAACATCATTCTTCTAAGCTCTGCAATGAGCACGATTGTACCCGAGGTCCATGGTCTTGATGAAAGAATTCCTAGGGATACGCTGACATCCCTAGCTGCTCGTCACCTTGCTTCAGTAAGTTTCTCATACTTATGATTTCTCTTTCTTTCTCTGAAAGCTTGCATTTTGTATTGACCTTGCTATTTCTCTCATCTTTCAGCTGGTGAATTGTTTTAATAACATTGTGAAGAAGGATGAGGCTATCAAAGCTTCAAGCTCCTCGTCATGTGTAGATGATGCTTTTTTGGGTTTGACCCAGTCTTTAAAGAGATCTCGTCAACAGCATATTGACGAAAAGCTGTTTGGGAGAAGAAATTAGCTGTGGTTGAGGCTGAGAAGGTGAAAATGGCCGAAACCTCCAAGAATTTGGAGGAGAAAGTTAAAGGTTTGGAGGTTAAACATCAGGAATCTGATGATAAGTTGAAGAAGGCAGAGGAAGAATTATCTACCCTGCGAGATATCAAGGTCAAGAAAGAAGAATTGGAGGTGAAGCTCTCCTCGGAGAAGTCGAGGAGAAAAGTTGCAATCAAGAAACATTTCAGTGCTGGTTGGGAGAAAGGATGGGAGAGAGGGATAGCTGCAATGACATCCCAAGTCCAATATGGGAAGTCGAAATACTTCCATGAAGGCTGGGTAGCTGCTCTACAAGAACTAAAGGTCCAAGACGATTCTGATCTATTCCAACAACATCTCCCTGGTCCTCCTCCACCAATTGTGGAAGAAGAAGAAGATGAGCCTGCCTCAGATGAGTCTTCTATGGCTATGGGTGATCAAGTTTCTGCCTCTCAACCCTCTGCCACCGAGGACGTTTCTTCCATGCCTCCTCCTCCCGAGAAGATTCCTACCGATCAAGCTGTTGTTACCACCGAGCAACCGAGCTCCTCGTCCCAGCCTCCCGAGAAAGTCTTGGGGGAGAAGGAAAAGGTGTGAAGTTGTTCGGTATCATTTCTATATTTTCTTGTAATCGAACAATGTAACTTTTTGATGATCTAATAAAATATATCTTTGCTCATCTCTGTTGTTGATGATTTATATTTGTTGATTGTTGTCTTTTTCTCGTCTTTAGTTTGTTGCTAGAATGGAATTGATCTCTTCACATGATACCGAGCTGATGCAGCAATGTCACCAATACTATAAGGCTGGTCATACAATCCTTAGTACATCAGAAATTGTCGACATCCTTGGTCACGGTGCCTCAGAACAAGCAGTTGAGGCTTACCGGTATCTGAAGGATTTTCTTGATAGATCTGTGGCCAATAATGTGGCGTATTACGAACTGATCGAGGAACTTCATGGTTCCATAGAGGATCTCCAAGGTTAGCACAATGAATCAATGGCTTTGTTACACAAAGATTATGAAAATAGATACCAACAACTTTCTTCTGAAACAGGCCATAAGAAGATCATTGCTGGATATGATATTAGGGAAAGGACCCTAAAAGGTGAAGTTGAAGCTTGCAGGCAGATTGCCGAGATCCTGGAACAAGAAAATAATAATTTACAGAAAAAATTGGCTCAATATGAATCTGCTGCTTCATCTTCTACTCCATTAATACCAGTTACTGATGAAGGCTTCTCGTTCTTAGAGGTCGAAAACGCCAAACTAAGGCAAGAGCTGGAGGATTTAAGAAGATCTGCCATTTCTGGAACTGCTCGGGGACGAGGAAGAGGTTCTCGAGGGCGAGGAAGAATCCTCAGCCAAAATGTTGAAGAGGCTCGCACTCAGTCTACTCTGGAAACTCAAGCATTCCAGTTGAAAGTAAAAGACCGTGCTCTGACTGAAATGTCCAATAAAAATCTGTCTCTGGAAGATCAGCTTACATCGACGAAATCTGCCTTGCATAATAAGGATCTTTTTGCCAAAAGCCTTCATGAAAAATTGGATAGATTAACCTTCCAATTCCATAAACAGCCAAGGGAATTCTGGATGGCAGGATACAATGAAGCCCTTGTTCACCTGGATGCTCGTATAGAACATGCCAACAATGAAGGTTACAAGCAAGGATGGTTAAACGCACTGGGTGTGTTAAAATTGGAGCAAGGGCATTTTTTATGGGACTATCATGCTCCATCATTATTAGACCTGCCTGTACCACCTTTCAAATTGGACATGGCATGGATCCCAGCTCGTTCCATTCCTCGTAGCTTGATTTCAAAATACCTTGGAAATTATAGCCTTCATTCTCAGGTTGAATTGTCTCGTCCTGAGCATCTCTTGGATACACCTTCTGTGATGAACGTCAGAATGCTCAGGGATGTTAATTTCATCAATTCTCCTCTTTGCCTAGAGGATCCTCCTGCTGGCGAGGAGCCTGCTTCACAAAATAAAGGAAAGAAACCAATAGAATAGGTTTTCAATGTAACAGTTAGTACATTTATGTAACTTATAATTTATTCTAGATTAATGAAAAGATTTTCATTTTCTGTTTGCCAATTTTGCTATTGTCTTGTGTTTATCAAACACCTTTATATTTGTACATATGTATCTGTTAAAAAGATAACAATAATATTGTTCATTAAGCAACTTAATAAAAAGTTACAAGTATTAGTAATGTTTCTCGATCACTTAATAATAAAGTAATGAGTAAAAATGTTCAAACTGTTTCCAACCAACCAAGGTGGGTAAATAATGTTTGTCGACCAACTACAGTTGATGGGTTTTTATCCCCGACCAGCTATACTTGGTTCAATATAAAAATGCGTCCGACCAACTAAGATCAATAATTCGTCCTCGTCGTCCAACTACAGTTATTGGGTTTTTATCCCCGACCAACTATAGTCGACCAATTACAGTTATTGGGTTTTTATCCACGACCAACTATACTTGGTGTATTTTTGAATATTTTGTTCTTCAAAGAACTCTTTGTAATAATATTACCTCCCGACCAACATAAGTTGTAATATGAGAGTATATTTTTATCTTACCAACCGTAATTGATCAGCTGGTGTAGCTGGTGTACACCTTTTAACCAAAGGAATATTTTTGGCTCCTTAGAGCTGTCCTCCTAACCAAAGGAGGTTGGCTACTTATAGCACTTTTTGGCTCCTTAGAGCTGTCCTCCTAACCAAAGGAGGTTGGCTACTTATAGCACTTTTGCTCCGTAGAGCTGTCCTCCTAACCAAAGGAGGTTGGCTACTTATAGCACTTTTGCTCCGTAGAGCTGTCCTCCTAACCAAAGGAGGTTGGCTACTTATAGCACTTTTGCTCCGTAGAGCTGTCCTCCTAACCAAAGGAGGTTGGCTACTTATAGCACTTTTGCTCCGTAGAGCTGTCCTCCTAACCAAAGGAGGTTGGCTCCTTAGAGCACTTTTGTTGTGTAGTGTATTACACTAGTATTCCCCGAAAAACTTTCAACCAGAAAGAAAATGGCGAAACATCCTCGTTTTATTCATAATGAAAGAAATGCTTTACATTTGACATCACTGATAATACTTGCGCAGGTGTTCAGCATTCCATGCGTTCTTAAATTCCTCTCCTTCTAGAGTTGCTATTCTGTAAGTTCCTGGTCGAACAACCTCTGTAACTCGGTAAGGTCCATGCCAGTTTGCTTCCAGTTTATTCTGCTTCTGAATGACCTTCTTTAGCACATAATCCCCCTCTTTTAGATCACATTTCTTTACCCTTTTGTTGTAAAACAGAGCTGTTCGTTGTTGATAAGCAGCATTCCTAATGGCTGCCTCTTCTCTGACTTCTTCGAGCATATCCAAATCCAGTCTTCTCATCAAATCACTGATCGGAGAATTGAAATTTAACACCCTGTGTGTTGGTAGGCCCAACTCGGCAGGTATCACAGCCTCACTTCCAAATGCTAGCATATATGGTGATTCTCCTGTTGCTGCTCGGGGAGTTGTTCGGTAAGCCCACAAAACTGACTGTAGCTCATTAATCCAATTTGCTTTAGCCTCACTTAACCTCTTCTTCAACCCATTTAGTAATGTTCTGTTCTTCACCTCAGTCTGTCCATTGCTTTGGGGATGGCCTGGTGCTGAATGAAACTTCAAGACGTTCGACTGATGACAATAGGCAGCAAATTCTTCATTATCAAATTGCGTTCCATGGTCTGTGATGAAAGCGTGGGGGAGACCATATCGACAAATGATACTCTTCCATATAAACTGATACACCTTCTCGTACGTCATATCAATTAGTGGTTCAGCTTCCACCCACTTAGTAAAATAGTCTACTGCCACGACGAGATACTTGAACCTTCCTCGGGTCGTCGGCAGTGGTCCAACCAGATCAATTCCCCACATGGCAAATGGCCAAGGTGATGTTATGGGTGTCAACAATGCCTGTGGAGTTCTTCGGATGGAGGAAAAATGTTGGCACTTGTCACACTTCTTAGCATAGGCTATACAATCAGCCCTCATCGTCGGCCAGTAGTATCCCTGTGTCATTACCCTTTACAAAAGTGTCCGACCTGCTACATGAGCTCCACAAGATCCTTCATGAATTTCTTCAATCAATTCTTTGACTTCTGATGGATGCACACATCTCTGCAAACCTGCCATAATTCCTCGTCTATACAAAACACCATTAGTTAACACATACCGAGCAACTTTATACTTCAACTTCTTGGCAGCTAGTTTGTCCTCCGGCAATTCTCCTTCTTCAATGTATGCTCTGATAGGATCCATCCAAGATGGTTTTAAATCAAGGGTAATAATCTTCACCGTCAGATCTTCTTCTATGCTCCGACTTTCTAATACTTCAATGGGTATTGTTCTTCGCAGCTCGGTGCGCGTAGCTGACGCTAGTCGGGCCAATGCGTCTGCTCTAGCATTCTCCATTCTCGGTATCCTCACCAATTGAATAGCATCAAATTCTGTCAATAACTCCATCACTTTTGCATGGTACTTCACCATTAACTCTCCCTTCACTGCATATATTCCCATCATTTGATTCACAATTAATTGAGAATCACTGAAAACAATTACTTGTCGTGCCTCCATAACTTTCGCCAAATGAAAACCTGCTATCATAGCCTCATATTCAGCCTCATTATTGGAAGCTTTGAATTAGAATCTCAAGGCATACTCCATGTCAATATCATCTGGAGAGTTTAAAACAATCCCTGCTCCACAACCAGCCGTGCAAGATGATCCATCTACATATAATCTCCATGTATGTAACTCGTCTTCAAATTTCTTATCTGTTAGAGTTCCTCGGTGAAATATCATCTGTTTTCTTTCATCATCCCCGGGTATCCTTCGTTCCTCGTTGGTCATTTGTTCGCGCCCTTCTACCAACCGGAGTTGGTCGGGGTTTGAATATGATGATTTTTCTACATCCACAAGTCCTTTTACCAACCTTGGTTGGTCTGGATCTGTGTCTGTTGATCCTGTATCGTCCACAGGTAGGTCAGCAAGCACCTTTTGCTCCTCGGGGGTATCAGGGTATGTGAACTCTGCTATAAAATCTGCCACGGCTTGCCCCTTCAACGATGATCTGGGTTCATACACAATATCATATTCACCGAGCTCTATTGCCCAGTACATCAATCTTCCTGATTTTTATGGCTTGTGAAGGGCTTGTCTTAATGGCATGTCGGTATACACAATGATGGTATGGGCCTGGAAGTATGGCCTCATTCTTCTACTTGCTTCAATTAATGTCAGTGCCAGTTTTTCCAGCTTTGGGTATCTGATTTCCGCACCTCGGAAGGCCTTGCTTGTGTAATAAATTGGCTTCTGGACTCCATTCTCCAATCTGATCAACGCTGAGCTAACTGGATTTTTTGATACTGCCAAATATAAGTACAGCTTCTCTCCAGTTATTGGCCTAGACAACAATGGTGGGGCTCCCAAATACTTCTTCAAATCTTGAAAGGCTTTCTCACATTCATCAGTCCACTCAAAACTTTTTCGCAGTGTTTCGAAGAATGGGAGGCATTTATCAGTTGCTCGGGATATAAATCTGTTGAGTGCTGCAACCCGTCCGGTAAGACTCTGCACTTCTTTCCTCGTCGTCGGGGATCGCAACCCTAAAAGAGCCTTGATCTTTTCTGGATTTGCCTCAATACCTCGTTGGTTGACGATGTATCCGAGGAACATTCCTTCTCGTACTCCAAAGGTACACTTCGTCGGGTTAAGCTTCATCTGGTATTTATCCAGTTGATCAAAAGTTTGACTCAAGTCAACCAAATGATCTGCAGCTCTCTTTCTTTTGGTGAGCATGTCGTCGACATAGACCTCCATATTGCGGCTGATTTGTTCGGTAAAAACCTTGTTCATCAACCGCTGATATGTTGCACCTGCATTTTTTAAACCAAAAGGCATAACATTATAACAATAAGTTCCCCTTGGGGTAATAAAAGAAGTACTTTCCCTGTCTTCAGGTTTCATTTTGATCTGGTTGTAGCCAGAATAAGCATCCATGAAGCTGAGTAGCTCGTGTCCCGAGGTAGTATCCACTAGTTGATCAATTCTGGGCAATGGAAAATGATCTTTTGGACATGCCTTGTTGAGATCAGTAAAATCAACACACATTCTCCATTTGTTGTTCTTCTTCTTTACCATCACCACATTTGCCAACCAATCTGGATATTTCACATCTTCAATGAATTGGGCTTTCTGGAGTTTCTCGACCTCCTCTTGTATGGCCTGGTTCTTCTCGGGACTAAACACTCTTCTTCTTTGCTTCACAGGCTTGATCTCCTTATTCACATTGAGTTCATGACATAAGAAGTTTGGATCTATTCCTGGCATGTCTTCATGACTCCAAGCAAAAGTATTCTTCCTGTTTCTCAAGAAAGTTATCAACTCCTGTTTTATATAAACATCCAACGACGATCCTATCTGAGTTACTCGTTCAGGATGCTCGTCGTCCAGGATAACAGTTTCTGTAGATTCCATCACCTATCCTTTTACAAGTTGAGATTCATCCCTAGGGTCAAGAGTTTCAATTTCTGTGCCCTCCTCCACTTGATAAGTAGTAGTCTTTTTCCTTAATTCTTCAAGTTCTTCTTGCTCGGCAGACGAATAATAGCATTCCCGAGCTACTTTTTGATCACCTTTCATAATTCCTACTCCAAAATTCGTTGGGAATTTCAAACACTGATGTACTGTAGATGGAACTGCTTCGAACTTCTTCAATCCAACTCTTCCCATGATGATGTTGTAGGCGGACTGCACATTCTTATCCATCACAAAGAAGCGTATTCTTTCTGTTCGACAAGCAGGCCAAGTTCCAATGAGTATATCCAACTTGATCGTCCCAAGTGGAAAAACTTTCTCGCCAGCAAAACCCAGAAGGGGTCTGTGATAAGGTTCCAATTGAGATAATTTTAAATTTAAGCTATCAAAGCATGAATAGTACATGATGTCTGCCGAACTACCATTGTCTACTAACACCCTTGAAATGACCACATCCTTCATCCTCATTTTGATCACCAAAGGATCATCATGAGGGTAAAGAACACCTGCCAGGTCGTTTTTTGAAAAACCAATCACTAGCTTCTCTTTGTTTACCTTCCTCGGACGATCATCCTCGGCCAGGTTTATTCGCTGAATGTATGAACAATCTTGAGCCTCTCCGAGGTAAGCTTTTCTTTCTGCAGTAAGGTCTCCTCCTCCTGCATCTCCTCCTGTAATAACATTACAATCAAATGACCCAAAACGTATGGAAAATACCTCTCGTTTAGGTTTCCTTGGCTTCTTGGGAAGATCGGGGTCATCATCTGGATCCTCTTCATGGTCCCTCCTCTTTTTCTCCTCTGCACGACGAGGAGATCTAGATCTCTCTCTAGTTCTATCATCATTCTTCCTTTCACCTCTGCGATCTACATACTTTGATAATTTTCCTCTTCGGATGAGTGTTTCAATCTCGTTCTGAAGGGCTATACAATTTTTGGTCATATGGCCATGATCTTTGTGAAACTCGCAATATTTGGCCTTATTCCTCAGGTCGGGATTTGTCTTCAGTTTCTCTGGCCACTTGATTTCCTCGTTATTCCTGATTTCTTCCAAAACATGATTAATACCCATTTTCAATGGAGTACAATTATCATACTTCTTTAGGACTTCCAACTTCATCCTGTTATTCCTGGAATGTTTGTCACCACCATTACCTTTCTGATCTTTCTTCTTAGAGTTGTCGACCTCCACTTTAACTTCTTTATCCATATTCTTCTTCGCAGCCATAGCCTCCTCGGCATTCATGATTTTGGCCGCCTTTGCCATCAACTCCGACATATTTTTAGGTGGATCTTTGGCCAAAGTGTAGTACAGCTTGTTAGGCAGCAAACCACTCATCAGAGCAGTGATTGCTGTCTTTTCTTCATAATCTATGACTTCCAACTTCTCATTATTGAAACGAGTTATGTAATCTCTAGTACTTTCACCTGATTTTTGTCTAACACTTAGCAAGTGTGCTACTCGCTTTACCGGCTTTGCTCCAAAACAAAAATTGCCAATAAACAACTCGGCTAACTGAACAAAAGTTGAAATCTTACCCCGAGGAAGATTATTGTACCATATCTGTGCAGATCCGGTAAGAGTTCCCGAGAATGCTCTACACCTCATCTCGTCGGGGACAGCGTAGATATCTGCAGCAGCTTGGTATTGTTCTATATGAAGTACGGGATCTGTCTTTCCATCATACTTGGGGGTCACTACAGGTGCTTTGAATTTCGACGGTGTAGGGAAATCCACAATGGCTTGCACAAAAGGTGTCCCTTGAACAAAAGTTCTCTGTAAGGGGTTCCTTGCTTTAGCCATTTCTCCCAATCTATCCTCCAACCGTTGAATAGAACCTTTCCATGCTTCATTTCCTTCCTCAGGCCGCCTAGTCCGAGCAACTGATCGCTCCGACGTAGCTTCCTGAGATTTATCTCGACGAGTGGCTGGTCGAGATTATTCAGATCCTTCTCTTAAACCTGGTGGTAGCCGAAAACTCTTTGATGGAGCTCTAGGTGGACTCATATTTCTCCTTGGTCCTAACCGACTAAAAGGAGACACTCTGCTTAACCTTTCCAAAGCGCTAGTTCTCTTCGGAGAGAGAGTGATACGTTGATCTGTATCCGTAGCCCGTATCGATGAAGTTCGCCCAGGTTGATAAGAAGAATCATTAGACTCCTCATTGCGATATGACCCAGTACGTCTAGATTACGATTGCCTATGATCACTCCTTTGCCCTGAATAGGTAGGTGCACCGCCCTGAAGAGTTTGAATGAGTTGCCTCATAGATTCTTGCATGGCGGTTTGTCCTTGAGCCAGATTCGTCATAATTCCAGCCAGATCTGGGGATGCAGATGGATTTGGAAGATTTCCAATATTTCCAACATTTCGATTACTGGATTCTGGATTATCTGCCATTGGTGATAAATGATTTTTATGAAAAATGATAATAACAGTCGTTTCCCACAGACGGCGCCAATCTGTTGATGTAAAAAATTAGATTGCTCTAATTATTCAACCACAGATAAATAAATAAGACAAAGATTTTTAAAGTGGTTCGTCTAGGAATAAAGCCTACGTCCACTGTTATGTTATTGCTGAGTGTTTGTGGAATTCTTGATTACAAGTTCTCTCAAGAAATTCCGGTCCCCTTTGAATGAGGATGATACAAGGTATTTATAGCCTTGAGGCTGTACATGAAAGGTTCGATACATTAAATGACATACATATGAAAGGGTAATACATTTAATGCAGAGTGCGTGCCAAGAATATAAGCATTCAATGAATATCTGAACTGTTGATTATCTGGCAATTAATGATACGACCGAGATGCAGCTCGGACCGCCATAGCTGTTCGCTGATCAGGAGTTCCTCGGAACATTAGAGTACCTCGGTGCGTTATAGTTCCTCGGTGCGATAGAGTTCCTCGGTGTGATAGAGTTCCTCGGTGTGATAGAGTTCCTCGGTGTATTCTCGTTGCTCGGAAAGAAGCATGGTTGGTCGGGAAATGACCTTCCTCGCTGCTATTGTGCCACGTAGATTGACACGTGTCTTCGTATTATTCGTCCACATCAGCATATTAATTTTGGTATCAACAGCGACCTTAGAGGTATGATTTAAGGTATGCAGGATTTATTGTTAAGCTATGAGTTTAAGCTCATTGTTGTTTGCGCAAAGGACTTAGTGTTAATGCAAACGCCTTGTGGTATGTCTCCAAGAAAGAAGTAGAAGTTTGTTGATAAATGTGATGGGATTATCCCGGTTGCTTATTTGAAGCTAACGGACCTCCACAACCGACAAAGTTAAGTAGTAGTGTATCAAAGGGGTTCCTTATTTGGATTTCGCTTGCGAGACACTCCACCCATGAACCTTAACGACGTCGAGAGTGGAGAGATGTTATGGGATGCAAGGATGTTGGTTTTGATGATAAGTTACCTAGTGTGGAGAAAACACTATAAACTGAGAGCCGTGTGAGGATCGTATGCTTATGGAGATAAAAGTGATGTGGAAAAGGACGTTAATGGTTCTCACCCCGTAAGTAAATGGGTGAGGCAGGAGTTAGAAAATTAATCTGAGGCTTATAGCTAGGCCTTGAATAGAAGGTAAATTCTGAGATAATATGTTTTGGGTAGGATGTTCATAACACTTTTGCAGAGAGTAGGATCCCCAATTAGTTAGACTTTCCATTTTGCCAAGATGGAAGGACACAGTGGTAGAAGTACGTTAGTAGGTTAACGAGGTAGGATTTAGAACATCCCGGTTGTGTGCCTTAGATTGTTATATCTCAATGATCGACAATGCGAGGAAGTAGTATAACGAGAGGATTTCTTGTCCGGATTTCTCTTTGCGAGATGCCCACGCATGAAACCGAGCGAATGTCGGAAATAGAGAGAGGTATTGGGCACTAGGGATATAGTTAGTATAGTACTCATTTTATGTGTGTAGGAAACATATCGATCTTAGGATTATTGGGAAGTAAGGCAATAAGGAATAGTGGCGCCGATATAAGGAGATAGTTGTAAGTTAACCACAAAAAGATCGGCGGGTTACCCTTGAGAAGATTATTGAGAATACCCAGGTGTTAGTGCCAGGCCACGAAGGTGAAGCCCATTTTTAGAGAGAGTGTTACATGTGTGACGTTTGCAATAGTGTGCTGATAGGCACAGATTATAGGGTGTATACGTACCTTGGTAAGTTGATTTTTATATACCGCCAGATATAGAAGGGGCGTAGTATATAAAGCTGAAGAATATGCTTTGAAGCAGTTATGGGTTAGATTGAACGTCGTAGGAGGCACGCGATAACCCAATGGTGTAGGTGCAATAAGATTTAATACACCTAAGATAAGCGAGAAGACTAATGAGAAAAGTCAAGCGCTAGTGTAGTTTCCTTTTGAGGGAAATTAGATGTCCCGATGTAGATGACCAAACGCTTAGAGTCGTGATTCTCATGTGAGATTTATACGTTCGAGCGGCAGTTATAGAAGTACTAAGTGCAATATGCCATTGTTATAGTTGATTTTACGACCGAGGTAGTGCATTAGCAAGTATGGATTTAGTTAAGCTTGTGGTTAAGCTAGTGCGTTATAGTATAAACCTTGAGATAGGTGGGTATCATGAACGAGTGCACTAGGATGTAGTGTGATTAGCGATCCTAGGTTGGTAGTAAAGGTCGTATCCAAATTTTGGGGACAAAATTCCATTGTAAGGGGGGGAGAATGTAATACCCCGTACTTTTATGGATATTTAAATTACATAAGTGAGTGTAATTTGAAAATTTGAGGAATTTCTGTGAATAATAATTTTGGAGTTTAAGACTGTTAAATGTTTACCGACGTGTGTTACATTTACTTTTGGGACTAAGTAAATAAGTCGGATTATTTTAATTACTTGTCACAGTTGGGTAAAGCGACAAAGGAAAATATTTTAATTGGAAAACACACGTATTCATGTGTTGGGTTTAAATAGTGAATTTTAGTTAAGTGAATCGAATAGAGATTTCGAGTGCGCGGTTGGTTTCAGAATGGCGGAGATAGTCAGAATAGAGTATCCGGGGGTAGTGTTTAGGTTCCGGGGACTTTTGAACTAATAGGGACTCGTAATTGAGCAAATGCGTCATTTTTGGGTTTATAAGGGGTAAACCATTATTTCTCTCTTTATAAAAGGCACGAGAGAGTGGGAGAAAGAAAGAAAAGAGGGAAAAGAAAGAGGAGAAAAAAGGAAGGAAGAGAGGAAGAAGAAGAGGAGATTTCAGCCAAACTCCGCGGGATTCGACTTGAGGTCGTCAGATTTTATCCACAAGGCAAGTGTTTACTTGCTTTATCATTTTAAGCATATATCTCATATTATAGTTGGTAGTGATAAACTATAAAGATTCTCGGGTTTGGTTTTCTTGAATCAAAACGAGTTTTTCGAAAGTTGAACGATTAAAATCGGATAAAATCTCATATTAGGAAAACTTTGGAATTTCTAGAAATTAGTTGTTGATTATTGGTTCTATGATGATTAGAACCTATTTTTCTTGAATATATATAGTTGGTTGTGATTAAATAAGGTTGGGAGAAGAAATAAAAAGATTGGAGGTGTATTAATGGAGGTTTGGGATTTTTGGAGAAGAAGGTGCATAGTGACACAGTGTCAGTTCCGAATCGATTTGGCCAGGAAGTGAATCGATTCGGCTCTTGGTCAAAAAATAAAATTTGTAGATCCTTTCGATACAGTAGCGTGGGCACCGACTGAGTATTTTTTTGATTTTTTTTAAGGGTGTCTGAGGTCAAAATCGTTAATCAGAAATCCAACCTGACATTGGGAGAAAAGTAATTGATGTGTTAGTTAGAAATCAGTCTTAGGATGATTATAGTGGTGTTGGTTGAGGTTAGAAACCATTAAATGGAAAATGGGTTGATACTTGGGTATTTTGGAGAAAATGAAATTGCCCAAACAGTGCCCTCCGAATAGGGCGAATCGATTCGGATCTAGACCGAATTGATTCGCATAAGGGGACCTAGAAGGATGTCTCAGGCAGAATCGATTCGGATTGAGATCGAATAAATTTTCCTTTGAGGACCTGCATCTAGAATACTTTTCAAATCGATTCGGATGGGAACCGAGTCGATTCGCTAGCCCGAATCGATTCGCATTTTTTGAATTTGAAAGTTTTCCTTCTTTGAGTTTAGGGGGTGTTAAATTGCAATTGGACATTATCATGGGGGATTCTAGTTATGATATTAGGACTTCTAGATGACGGTATTGAGGGTGAGTAAACTTTGGAATGAAAGAGAGAACCTTGGATTGTTTTAGTGTACAATCCGAGGTATGGACTTAATGAATGTTCCGGTCGAACAACGTTCGGGAGAGGTCTTCGGCAAGTGTGTATAGAGAATACTTATGGGTTTAGTATTTTAAGCATATGAATGCCTATATACTATTACGAATGGGATCATTCGAGGTTATTAGGTATCGCTACAAGAGTTTGGCAATTATAGCCATATATATATTAAGAAGGGATATATATTATATATATGGAAGTTGTTACAGTATATATATGATATGATATGAATAAAAATCTATTTGTATGTGACTGGTATATTTGTACTTTAGAGGATGGTTCCACAGGCTTCCCCGGGCATAGGGATGGATAGCCAGGTTATATATTTTCTCTAGTGCGATCCAGGGAGGTTGAGCGATGTGGGTGAATCCCCTGACTTGAGGAACGGGAAGAGTGTATCCCCAGGCCATATCGTCCCGCATACGAGTGCAATAGATTTATTCCACTTTCAGGAGGGAATATGGCCGCCTCCACCGTTGTTTATTTTTACCATGACCATGAGTGAGTCTGGCTTGGTACCGTGGTTGATTGAGTAAACCCGGATGCGGATAGACACTATGAGACTGCATCCTCGAGTTATAGATCAGTGGGATGGTTATTATACTTATGATTGTAATAGGTATAATTATACTTGTTGCGTATAGTATATTGCTTGTATATGAAGCTTTAACTTGTGTAAAGAGTAAAGTGAATAAGGTTTTATTCTCATTCCAGGAGATTATATCCGGATTTAAATTATGATTTGTATATTAAAGTGAGAACTGTATATATACGGGATTTTATATACTAAAGTGAAAATGGTATTTTAAACTAGTGAGATTTTTGGAATATGAACGGTATATATATATATAACTGAGGACTGTATATATATCTAATCGAGGATAATATCAAATATAGCTTATGTGTTAGCTTATGGTATAACATTATATCACTTAGGGTAGGTGATAGTTATGAGGACTTAGAGGATGAGTGATATAGATTAGTTAGTCAGGGTAGCTTAACTAGATGGTTTAAAATGTATGCGGTAGGTGTGCACTGTTAGAAGATGGGTGAGGTGTATCTCATGAGAGTGCGATACCAGTTTAAATATGAGAGATTTCATATTTTAAAATATGGCATTTAAGCACTTGCTAAAATATTTTCAAAACTCGGGCTATGACCCGTTTCTCTATTTTTCGTCTCTTGCTATATATATATATATATATATTAGGTATCCAGGCACAGGGTTGCCTGGATGATGATTCTTTCGAGTCAGACGTTGCTACAGCAGCTGTGGATGCAAGCAGGTTTATCTTAGACGCTTCTATCCTTGTGATCTAGATAAGAAGCATTGTAGTAACATTCGGGCAGATAGCCCAACTGTATTCATTTATTCTTTTATCGCCTTTTTAGTGCGGCATTCGATTTGGTTGTATTATGTTAAACCGAGTGTTCGGTTATTTTATTTCATTTCAGTTTTTGTATATATAAACTGTGTGAATGTTTTACTTGGTTGGTTTGGATAAAAAGATTAATTAAATAAAATTTTGATGCCTACCTGATAAGTTATTAGTATTTAAATAGGTTTTCGACAGTGATGCTGAGAATGAACCATATAAGACTCCTGTTTTAATTTTTGTATAGGATTGATCACCTAGTATTTTATTAGGCGGGGTGTTACAGTATCGAGTATGATTTTATGTAGAAAGATACCTTATAGTACTCCTCAATATACTCATAAATACTCGTCCATATCCTCTGTACAACATAAATAGCATGAGAATATGGAAAACATCTTATCTGCCAACTCTTACAAGAATAAGTTCTTTCTTCTAAGTCAACCGTTGGTCACACTTATGAATGAACTTCAAATACATGTTGACTTGAGCGACTAATTGTCCAATATTGGCTATTATTCCAATTTTCATTCAGTAACTTTTGAAAAAAAGGACATAGCTCATTTGTCCAAGTGTCAGATTCAAGTTTGCATTGAAATTCATAATCTTCACCCTCAATTTATCAAGCATATTCATTACTGGTAAATGCCTTTCCTCCAAAATCCATGAATTGAATGACTCCACAACACTAGATGCCATGTCATCATACCATTTACTAGGGATGTATGCACATGACCAATTCTCGGGAGGCAAATTATTAATGAAATCAACAACACCAGGTCCTCCTTCCTTTTTTAATGCTTCAATATTCTTATAAAATTCATCTACTGAGACAGCATATGCACAAGACATAAAAATTCCAACTTTTGAAATCCACCACAATTCCCACGAATTTTCTTCTTTATATTCCCTTGTAAATGATGTATATAGTAGGAATGTGCAGACATTAGGAAAACCCTCGAAACAGCTTCAATTAATCCATTGTTTCGATCAGATATAAACGTTATGTTTCGATATTGATCAACCACTGCATTATGGAAATTGACAAGAAACAACATCCAGTTATCTTCCGTTTCAGAATCAACAGCATCATATGCAACAGGAAAAAGGCCTGAAATATGAAAATATATCAAAGTTAAAATAAATAACATATCCATGTAGAACACATCGTAAATTGATGCTGCTGGCGCAAACCTTAAAACAGATAGGAAATATATTACGTGTTTACTTTGGATTGTTTGCAAATTACAAGAAAAAACATAAAAGTGTACAGTACATGTGATCAAGATACAAAGACATGCACGTTTACTTTACAATCTTTTGCTTGTACTTTGAATTGGTTTCAAATAACAACACTATCATCAAAGTACACGCATAAAAATGTAAAGTACACGTGAACTAAATAAAGACATTCAAAGGCACTTTACATTTTTTTGCGTGTACTTGGCTTTATTTCAAACTAACAACACATATCATCAAAGTACACGCATAAAAATGAAAAGTACACGTGGAATTAATAGAAACATTCACGTGTACTTTACATTCTTACGTGTGTACTTTAGTTTGTATTCAACATAACAACACATCATCAAAATACACACATAAAAATGTAAAGTACACGTGAACTAAAAAAATACATTCGAAGGTACTTTACATTTCTATGCTTGTATTTTGATTATCTGCAATGGAACAAACAAAATTTGAATGCAATACACAAAATAAAATATTTAGGATTAATTTACCATGGCCCCCATTCCTTGCAGTTGCTGACAATATTATTTTATGGTAACGGCTCTTCAAAAAGGCACCGTCAAGAAATAAAACAGATCTGTAGTATTGAAATCCATAAATACATCCTCTAAACATTACAAATATTCTCTTGAATTTTTTACTCTCATGTTCCACATCAAGGATGCAATGCGATCCAAGATTATACTACAATAGAAGTTCACGATAATTATTCATTATTGCATAAAAAACCTTTTCATCACCATGTATATCAACAACAACCATCTCTTTCGCACGCCATGCATGTTCATAGGCTATATCGAGACCGTAATTCTTCTTCATATCTCTAACTATATCAATTGGTCTCAGTAGTGGGTTATCTCTAAGATTATCGGCTACCAATGTTGAAACCAACTTGAAGGCTATCATTTTGATCGACGAACTACGAAAGACACCTCTACATGTATGCTCATTATTCAAACTTCGTATGTAAAAGTATCCATTTATTGTAGATAATGAAGCATGAATTTTGTACATGCAATTCTCAGTAGTCTTTTTACAGCATTCAACCGTCACTCGAGTTTTATCATTCTTCAAATACATATACTTGAACCCAACCTCAACAGCATACTTTCGTAATTTATCCTAAAATTTCACTACACCTCCTTCAAAACACTACTGCTCATGACCTATATATGTCTTCCAATCATTGGAAAGATAGACTTTCAACTTACTTGGCTCCATACCTCCAAGATAAAAGTCATTTTCAATGCCACTATTAAAATCATTTGCAGTGCCCGATGATAAAGATTCTAACCTCTGTGTATTTGTATCACCACAGTCAACCCTCTCAGAACATGTATTACTGCAGTCAACCCCTTCATAAATTTGATTAGACCATTCAACCCGTTCACGACATGTATTACTTGGCAATGCTAATGCATCAATGGCATATATCCAAATGAAATCAGCTTTCACGATCAATTGGGACAACAACATACAACGAACATCGTTGTCACAAACCAACATGAACCAACATTCATCACTAAATGAAAGCCTCAATGAAAAACGCCCAATTGTCAAATCAGTAAACCTAATACACAACTCATTGCATATGAAATCTAATGAGCTATTTTCAAATATTTCAATACAAGCCATATTATCCAAATTACAACACCTTGTTAGTACACTACTTACCATAATGTCCTGTAGTAAAAGAAAGACGGAAATTATTTACCTCAAGGTCAACAATTATAAAAATGTGTGTGATAGTTGAACAATAGTAGTAATTTAATGCACGAAATATCAAAATGTTTATAGATAATTAAGAGTAAATTACAGGCACTGTTTATAAAGTAAACGTGAAGCTATAAATTACACGTACCTTTTTTTAAAAAAATATTCACGTCAACTTTATAAAAAATGCGTGTACTTTACAAACTGATGTCAAATTGGTTAGTTCTGTTGGCGCGGACCCATATCAATAAGTGGTTCAATGCTAACTCAAAATCAAGTACGCTTAAAATTAGTATGAAACATCAACAATTCTACATGTAACCGTATTTTAATACCCGATTGAAAACACATGTTTATATGTCAAATTGTTTAATTCTGCTGGCGCGGACCCATATCCATAAGTGAATCAATGTAAACTCAAAATCAAGTACACTTAGAATTAGTCTTAAACATCAATAATTCTACACGTAACCAAATTTTCAGACAGCATTGAAATAGCATGATTACGTGGTGTTTCAAGATTGTGTAATTCCGCTGGCGTGGAGCAATGTCCATAAGGGAACTAAACGATTTCAACAAGCACGTAGGCATGCGATTTCAATGCCATCTAAAAATGTGTCACACATAAAATTAGTCTTAAAACATGTCCAGTATATTAGTATTGTGTTTTGATTTTATCTGTTTATGAATCAAAATACAACATTTTACATAAATATATATATAAAAAATCATTTAGAGAATATTGAAATTCATTCAGCACATACAATTAACAATTACAATGATGTCATTCACTCGAAATGAAATACATACATTAAACTATTGTAAATGATCGAGTTATAAAATAATTACTGATAAATATAAACTTATATATGATAGAATCAAAACATAATTACATTAAAAACACAAAATAAAAACATATTCATACAAAACATATAAAAAGTTATTCAATCATATGAATTACGGAATTACAATGAGTTTATTGAATCAAAACAAAGTTCATTGACCTATTGAAATCGATCGAAAATAGAAAAAACAACTGTTGATAAAGATAAACTTACAAATGATAGAGCCAAGTGATGCAGGTAGAATCGATTAAGAAGGCTGTAATCGATTATTGGACAGACGAAAAAAGCAACAAGATTGATGTTATTTTCGATTTCGGAGAATAGTAGTTAGTTGTAGAGAAACCTCTAATAGCCGATCAGGTTTATGATTTTTTTAGAATGGGGGTATTTAAATGTGTACCTAATCGTTTAAAATTTATTTGACTGATTTTTTTTATCCAAAATTGTAAATCAAAGGGCTAACCATAAAAACCTATATTTTTTATATCCATGTCAATTTCCAACGTGTTCACAAACCTAGCGAAATATTGGAAATTCATAAAGGAAAACTTACCGTGTCAAATCAACAATGAAAAGTCAAGTTCCACAACACCCTTCATTAAAAGGGAAAAAGAACTTACAATAATCCTAGTTGTTCATATTTCTCTGGGAAAATATCAAGCTTCCATAGAACTTGAACAGTTATGACTTCAAGCTTTCCACAATTATGTTGAAAATGATATAAAGGAAGAAGTTTCTACATGATTACACACACACACACACACACACACACACACACACATATATATATATATATATATATATATATATATATATATATATATATATATATATATATAAAATACCCATTGCAAAAAGATTACAAGACTCCTTTTATTCTTATTTTTGGAGAGACTGATTCTTATGAGTCAAATTCATTCCATACACTTAGGTAGGGGTGGTCATTTTCAACGGACACGATAACATGACTCGAACACAACAGAATATTAGCAAGTTATGGTTGGTTATTTTTTGACATGAACTTGGAGTCGACGGGACAAGCGAACTTGAGTAATAAAGTCATTAGTATCAAACACTAAGTCTTAATTTGGTTGCGCAAATTATTTGACTATGTAAATTGGTTCATCGTGAATTAATGAATTGTAAATGAGTTTAAATCTAATTTTACGCAATGTTCGGTAATCTGGAATTGATGTTAAGATTCTATGAGTAAAAAAGATAAAATCAAATTAAGAGAGAGAGGAGGAGGGGGAAGGGATGGAAAACACTTTATGTGACTCTTATTTCAAATGGATGCATTTTCGTTTTTTGTGAAACGATCAAATTTCATATTTTACACATAAGCTAAAAGGGAACAATTGAAGAATCATCTTAATAATGAAACCAAACACAATTAATGGATCAATTCGTAAATGGACCAATTTATAAATTGGTCAATTTATAATTTTGGGACAACCAAACGGGGCCTAATAATATGCAAATGACACGAATCAACTTGTTTACATGATATTGTGGTAACAATATATATTGAATATATTTTATATGTTGATTTCATTATATAATTTGAAGACATTTTACTTATTTGTTGCTAATATTTGGCATTAATAAACTCTTAGGCGCCGTTTGGTTGTCCCAAAATTATAAATTGACTCATTAATAATTGATCCATTTACAAATTGAATCATTAATTGTGTTTGGTTATCTGAAATTGGATCATTTCACAAAAAAACGTAAAATGCATCCATTTGAAATAGAAGTCACATAAAATGCATGCTCCTCTCTCTCTTTCCATCCCTCCCCCCTCCCCCCCCCTCCCCCTCCGCTTTCTCTCTTAATTTATTTTTATCTTTTTTTCCTCATAGAATCTTAACATCAATTTCAGATTACCAAACATTGCGTAAAATTAGATTTAACTCATTTTAAATCCGCTCATTTACAATTCACAATGAACCAATTTACATAATCAAACAATTAGTGCAATCAAACAGGGCCTTAGTTTATAATAGGTCTATGAGACTATGAGTGGTATGCTTAATTGAGAGTGGAGATCCTAGTCCTATATTATCGGTTATGGGTTATGCATGACGATTAATAAGAGGTCGATTTGAGTTGGACCGGATGGGGTTGACTAGTATTTGACGCGAACTGGACATGATACACAAACGCCAATTTCCACCCCTACACTTAGGTGTAACGACAAGGTCCTAGATTACATGTCAATTTTCATATAACCATCCCACCTATGATTACCAAAATATATTATAATTCTAAATTTGGTACTTTTTAATTAAGTGATACACTTCATCTGCAAAGTGTCATAAATACTCAAAAAATGTTTTAAAAGTTCATAAAAAAGCATCATGAAAGAACATATATGGAACTCTTTGGGTACCAAACCTATATTACGTAAAACTTTTAGGGCCAAAGTCACCATACGCGTAACAGACAGGAGCCGAAGGCTAAAAAATAAAAAATAAAAAATAAAACCACATATAAGTGAACACTCATAAAAGATTAAATGTTTTCATGATTACTTTATCAACAAAATGATCTGCAGATCGTAATGAATTAACAACCTTGAAAATTTAATATCTTATTGGAAAAACCATATATCCTCAACTATGATGTTTCAAAACTGAACTTTGATTACAACAACAATAATATGACTTTAATTTAAGGTTATACAACCTGTCAACTTTGCCTATAACTTTTACAGGGATGCGGACGAAGCTTAAAATACGTCTCCAGACTAGAGTTATCCTTCTCTTTCGTTTTCTTCACTCTTAATTGATTTTCACACCATACAGGAACTCACGTAAAATTTCTTCCACTCAATGCTAGAGAAAAACTTGAGGCCATATTTGGTTCAAGATGAAATATGTTTTATCTAGGTGAAAGTGAATTTTAAAATTTCTTCCACTCCATGAAAGTGAATTTTAAAGTTGGACAAGTTGAGAAATATTTCGCTTCGAATCAAATAGGAGGAATGCAACCGATGTATAGATGACATGACAAAAGAATGGAATCTCAATTTAAAATAAATGAGAAAATATGGGTTAGAAGAGAGAAAGATAAACATTTCAAAGTTTTGGTGAACGTGTGTCCATACTACTGTTGTCTTCAATATTTTCAACCCAATGGGTCCTTAAAAAAATTATCTGCTACAAAAGAAATTTATCACATTGGCTCTATAAATCAAGGATCGTGGTATATTGGTTGTGGGGCCCACTTAAGATGCAAAGTTATCCTTCCCGATTTAGCCCCATCTAGGTGTAAAGAATCTGTGAATTCCTCCTCTAATATAACTCTAGTTAGTGTCATTATGCATGTTCCCATCTTGTCCTGCAAAATTTAGTTTGATAAAATATGGGTTATAACAATGATAAAATATGGGTTATTTGGGTTTTGGACCTCATCGATTCTTTGATATTGACTTTGGCCCCCAACAATTTCACATATTGGGTTTGACCCCTAAGATGACTTTTAACGACGAAAAAAGTGTCGCAAAAACTACTTGGTAATTTTTTTGTGATACTTCTTTCGTCACTAAAAATCATTTTGGAGGCCAAACCCCAGGAAATAAAAATTACAGAGGTTAAACTCAATTACAAAGATTTAATAGGAGCCAAAACCCCAAATTGCCCAAAAAATATTATAAGAGTACAATTTTAGCACAGATAAGTGTCCAGTTCCCATAGAAGTTGTGAGTAAAGCACTAAGGGAAAATTAATGCCTATTTAACTCTTAGTCTATGTTGACTAGTGTTGCATGTTTTCCATGGAAACAATTATTTTTCTCACGATGAAAAAATATGACACGTACACTTCTTTTTCACTTTATTAGTCTATGTCCAACTTCTCATAAAAATGATTTTTTTCTCAATATTTTTCCAATTTCGTAATCAAATGCACCTTTAGTTCTCGTTTGATTAAAGTTTATGTTCTTTTCGAAATCTTATATTAGTAAATCCACATTGAAAATATAACCATCAGGAAAACATGGTGGCTACTTAGGACACCACATAAATTACTCTTTAACACCACATCATGTTTAAAAAAGTAGTTGTGCTTCCTGTTTAAATGATAGTGCATGATGTCGTGGTAGAGAACAATTTTGGAGGTTTATCATGCGATTCAGACTCTTGACATCAAATATGAAACTTTGCATGTGGATTTACAAATCTAAGATTTCAGAAAAGCACAAAAATATTGAAACAAACTAGCATACTTTAGAAAAAAAAAAGTTTCCCCCTGGTGACATAATGAAAGATAAAAGAGTATAGGTTTACCTTTCCAAAAATGTCATGATCCCAAACTTCTAACATTAGCAAATCATGTAATCCATCCTCAACAACGAAGTCAAATGTTTGATTCCAAACTGGATTCAAGGTGTTTTGTAAAACCTGATAATAAAGAAAGTATAAGATTTATAACCAAAATAGTCTCATGTAAAGTACATCAACAATTGGTTTAATGTTGGTTGAGGAAAATTTGATGATCTTTTAGGTGTTGTATTCAAAGAGTGTAGTTGATAATTGAGAAGGGAAAAGAAGATTTATATTCCAGGTAAAATTAAACTCTTTCGGTTCGAAAGTACAAGAAATTCCATTTGATTCCTCGACCTCATTTGGTTCAAGGTGAATTTCTCCTCACTTGGTGAAAAGTAAAATGCTGAAAAGTATTTTCACCCATTTAAAGTTGAAAACTTTGTTTGTATAATATTGTAAATAAGAAAACACGATATAATCATGTGATTTAAGCAAATATAGGGAACACAAGTTAACTCCGAATTGATGAATTTTTATTTTGTTGCACAGAGGTAAATAGACAAGCGAAATTGCAAAAAAAAAAAAGAACTTTCAGATTTTTGAAGAGTTCCAATAATCCACTGAACTATCCATATTGTTGGATATACCCCTTCTGGGATTTCTTAGCCAAGTTTTTATAGTGCCATATAAGGGGTGTTTGTAATAAAATTGATAGTTTAGGGGGTTTCTTCAACAAACATAGTTCGGGGGTGTTATTTTCACGTTAGACGAAAAAATATTTCACCCTGAATCAAAAGGGACCTTAATATTAAGGCTAAATATCAGTAACCCCCTGTACTATTTTTGTTTTCAGGTCGCCCGTTGCCTTTTTTACCCGACGGTCCTCCCCTGTACTTTTGACCCTTTCCATTTTGGCCCAATTTTGTTGACTGAGCTAACATTGGTGGAAAAAAGACAATAATAATCTTTAAACAAGTCAAATACTCCTTATTTTAACTGTGTATAACCTTATTCCAATTATTTGTATAACATATCCATCATTGAGTCTTGTTCCAATGTGAAAAAAGGACTAAAACTTGTTCCACGAACAAATATAGAAAAAAAACTAATTTATAGCAAATTAGGCTGCCTCTCTTTCTCTCATTCCTACCTCCATCCCACCCCGCTCACCACCACCCAAGTACATGAGTTGGTTTGTCGGGTAAAAAAGCACAGGTGGGACCTGAAAACCAGATATACTACCCTAATAATAAAGGAAAGAATAACAAAATTCTCAAAAAATAAAGAAACCATTGGTCATCGTTTCCAAGATCAAAACACAGTGTAATAAAAAGTGGATGAGTAATACTACGTATACTCTTTTCTGTGAACTTTTTTTGTTACTCATACACATTGGCTGGTGTTTGTAATTCATATGACCCCATTGCAAACACCAACCAATGTGTGTTTAACACATCAGCTGGATAACAAAAAAAAGTTCATAGAAAAAGGGTAAAACTATTATTAGTCAAAGTGAATATTCAAAATCTCACCCTTGTCTTTTGTTTCAGCTCAGATTTCTTCATTACAAGTACTACATAGGGATCAGACTTTCCATTCAAATCTGCAGCCATCAAGTCCTCTGCAAATATAACTGTTACAGAAAGAACTCCCCTTACAATCACATCCTTTTTCTTTTGTGACACGTATTTTGCAAGATCAACTTTTTTTGTTCCATCATCATCAGATTTGAGAGCCTTTTCTAATTGAGTCAATCTAAACTCGCAGTCAGAAGGATTTATAAATATACTTGCCATGCCAAAAGGGTAATACAAAAGCTCCAAATGCACCTAAAGGTCAAGAATATTGAAGAAAAGATAACAAGTTTTAGAATGAATGAAGAAGTAGAAACTTCTTTGCAATTGAAATGAACTAACCAAAAATAAAATAAAATTTTATAGTGGTATAGTTTGTTGGATATCATATTAGCACTACTTATTTTATTATTAGGCCCACCTATTTTGGGCTTCAGTTATTTTGACTCTTTCTATGACTTCTCTTTTATTTTTACCTTGTACTTCTTGACACTTCTATTAGGTAATAATAAATACCAAGTGTGGCACCATTATTTGGTAAGCCAATACATCACAAAAATTATCTTGGTATCAGAGATAAATCAAACCCTAACTTCATCCCTACCAAACAAACCCTAGAAACCAAACCCTAGCCCCAAGCAGCACCAAACCCTAGCCCCAAGCCACCAACCTCACTAGGTCTGGCCAGCGACCTCCTTCTGGCTAGAGTTCTCATTTGGCCGAAGTTCTCAACTGGCCGGCATCCCTTCTACTAGATATGGCAGACCTAAGGCTGTAGGTGTTGGTTGGATTTGTGGATTTTATTCTCTACACACTAGTGGGTTTCTTTCTCTACTTAGAGCAACTCATTTTTGTTGGTTTGATTGGGTAAGTTAACCTTGATCTAGGGTTCATACCCTCTTGTTATTTTGGGGGGTTTTATTTCCTATTGCTGTTGGGTTTATTCCCATGAAGTAGGCTATTTATTTGATGATTCTTAAGGGTTTATACCCTTCTATGTTGCTGAGTTAGATTGCTTCATTCATTGCTAATTTTTTGGCCTTATTTGTGTAGGTTGTTTTATTCCCCTCTTTGCTGCTGAATTTTTTGGATTACCCCATTGCCAATTTTTTGGCCTTTCTTGTGTATTTGTTGGGGGTATATTTGGATATTTTGAAGTTATGGCTGAGTTGAATGGTCCGAAAGATGTCATTTCTACCGAATATACACCTACTCATCGGGTGACTAGTGTATTAATGAATGGAACAAATTTTAATTCGTGGTCTAGATCTCTTCGTCTATTTATTGGGTCGAAAGGAAAGACTAGTTGGTTGTTGGGCACTGAAACCCAACCGGATGCTAAAGATGTTATCATTTTTAATCAATGGGAGATGGACCGTTGCACGATTTTAGAGTGGATCTTCAATACCATGTAGGAGCGCATTTATACTATGTTCATATTCTATGAGTCTGTTTCAGGGTTATGGAAGGTTCTTAATCAGATGTATGCTCACGCTCGGAATGATGCCCGAGTATTCTAGCTTTATCGGGAAATTGCTCATGCCTCACAGAAATTTACTCAACCTCTCTGTTTCTCAGTACTTTGGATATCTATTATGCCGTTGGGAGGAGCTAGCCCAGTTTGAGACTTTCTCTGCCTTTCCACATGAGGCCGTTTCTATCCTAAGTCAACGTCTGGATCGTCAGCACACTTATTAGTTTCTTATGGGTTTACGATCTGAGTATGATGCTCTCTGTACTCAGATCATAAACACATCTCCTATGCCTCCCCTTCGAGAGGCCTTTGCTATTGTGGATGGAGAGGAACGTCGTATCCAGTTATCTCAGACCTCTCAGGTTGCTGCCCGGGTTCAGCCTCCTCCTACTGACCAAATGGCATTTGTGGCTCATACCGGTTCTCGTAATCGTGATGGGTGACTGACATGTCATCATTGTGGAGTTGTTGGCCATTCCAGAGATCGGTGCTTCAAACTTCATGCCAAGTTGAGGCTGAAGTTTGCTAAGGCCAAACACGGTGGCCCTCCCAGGACTGCTGCCATTGTCGAGGCTTCCGCTTCTTCTTCTCCTTCTGCTCCCAAGGATGACAGTCATCTTCAGGCTCAGATTGATGTTCTCCAGGCACAGTTGAGCTCTCTTGGTCACTCTACTCCCACTGTCAATATTGCTTCAGGTACCTCATCTGCTTTTCATATTAAGGCTGTAAAGCCTACTTGGGTTTTGGATTCTAGAGCGTCTGATCATATGACTAGTGAGATATCTTTTTTTACTTCCCCCACTACCCCTGTGTGTCGTAGTGTGTGTCTTGCGGATGGTTCCCTTGCTCGTATTTGTAACAAGGGAAACATCCGTCTCTCACCCTCTCTCACTTTATCTTTTGTATTGCATGTTCCCGGCCTCTCTTTTAATCTCATCTCTGTTCGTCAACTCTGTAAAGATCTCAATTGTGCCGTCATATTCTTATCCTCGTATTTCTATTTGCAGGACCTAAGTTCGCAGATGATTTTTGGCAGGGGATATGAGCGCGATGGCCTATACCACTTTGGGGATCCTCCAACCCCTACTACATCTGTTTCTGGAATCCGTGCCTCTGCTTCCACTGAGCCCATTATTTTTTATGTTTCCTTACAAACTTTGTATCTGTGGCATGCCCATTTAGGACATGTCAATTTTCAGTACTTATGTTTTACTTTTTCCCTCTTTGTCTAAAACTTGTAAAGACAAGAGGTTTACATGTGAGACCTGTGGGTTATCTAAACATATTCGTACTAGTTACATTTCCCATATGAGTCGTGCACCTAGTATGTTTGATCTTATTCACTCTGATGTTTTAGGACCCTCACCTGCCACTGCTCTATCTGGTCATAAGTACTATGTCCCTTTTATTAATGATTTCTCTAGATGTACGTGGGTATATTTACTTAAACATAAATTTGAGGTGTTACCTTTATTTGTTCAATTCCTCCAAATGATTAAAACACAATTTAACACCACTGTTCGTAACATTTGGTCTGATAACGGGGGGAGTATGTTTCTGATGCTTTTCATTCAGAACTTCACCAAAAGGGTATTTTACACCAATTTACTTGCCCCTACACTCCGGAGCCAAACGAGGTGGCGAAACGTAAGAACTGTCACTTAATGGGAGTGGTTCTGTGCCTTATACGAGGTATGTATCTTACTAAATCTTATTGGCACCTTGCTCTTCTCACTGCCACATTTATTATTAACCGCACTCCAAGCAAAGTTTTAAATGGCAAAACACCTCTTCAGTCTATCTTTCCTACTGCCCCCTTTTTCCTATATTACCTCGAGTTTTTGGGTGTGTGTGTTATGTTCAGGATCGGCACCCCTTAAGTCACAAACTTGATGATAAGGCCATTAAATGTATTTTTGTGGGCTATCCTACCATGTCTAAAGCTTATAAATGTTATGATCCTCTCTCTCGACGTACGTAACACTCTCGTGATGTTACCTTCCATGAGGATACTCCCTTTTATGGTAGGACTGCTACTCCGCCACCCCCACCCCCACCCCCCACCCCTCCTCCTCTTGAGGAAGCTTCTTCGGTGGCCCATCCTATCCCTTTATTAGATGTTCCTCCCTCTCTTCATGAGGAACCCCCTTTGCAGGTCTATGCTCGTCGCCCTCGGCCGCTCCTGCCTCCTCCTCCTACGAACTCAAGTATTGTTTCTACTCCTGTTTCCCCACCCCCTACTCCTCCTTCCCCACCCCCACCCCCACCCCCTCCCCCTCCCCCACCTCTTACTGGTTTTCAGTCCCATTATCCCACTCGTGAAGCTAACTCTTGTAGCAATAACCATTCTATTCTCGAGCATCTTTCCTATGCAGATCTTTCAGAGTCCTAACGTGCCTTTTTGGGTTGTCTTTACTCTATTTCTATTCCCGAGTCTTTGCATGAGGCTCTTCAAAATCCGAAATGGGTAGCTTCCATTAAAACTGAGATGGATGCCTTGGAAAACAATGGTACTTGGGAGTTAGTGTCTTTTCCTCCGGGGGAGAAACTTGTAGGTTGCAAATGGGTGTTTAGTGTTAAATATTTGGCTGATGGCTCCGTTGAGCGATATAAGGCTCGTCTTGTGGCACGTGGCTTCACTCAGATTCTGGGTAAAGACTTCGGTACTACCTTTGCCCCGGTTGCTAATATGACTTCTGTTCGTCTCCTTATATCTCTTCCCGCCTCTCACTCTTGGCCGTTACATAAATTGGATATTAAGAATGCCTTTCTTCATGGAGATCTTACTGAGACTATCTATATGGCTCATCCCCCCGGTTTTAGGGCTGAGGGGGATTATACGGACAAGGTTTTTTGTTTTCGCAAATCTTTATACGGGATGAAGCAGTCTCCCTGAGCATGGTTTAGCCGATTTAGTGGGGTAATTTCTTCTGTGGGATTATCCAGATGCCAGTCCGATCATACTTTGCTTTATTCGACGTCAGCCCGACCACCGGTGCATTATCCTTTTGGTCTATGTTGACGATATCATTATTACCGGTGATGATCTAGAGGCGATTTCCTGAATAAAGAAGGACATTGGAGCAGTTTTTGATTCTAAGGACTTGGGTCCACTTCGGTATTTTTTGGGAATTGAGGTGGCGAGATCTCGTCGTGGGATTTCCTTATCACAAAGGAAGTATGCTCTTGATTTGTTATAGGATACAGGGATGATTGGTTGTCGTTCATCTTCTACTCCTATGGATCCGAATGTAAAGTTGACGGCCGAGTCTGGGGATCTACTTTTGGAGCCGTCTAGGTATCAGCGTTTGGTTGGTCGTCTCATCTACCTAACCAACACCCGTCCTGATTTGGCCTTTGCTGTGAGTATTGTTATTCAGTTCATGCATGCTCCTCGCACCGCCCATCTTGATGATGTTCATCATGTCTTGAGGTATCTCAAGTCTTCACTGGGTCTTGGTCTCTTCTATGATCCAGGAGACCAAAGGGGTCTCTCTTGCTTCACTGATGCTGATTATGCAGGATGCAGAATTGATAGGCATTCTACTTCTGTACTTTCTATGGTTCTCATCTCATATCATGGAAAAGTAATAAGCAAGTGGTTTTTTCTCGTTCTTCAGCAGAAGCAGAGTAACCGTGCTATGGCCAATGGTACAAGTGAGCTCTTGTGGATTCGATCGATTTTGGGTGAGATAGGATTTACTGAGGATAATCCTTCTGATTTGTTGTGTGATAACAAATCAGCTATTATGTTGTCATCTGATTCGGTTCTTTACGAGAGAACCAAACACATTAAGGTGGATATTCACTTTCTCCGGGAGAGTTTCTACAGGCATCATTCGTCCCTTCATCAGCTCAGACTGCAGATTGTCTCACTAAGGCGGTTGGACACTCTTTGTTTCACTCATCTATTGGCAAGCTGGGCTTGGTGGATATCTTTGCTCCAGCTTGCGGGGGAGTGTTGGATATCATATTAGTACTACTTATTTTATTATTAGGCCCACCTGTTTTGGGCTTTAGTTATTTTGACTTTCTATGACTTCTCTTTTATTTTTACCTTGTACTTCTTGACACTTCTATTAGGTAATAATAAATACCAAGTGTGGCACCATTATTTCACTACACAAAAATGGGTAAATTGTCACCCTTCCAGCGCTTAGCCTTGTCACAGTCAATGACCGTGACAACAAACACGCATTTTTTGTCATGATCATTGACCATGACAAGGCCGTGACAATACTTATAATGTTGTCACAGTCAATGACCGTGTCACGGTCGTGACAAATGTCGCAGTAAAAAAACCCTTTCCCCTTCTTTTTCTCCCCGCCGTTCTTCCCTCCTTTTTTTTCTCTCTCTCTCTCTCCGCTGCTCTCTCTCTCTCTCTACTTTCAGGTTACTCTCTCTCTCTCTCTTCCATTTATATATATATATATATATATGTGTGTGTGTGTGTGTGTGTGTGTATATATATATATATATATATATATATATATATATATATATATATATATATATGTGTGTGTGTGTGTGTGTGTGTGTGTGTGTATGTGCGTGTGTGTGTGTATGTGTGTGCGTGTGTAGTGGGTGGGGGGTGGAGAGGGGGTGGGGGTAGGGAGTGGGGGGGCTGTGCGTGTTTGTGTGTGTGCGTGGGGGGTGGGGTGGGGTGGGGGTAGGGGTGTGGGGCAGCAGGGGGGGTGATGGGCGGTGGGCGGTGGCAAGTGTGTACTAATGGAGATGATGGGGGAGAGATAGAAAAATTATCTTAATTAATTTAAGAATTTTATCTTAATTAATTTATTATTAATGCAATAAATTATATATATATATATATATATATATATATATATATGTTATTGCAATTTTAAATGGTAATATAATTTTAAATGGGGCAGGGTGGGGGTGGGGCAGGGGGTTGTGCGTGTGTGTGTGTGTATGTGTGTGTGGGTGGGGGGTGGGGTGGGGTGGGGGGGAGGGGGTGGGGCAGGGTGGGGGAGTGGAGGTGGATATAGTATGTGTTGAAAGTAGTTGTGTGGTGGGGTAGGGGTGGGGGTGGGGGGCTGCGTTTGTGTGTGTGTATGTGCGCGTGTGTGTATATGTGTGTGTGTTTGTGCGTAATGTCCCTTGTAAACGAATTGATTGATTGTCCCTCATTGTAAATTAGTAAATTAATACATGATTAATTATGAAAGTAGTATTGCCCCTCATTGTAAATTAGTAAATTAATAATTGTATATTTTAATTGTTAGTTTAATTGATGAAAATAATTAATTGAGTAGATGAATTAGAAGGAGTACGGGATACACATTTGTTGTTGACATTGCTGTTGGATTATAGTGGATCGATGTTGGGTTGGTTAATTTTAAAAGTGGCATGACTACTGATATACGCTTCGTACCTTTAATATACACGTCGTACCTTTAAAAGTGGTATGATCACTGGATTATTGTCCATTGAGGTGTTTAACAGTAACAATTCATTTTTATTTGTAGTAATTGTACATATTTGCATGTCTTCTTTTAATTCATTTTGATATGTACTAATAACATTTTTTTTACAGCAAATGTCTCCTTCGGGTATTAAGGCGATGATGATGATGCTAGTTATGATGATGCCGTCTGGGCTCGGTGGTAGCGGAGGCGGCGAGGGCTCCATGACCCCTAGTATCCCCAAATATGGCAAATTAGGGATGCCCATCGAGAACAAGTCGGGGCTATTAGCGAGATCCCTCGAGCTGGTAAAGACGATCATCGTCCCGGGTTGCATTAGTTGGAAGGAGGTGCCATATGAGCTCAAGTTAGCTGTTTGGGTGGCACTACAGGTAATATGTTTATGTTTATGTTTATATTTATATTTATATGAATATTTCAATTTCAATTTCGATTTCAATTTTATTTTATATTTATATTTATATTTATTTGCAACTAATATTGTATTTGTTGGACAGGAACAATTCAACCTGGATCCAAAGCTACGCGATTCCGTCTTGGAGCAGTTGAGGGAGAAACACAAGACGTGGAAGAAAAATATGCGGACCCGGTAATTTGGGAAGACACGAGAGTCCATTATCCAATGGTGTGAATCCGTCCCGCCGAAGGAGCCTATCTCATTGGCACAATGGCAAAGGTTCATTGACAATGAGATCGGGGAGCGACAATTGGCATCTCGCCAATCGAGAAGGGAAAACCGGGCAAAAAAGACGGGTGTGTGCTTTTCTACAGTCTGAGAATGATGAGCTCAGGAAGAAGCTTTTTGAGGCTAAAGAAAGTATTAGAATAGCATATGACCAAGCTCCGCTACTTATTTTGGATGGGTCCTCAAGAAGCCTGATCAGCAGGCAACGATGAAGGTTGGTCGGATGCTCCCGTCAAATTGGAGCCTTGGGGGTTTTAAAGGTTCCCAAGGATTCTCAACATTGGTATATGTAACAAGTTGAGTAATCAATGTATAAGCACCCTCCTTTTGGCAACGAGGAGAAATGGGTCCCATTGGATGTTGTTTCCCTTTAGCTCGCCAGACGTTACTTGGAATCCCACGATAGCAACAATGAGTTCCGACCAAATCCTAACAACAATAGAAGAAGAGAAATTGTCGAATTCCTTGCTCACCTACCATAGCCTATTATAATTGGTATTGTTTATAGTGGTCTTTTATAATTGACACTTTTTGTAAATTATAATCGAATGTTATAGTTAAGTTAATTTAATATCAATCTCATGCATTTTTCCATTCTTTTATGCCAAGCATGTGTTATATTTGTCTTATCTTACCTATTAGGTTGTGTCGTCACATTACCTTAGGCCTAGAACAAACTATGGAAAAAATGCACTTAGTATAAAGGTAATCCACCAATTCAGGATTTTATCCAACCAAGTCGAGTTAGTATAATGTCTGGGGATCCCCTGTTCTTGCCTGGGAAATTCACGAAGTCATTTTTGTTTGTTATGACAAAGACCTGAAGACTTTAAGTTTAATTGTAATAAACAAAATTATCGTTGTAATTAAGCTAAAGTCTTATTCGACGTTTGAAAATTAGTGTCAAATGCGAGCCTGTTACTTTAGAACAATGTAAAGCAATTGAATAGCTAAGTAATTGAGCAAATAACCTGGATCTTTATTCATAACTCGAATACAAATTGTGAGCATCATATGTTCAGAAAAGAATATTTGCAAAAACCAAATATGCTGAAAATAAAGCCGAAAATAAAATTTCTTGAGGTTGGTTGCGTTCCATGCTTGGGGTATCTCTCTGCCCTCCATTGTTTCCAAGTGATAGGATCCTTTCAAATCATCCATGATCACTTTGAACGGACCTTCCTAGTTGGGCCCTAACTTTTCATCCGAGGGCCTTTTGATGCTATCAAGGACTTTCTTGAGGACGTAATCCCTGACCTAAAATTTCCTCAGATTGACCCCTATATTATACTATTTTTCTAACTATTCCTGGTAAAAAGACAGATTGTTCATGTCTTATTCCCTTCGTTCCTGTACTAGGTCAACTTTAGAGCTCCTATGCTAGGTCAAGTTCAGCGCTAAGGACTTTTTAGTTCAGTACTTGTTCGGCAATATTTGCCCTCATGGTCAGCAGACCAAATTTGAGTGGAATCAGAGCTTCCATTCCATATGTAAGAGTCAAAGAGTCATTTCCCTAGTAGGTCTTCTCGGCGTAGTGCGGTATAGGCATAAGACATGAGGAAGCTCATCTACCCAAGCACCCTTTGCTCTTTCCAGCCTCTTCTTCAAACTGTCGAGCATCATTTTGTTGGAGGCCTCTACTTGGACATTACTTTGGGGGTATACCATATAATTGAAGTGGTGTTTGATTCCATGATCATCATAGAAACCTTAAAAAGGCCCACTCTTAAATTGTGTTCCGTTATCCCTTGTGACTAACTTGGTTACCCCAAAGCGAGTTATAATATTCCTCCAAATGAACCTAATCATATCAGCATCTCTAATGTTTGCCAGTGGTTATGTCTCAATCCACTTTGTGAAATAATCTGTGTTGACCAACAAGTACTTGTGATTTTTTGGTACATTAAGGAGTGGTCCTACGATGTCCAACCTTCATTGCACAGATGACCATGGACTGGTCAGGGCCTCAGGTCACTGGCCAGCTGATGAAGCACAGGGGAAAATATTTGGCATTTTCATACTTTTGAGCATAAATAAATACTCACATATTTTTTTATGTATGACCACCAATACCCTTATTTAATTGCTCAAAATGCTAAACTTCTTTCTCCTACGTGGATCCTATAGATTCCATCATGTAGTTTGTAGAGAACTCGGTCGACGTCTTTTAGGTGTACACATTCGAGGTAGGGGACTGTGAAAAATCTCCAGTAAAGTTCTTCCCCATATCCTAGGTAGAAGTGATCGACTTTCACCCTGATTTGATGAGCCTACTTTTGATCGATCGATAGTGAGTCGTTATGTATGTAAGTGATGATCAGATCCATCCAGCTTGGTCCTTTTTTAATGGAAAGAACGTACTCGGAGGCCACCACGTTTTCAATGTTAGGCTTGGATTGGAACACCACTTTAATTGTCCTTTTGAGATTAGAATCTACTTTGAGCTTAGGGATTCTAAGGTGTCTACATGACTGTTGTATCCCCGTGGGAACTATTGAATGTGTACCTCTTTAAACTTTGACATCAACTCATGGACCTGTTTGAGGAATTCTACCATCCTCTCATTCTTGGAGTTGAAATGTCCACGGACTTGGTTTGATACTAACTTTGAATCACAATATATGTTAAGTATATTTTCCCCTAGTAAATGAACCTTACGCCGTCCGGCTATAAGTGTTTTGTACTCGACTTCAGTATTGGAGGCTTCAAAATCTAACCTGATACCCTGCTCAATCATAGCATTTTTTGGCGTTACAAGGATAATCTATACTCTTCCTCCCTTTGAGTTAGAGTCATCATCCACATACAACACCCAATTCTCGGATTGGTCCGACTTGCGATCCTTTGGTTGTTTGACCATCTGTTGATCGATAGCAGTATCTCCTCCCGTGAATTCTGCTATAAAGTCATTCAACACCTTCCCCTTGACTATCATGCTTGGTTGAAAATGTATGTCAAATCTCCCAAGTTCTATCGACCATTTAGGCATGCGTCCAGATATGTCAACTTTAGGAAGAATAACTTTAAAAGGGAAAGATATGGTGACGGTGAGGGAAAAGTCCTTAAATTAATGCTTCAATTTTTGGGAGGTTATCACCAATGCGTAGGCCAATTTTTCCAGTGGTAAGTAGAACTTCTCAATGTACATGATCATTTTGCCTCTTTCTCGCACTAACTACATGGCTTGAGACTGCGAGGTAAAGGTAGAGATGGTCCCCTTGATCGGGAATGGCCAACAATGGGGTTTTCTCAGGTAGGATTGGATTTCCTCAAGAACCTTTAAACATTCATCATTTTAGGTGAGGCCTTTTTCCTTTTTGAACAGTTGAAAGAACAGTCTGCAACGCTTGAATGACTTAAAAATGAAGTAATTTAGTGCTGCGAGCATCTTAATGAGCTTTTGGATTTATCGCAGCATATTCGACAGCTGAACATTGTTGATCACTTTTATTTTATCAGGGTTTTCTTCAATCCCCCTCTTATTGATCATATAGCCTAGAAACTTCCCTGATTGATCCCCGAATGATCACTTACACGTGCTGAGATTCATTCGCTAATGCCTGAGGATTTTAAAAGTTTCAGCCAAGTCTCTGAGGTGGTCGTCTTTATATTTTTTTTCGAGCATATCGCCAATGTACACTTCCACCATTTCTCCTATTTATTTCTTAAACATCTTTGTGACCAGTCTTTGGTACGTGGCTCCAACATTCTTAAGGCTAAAAGGTATGACTTTATAACAGTACAATCCAACAGTGTAATGAATGAAGTTTTGTCATGGTCAGATATGAATAGAGGTATATGGTGGTACCCCGAGTAAGCGTCTAAAAAACTCATTCGTTTATAGGCTGCAGTCGCGTCGACTATTTGGTCTATCTTTGGCATAGGGAAACTATCCTTGCGGCAGGCCTGATTGAGATCGGTAAGTCTATAAAAACTCTCCAACTGTTGTTTCTTTATGGACCACAATTGGATTTGAGAGTCACTTTGGGAATTGAACTTCTCTGATGGACCTTGCCTCCAGAAGTTTCCCTACCTCCTTTCCCCCAGCCCTTGCCTTTTTTAAGGCAGTGCGACGAGCTTTTTATACGATCGGCTTAAATATCGGATCTACGTGAAATGACGTCAAGTGATTGCGAGATCAATCCTTGGCATGTTATGTGGCTCCCATAAAAAAACGTCTAGATTTACCTTTAGGAAATTGATCAACTTTGTCCTTTCCTAGTTGGATAATGTGATGCCGATCAGGAACTCCTCTAACTTTTCTACAACCTTGTCAGCGAGGTGGATCCTAGTCTCCTCCATCCCTGGTCGATCGTGCCTTAATTGCTACTTTAGAAGGAGTATCCCTATCTTGGAACTTTTGGGGAGGACTTATTTATTTTTATTTTTCTCCTACTTGGGTCTAATGGAGGCAATGTAGCATTTTCGAGCAATGGCTTGGTCACCTCTGACCTTCATTATACCCCAATTCGTGAGCACTTGAGTTTCTGGTAATAAGTTGAGGGGACTACTTTTATAGCATAAAATCACCCTCTGCCGAGGATGGAGTGATATGGTGAATTAATGTCAAACACTAGAAACTCAATCAGTTTTGAAATATTCCATGCCCTCACTGGCAGGACTACCTTTCCCAATGGTATAGTCATCTTTCCTATGAAGCCGACCAAAGGGACAATCATTTCCTTCAAATTTGACATCTTCAGTTTAATCTTGTGGAAAAGTTCTAGGTACATTACCCCCAAAGAACTCTTTTGATCTACTAGTAGCTTGTCCATATCACAGTTTGCAATCCTGAGAGTGATTACTAGTGCATTGTGGTGTGGGGTTCTTACTCTGACCAAATCATCTTCTGTATACACTATGTGTTTTTTATAATCCACATCCTCTGGTTGCATGTGATTGCTAAGTTAGCTCTTAGTAGGATCTATTTGGAAGGCCTCCGTTACCACGGTAACCTTCTTGAGTTCCATCCGAACTGTGTTTTCCTAGACCTGCTTCAGGTCGGACGCCTCGTGTATTGTAACAAACTCATGTCCTACCTCATCATCCAAGATGTTATCTATTTTTTTTATCGCCATTTGTGACAACTTGATCAGCCTTCTTCTTAATGTATTCTTTTAGGTGCCCTGCCTGGATAACTCTTCAAGATGAGATTAAAGGGCCTTGTAGTTTTCGATCTTGTGTCCGTTCTCCCTGTGGAAGGCACGTTAAAGCGTGTTATTCCTCTTGGTTGGATCTCCTCCTATATTATTCGATCACTTTAGTAACTACTAGTCCTTAATATTCCCTAAGTTTTATAAATTAGCTCTTTAAAAATCATGTTGATGGCTTGAAAATCTTTGGAAGAATTCGCATTGCCCTCATTTTTGGGCCATTGCCTTTGTTCAACTTAATGCGAACAGTCTATGTTTCGGTAACATTGACTAGGTCCTTTACTTTGGCATACTTTTTTATACGCGATATGAGGTCATCAATAGTGTCCGCTTCCTTATTTTTAAGGGATGAAACATACAAGTAAAGGCAAGTCAATCTTGAAAGATGCTACGAATACCTGCTCCGAGCAGTCTTCCACCTCGTTGAAAGTCTCTGAAGGTGTCCTGTGGCTTTTTCCTCATCGTGAGAAGAAAGTCCATCCTCTTCTAATATGCGTTGCTGGTTATGAAGAGAGTAGTGAAGGCATCAACAAGGGCCTTGAATCTCTTAACTGACCTGTAAGGCAGTCTCTCAACCCACTTCCGGGTGACATCCCCTAAGCTAGATAGGAATATATGACACATAAGAGCATTGTTATGATTCCAAAAAGTCCTGGCTTGATTATACTGGAGAACATAATCTATAGGGTATGTCTTGCCATCATAAATATTGAACTTCAAGGCTATAAACTTGTTCGAGGGTTCCTCCTCCTCTATAGCTCTTGAGAAAGGAGATTTTATTTGTGTGATTAAATATCTTCTCTCCACCTCCTTTATGTACCTGGCCCCTCGTTGTGCAGGGTGTTGGTCCATCTCTTTTCGGAATAAATTCCTTATATTAACCCTATGCCTTTTTTCATTCCAGTGTCACCTCACTAGGTGAATTTCGTGCTCCGAATGTCCTCAATCGAGCCTAGTACAACTTCCTTGGCTGTGAGTCTTGCTTGGCTGAAGACTAAGAGTCTGACCATGGCATTTTTTATTCCCCTGATAGACTTCTTTCTTTATCTTTTCCAGTCTTCTCTGGATGCATACATTCACCTCTATTTGGAGGCATGTTGCCTCCTCTTGCTGTTGGAGTTGTGCTTCATATGTGTCGACTATGGGATCTGGGCTGATCTAGGTTGCTCATTGCTTTTCTCATAAAGCTTATACTTCGGGTGAAAACTCGAATTCCCATCCTGGAAAACTTTAGATCTAACCCTGAGTGGAACTAGGTCAGCTCGCAGGTCGCTAGGCTGGGGTGCACTATTTTGACGATGAGACATTTATGATTACTCTTTCATCTGTGTTATTTTCGTGGAAAAGAAGATCGTTTTCCACAGACGGAACCAATTGTGAGTGAAATTAATCATAATAAGATATTTCTAAAAAATAAAGAATGGAAAGAATATAAAAAGGCCCATAACATAAAGAGATACGTGGTTCGATAACTGCCCACGTTCATGGATAGAGTTCTCACTTCTTATTAATTTCTCTCAAAGTTCGAAAACTACGTCCTCTTTGACCCCAGGGTGAGGGTTGTATTTATAGTAGTGTGAAGTAGTTGAGTTACACAAGGAGCTCCCCTAGCTTATTAATGTCTTGTATGGTGAACCCTGATTATCTCATCCGAGATTATAGGTAACCAAGTAACCCTATCAATATTTAAGTGATAAGTGCTTGCATTTATCCACATGAGAAACATTTATATTAATTCTTCCTTTGCTGGACCTTATTAGGGTGCCATGGGGCTTCTGTTGGGCTTGCTCGGGCCACTCGAAAGGGACCCTACGAACAAAGTGGAGGAAAACATCCTTTCTGTAACCCTTAGGTATATGTTTCGGACTTGATATAGAGGTGATAGTTAGATAAATGTGTAGAGGAGGAGCTTGGTCCTTTGTATGTATTAAAGACAAGCGTTTTAAACTTATTCAGCAGTCCATCTTCTTGATGTTGGTAAACTCGTCGTAGGTTTATATTTTGACGATGGCTTACTAAAAGAGACACAATTCAATCTATACCCGTGTTATCTCCTAATTTGGAGGAGGAATAAGATCCATCTCGTTGGCTAGTAGAGGAGCTACTGATTCAACTCACATGGGATCCTTAATAAACGGGGTGAGGGTATTCAGGGTACTGATGATATGGTTAAAGTATCCATAAGGGGCAAATGGTACTTGAAAGTGTGAGAGTGAATGTGCTCAAAACTGATATGGACGAGAGGTACCCAATTAAAATCTCTTATCAAACTAAGACAAGGTTTTCCTTTAAGTTCAGGTTATGATAACAAACATAAGGCCTAAGGTCTATGTGACAAGTTATTTACCAAATATATTACACCAAATTTTATCTTTAGTAATTAATTGTCTAAATCTAAGTGCGGAAGAGTAAATAATATAGCACAACACCATGTCATAAGAGGAAAAACTCACAATGGAAAAAAAACTAGGGCCGACAAAAAGACAAATGAACTATGGTAGGACTTTCAAAGGGGGACTAAGTATTACAACCCAAATGAATAACTTTCGCCTAAAGCACTTTTACACCATATCTTCCACCAACGAGAAGGTGTAACAGCTAGAGCATGCTTCACAACCATCACCCGTTTTTATTGCAATCAATATCTTCTCAAGCCATAATCAACAAACTTACTTTTAAAGGTGGAAAAAGAACTTTGTGTTCCAAACTTGGAACAAGGTTGATAATCCTCTAATTAGTGTAGTACCACTTTCTAGGTGTGTGAACAACCTAAAGTGAAAGTGTACTTGAAAATAATGGCTCAACACAAATATATTTTTGAGATAAGTAAAATATATAAAAAAATATTTTGTCTACAAAAGAAATCACTAAATCACACTTCGTTCACACTCTTGTTAAAATGAAGTTACAACTTACTTAAATATACACACAAACTTTCAAGAGTAGAATGGGGAGACAAGTAGATAAGTTGTAGACTTACACATTAAGTGACAAGATGCAAAAGGTAAAAATATGTTGTCAAATCTTAGGGTTGCACGGGTACCGAGGAATATATGAATAATATTTTACAAAAAGAAACTTTTAGCACCAAACTAACACTCTTCATTGTAGCATCGCTGCATGGAGGATTTTCCTTTCTATGGCACATCTACAATGAAAATACAAGGCAAAACTGAGATGAAATCTCTAGACATAGGCATGGATAACTAGAGACCATCATTGCAATAACGAATAATTCGTTCTGGCGATGCTTATGCGACAGATACTACAACCTTATAATTTGTTTTTTTGACATCAGATCAAAAGAACAACTCAAAACATATAAAATGCAAACATAGATTTTCCAAAAAGTTTATTGCATTTCTTATAAATATATTACTAACAAACCGTATCAAGCACACAAACACAGATTATATATGTGGAGGCGTAACCCCTATTGAGTATGGTAACCACGAGTTAAATTAGCCAACACCCTAGACTAATTATAGGAAACACACACACAAAACTCAATGAAGATGGACTCAGTTTAAACTCACAAAGCCTCTCGTGTATGACTCAGGGAATAATAATGAACTTTAGAAGTGACTTAGCTAGAGGGAGAGGGAAAATAAGCACCCTAGATACATCCTGATAGGCAGGTAGCAACACACCAAACTCCCTCAAGAATCTCTGTCAAATATTAAAAGCTTCGCAATAAATGACAATGGTGAGTTAGTGAACTCTCTAGTTTGCAATGACTCTTTTTCTTAATTCTCCAAAAAGATCATCCTCTCCTCAAAGGTGGTTGGGGTCCTTAAATAGCCCCCCACACCACCCCCGAGGCAACTCAGTCATTAAAGAGTATGAAAGACATCCCTCATACTTTATGTCACAACATTAAATGCCTGATGCACTAGTTGTCTCCATGTCATAAACATTAAATGCCAAGACATGCCTTTTGCCTATCCACTGTGTGTCAGGGGTTTGTTGTCGCAGAGGTGGTTCACCAACTACCTGACAGCCCCAAATACCACAGCGGTTTACTCAAGTGTATGTCTGACAAACGTTTAGATGGCTAGTGACATCACCCATAGTAGATGTGACATTAAGTATAGGGTTGTTTGGTCCATAACTTAATGCCCGATAGAACTCCAAGCTGCTCCGCTTGAGGTTCTACGGTCAGGGTCCTTCGGTGCTTTACCAGGTGTATCTAAGGTGGTCAGGACAAGCCCCAACGGTGCCTTACTTCTCAATCCTCCAAACCAGGTCCCTCTAAAGTTCCCACAGTGAGGTCATTCGATAGAGCATGAAAGCTCTCCCAGGCCCTGCCAAGCCTGGTCTCTCGCAAGTACCGTTTGACCTCATACAAAACCCTTTAGTTATTATCGTTACATCATTACAATCGTTAGAGCTTACAGAAATCAATAATGAAAGTACGATGTGATTAAAACAATAAGCTAATATATGAGTTGCCACGCTGAGCTGCCTCGCCCAGATGTCACGCTTGAGTTGCCACGCTGAGCTGCCTCACCAAGATGCCACGCTTGAGTTTGCCACGCTTGAGCTTATCCTCAGAACACTGTTGCTAATTAGTGGATTATCCCTAATCCCAGGATTACCTTCAGGCCCCCTCTACATTTGCCCCTTCGTGGAGGGATTTGTTGTGGGAACAAGAAGTGCCTCCACGAAAACTTTTTTAATCCGATGAACCTTCTCTGTCTGGCCTGCTGCTTTTTTTTCTAATGCTGAGCCGCAATCGTTCCAGCTTGAATATCTGAAATTCTCCCGAAGGACCTGCTAATATTCTCCCAGTAATGTTCGAAAAAGCGAAAAATTCTCCCCGATGTAACTGAGTCATAACTAAACAACGTTTGAGCTTCTGTCGAGGGGACATCGTGGCTTTTTTGAACCGTTGGGACACCTTCTTTGTTGGGGGGTTTATTGGATATGTCAGAGAAAATCTTGGCGCCCAAAACTCAATCTTGCTTAGGAAGGTAACGGTGGCTGTTCCCTAGGTGTCACTTCATTAATTGATGGCAGTTCCCCAGGTGTTACTTCATTAAATGACGTAGCGTTGTCTTTTCCATGTCAAAACACTTCCCGAAGTGCCACGTGTTCATTTGAAATGATTGCAGGCGGCTACACACGTGCAATGGTGGGAAACTTAAACGACGAACTTAAAAAACCAAACGGCCAAATCTCCCAAACACTTAAAACCTTTCTTTCTCTTACTTTGTCACTACCTTCTTCAAATTTCCTTCGCTTTTAGAGAGAGAGAGCTTCCATTGTTGAGCATCTGAAACCTCCATTGCTGTTCAAGCTTGTGCCTTCCTTTTCTTGCTCTCATCTTCTTCGCCACCTCCTGTGTTTGTTCTTCCGCCATTGTCGTGCTCAGGCTCCTCTGACTCAAGGTTGTTTTTTGTTTGCACCAACACTCTGTCATGGCTTCTCAAAGTTATCCCACCATCTCTTCAACCAGTGCGCCGCCTGCTACTGCTGTCGCCACCACTACTGGTGCCTCTGCCCTGGATGCTGTCCGTCGTGATCAGTTAAGGTTTTATCGTCGCTCTCCCATTTTTGGCGAAGATGATTGCTTTGCTGCTGCTTGCAAGACTGTCAACTTTGAATGCAAGTTTGAGTCCTTAGTGCTGGGTGACGAGGACGAAGAACCCTCGAAGTGGGGCTTTCTTCCTCCAGAGGGGACTCTCCGGTTTCGTCTGGAGCGAGGGGACTTCCAATGGTCCCAAATTGACTTCGAAGCACCAGGTGGTTCTCCTGCCCATTTTGCTGCTTGGAACTCTCACATGGTGAGTTCCTATGGTGATATTTTGAGTAAGATTGGCCTTCAACGGGCCAAATGGTTTGGTGAGTTTACTCTCTCCAAAAATAATGCTGCTCTCCCCATTCTTGTTTCTCGTTGGAACGTGACGACTCACACATTTATTGCTGCGTGGGGCGAGTTCACGATAACCCTAGAAGATGTCTGCGAGCTTCTGGGGCTCGAAGCAACAGGTCATGAGCCTTATACCGATGAGCCTCTTGACGCCGAAGAGACTGCTGACCGTTTGGCGTTGGACCGAATATGCCGAAGTTGCATCGGTTCTTCAAACAAAGCTACCTTCACTCCGCTGATTAATTATTTCTTCAAGGGTTCTAGTGAAGGTAGTTCTTCCATTTCAACGGATGCCCCTGGCCAAGGTACTTCGTTAGAGCTCCCTGCTTACATCCTTGTGATTCTGTCCCGCTTTCTTTTGCCGGGAAAACCAAACGATCAGCCCCGAAGGGACCTTATCAACATATCCCTTCGTTTGGCCCGGGGCATCAAACTTCCTTTGGCTGCAATTGCCCTAGGGTCCCTCTACACCTGGCTTGACAGAACGTTGTTCGATATGGAACGATCCCTTGGCCGTTATAACCTGGCCAATTTTGCTAACAGCATCCTTCTAACCAGCTTTCTTTACGTGCGCTTTCCTGTTGTGGCGGCCAAGGCCAACCGTCCTCCTTCTGGGGAAACCATTTTGCCCCCCCGCTCTTATATTTATCACAAGAGGCAGAGCCGAAAAGAGCTGATCGCCTCAATTGATCGTTTTGAGGACTTTGTTATGAGGCCTTACGGAGAGGACGCCTTTGTTCACACTTGTGATTTCTTTCAGGACGAATCCAGGGTGGTACAGGTGGGGGTAGACATTGAAGATCCTCAGTTAGCCGTGGTGCTTCTCCTTTCTCCGGGGTATCTGCCTTCCTACACCGAGTGGGGATATTCCAGCGAACATTACAACCCCAATCGGTGTAGTCGTCAATTTGGGTTTGATCAGGGGGCTCCTCGCTCAGTTTTCCAATCCTCAAACCCGAAGGTTAGCTTTAGTGAGGCATGTTCCTTATTTTCCTCCACTGCTGCGTGGGGGATAAGTGAATCAATGGCTGGGAGAGTCACCCTTCCCTCCAACAAGAGGCAAGGGAATGTGACTAGTATATTTTGCCACGAAGTTCTGGCCGAGACAACTGGCTAACATTGCTGAATTCATAGATGGCGAGCCGGTGTACCCTCCAGTTCTTTCATTTGCTGCGATGGAGCTGGGACTCAAAAGCAACTCCATTCTGGGGATTGAGTTCCCTCTAAGCAAAACCCCTAAGGGGCCTTCCAAAGAGCTACCTCCGTTATGCCCCATGACTCCCACTGCCATATCCAAAGGGAAAGGTGCTGGGGTATCCAGGAAGACTGCTCCTTCGACTGGAGCTACCGGTGATGAAGGGTCTTCGCGGCCGTCGACCAAGAAGGCCAAGAGTGGGGTAGCCTCCACGAAAAAGGCAAAGTCCAAATCCCAGATTCCTGTGGCAGCCCTACCCATAGCCTCCGTTCCTCCTCCCATATCTCCTGAAAGGGCCGAGAGGTTAAGGAGGGAGGCGCAGGCTGAGCTAGATCGGGTGAATGCAGAATTTCAACGGCGCGCTGTCGTCGTTCCTCCCTCGGTTGTCTTCCCCACGATCGTCGTCGATCCTACTGAGCCAGCTGCAAAGAGGAGAAAAGGTTCGAAGGTTCCTCAAGCCACTGGTAGTGCCATGACAAGGCTGAGGAGGAAGACTTTAGGCACCAAGTCCCAGCGGAAGCAAGTTTCCTCGGTGCAAGCTTCTCATTCTTCTTCCCAATCTGAGGTATGCATTGCTGACTTAATTATTATCTCCTTTTTGCTTGAGGGTGACTGTCTTTGCTTGTGTGTATACTTATCCCTCCCCCCCTTTCTTTGACAACTGTTTTGCAGGGGGTTGAAATAGAAAAACCAGACTCGTCCAGTCCTCCCGTGAGCCCTTTTGTGGGGGGACGCTTCGGTGTATCTCATACCGATGTGACTCCTCCCCGTTCCCCCATGACAGGGCTTACGTATTCTCGTCGTTTAGTCAGCCAACGTGCGAGGGATGTCATTGCGGGAGGTGATGCCGTTGACCCTGCGAGTGCTTCCTCGCCTGAAGCGATGACCCTGCCCGAAGTGGCACCTCCCGAGATAACACCTTTGGTCCCTTCAGATTTACAGGCCTCATCCGAGGTTCCTCTGCCCCTTGTACTTGCTGAGGAGAGTGAACCCGAGGTATGATGTGATCTGTAATTTGTTTGTTGTAGTTCTTTCAGTCATATTCTTTCCTTATTTGGCTTACTGAATTGTGATATGTTTTGGGTACCCCAGGTTGAAGTGTCTTCGTTGTTGGAAAGTATTCTTCTTCGAACGATGCTGATGAGACCCCCGACTGTCATTCCTTTGTTTAGCACCATAACTGAGGTAAGCAACACGTCGAGCTATTTCTTCATATTTTCTGTGCCCATTCTTCTTTTCTAACACTTGGCTTTGTGCACAGTTTTCTCCCGATCTTGCATCAACTCCTGTAGTGAGGGCCCAGGTTGGTGTGTTTACACCCCATCCTGATGTGGCTTTGTTTGAGGGCTCCGTGTCCTTTCGTGATGAACCCCATATGCTTGCCCTTGTGCCCTACACGGGTGATCAAGTTTGGACAAGCGTGGAGGCTTCTGCGTCCAGGGATCCCGTTATGGCATCTGGGGTAATAATTGCTCCCCCAACGGTTCCTGTCCCTGTGGCTGCCTCAAATGCTCCCATTGTGACTGAGGTATATCTTTCCTCCTATCTTTTGTTAAGATTTTCATAATCTCCATCCTATAACGTTGACTTAACAACGAAAGCGCTTGTTAAGATTTTTCACAAAACTCCACCTTATAACGGTGACTTAACAACGAAAACACTTGTTAAGATTTTTTCATAAATCTCCACCTTATAACGGTGACTTAACAACGAAAACACTTGTTAAGATTTTTTCGCAAACTCCACCTTATAACGGTGACTTAACAACGAAAACACTTGTTAAGATTTTTCATAAACTCCACCTTATAACGGTGACTTAACAACGAAAACACTTGTTAAGTTTTTTTCATAAACTCCACCTTATAACGGTGACTTAACAACGAAAACGCTTGTTAAGTTTTTTTTCATAAACTCCACCTTATAACGGTGACTTAACAACGAAAACACTTGTTAAGATTTTTTCGCAAACTCCACCTTATAACGGTGATTAACAACGAAAACACTTGTTAAGATTTTTCGTAAACTCCACCTTATAACGGTGACTTAACAACGAAAACGTTTGTTAAGATTTTTCATATCCTTATTTGGGCTTTTCTTTTCAGGTTGCTCGGGAAGATTCGCCCCCAGTCCTCTCACCTGTAGGCTCGCCCTTCCGAGAACCTGATGCTTCGGAAAATTCTATTCATGATGATCAAGGTTCTACGACCGGTGCTGCAGTTGAGAGCGAATCTGGGTGTGAGGTCCCTCTTCCCGACCTAGCTCCTCACTCGTTCTGTCTCATGGTGCTTCGGCAATCTCCTCAAATGCCCGTCAACCATCGGCTGGTGATTGAACAATTGGTGGATCACCATCCTGAGACCTTCACACCAGATTGCCTGCGCTCAAATATTCATGTGATGAGTCACAGGCTGCAAGGCATGGCGATCGTTGTTGCTGAAATTGCTAGTACCCCCACTGCCAGTGTTACCAGACCCCTTCTCAACCAATTTCTAGGTTTTCTGACGGAGTTGGGGCGTGATGGTTTCCGTTTTGACTGGCTTATAACGCATCTGAAGACTTTGAAGAACCAGCAACTGATCGGCCAGAGGGAAGTGTTGATAAGGTGCCAGGAGGACCAACGGGCTGAGGAGGTTAAGTTAGCCGAGCTGGCACCTCTTTTGGAATCGGCCGATGAAGAAGTAACGAAAGCCGAAGAAGCTCTGCGTTTGGCTAAGCTAAAACGGGAAAAGCTCCTTATTGAACGCGCCCAGGCGCAAACCAGGCTAGAGGTTGCTGTCAACGCTCAAAATTCGTTTGCATCAGCTTCTTCGGGCCTCCCCGGGGATTTTTTCTCTTCCCCGGATCTGTGGTTTCTCCTAGCGTAGTAAAACTCCTGTACATATTTTCTTTCTTTCATTCATGTAATTCCTGGGCAGTAGTTCCCTATTTTGCTTGTAATGCTCTCTTCTTTAATGAATGGAAGAATGTACGTTGTTTAGTTTATCTCTGAGTTATGCTTGCTTTCATATCAATGTCTATATTTCATATCATCAGTAAAACTTGTATATTCATAATAAGAAGGCCCAATACATCGATGGTACAAACAAACTGTCTACACATGATATACTTTCAGCCATTTATTGTTAATTTTGAATGGCCTATCTTCCTCCAACTTAGAAATTAGGCAATAACCTGAATCATGAGCTTCGTTCACGATGAAAGGTCCCTCCCAATTGGCTGCGAACTTTGGCAGAGGAAGTCCCCTAATGTGTTTCACTGCTGCCTTAAAAACGAGATCTCCCTCCACGAACCTCCTTGGTCTTACCATGTTGTCATATGCCCTAGAGAGCTGCTTTGTATACATTTGAAAATGTTGCATCGCGTTGTCTCTGTGTTCATCCAATGCCTCCAACTGCACATGCCTGTTCTGAGGGAGCATGCTGCTTCGCAAGGCGTATCGAGCCGAGGGAACTTCCAACTCTACTGGAAGAATTGCCTCAGCCCCATAGACAAGGGAGAACGGAGTGTACCCTGTGGGCTTCCTCTTCGTCGTTCGATAGGCCCACAACACTGTTGGTATCTTGTCATCCCACGATCCTGGAAAGTCCTCCATCGTTTTAGCCAAGATATTAACCAGAGTTTTGTTAGTTGCTTCAGCCTGACCATTCCCCTTCGGGTATGCTACCGTTGAAGTGTGATGAACAATGGAGTACTTGTCTGTGAGCATCGTTACTTCTGAGTTGACGAAGGGAGTCCCATTATCTGAGAGAATGACCTTTGGGATCCCAAAACGGCAAATGATATACTCTCTGATGAAGCTACTCACTACTCCAGCCGTGGCCCTTCTAAGTGGTATTGCTTCAGCCCATTTTGTAAAGCACTCCGTTGCTACTAGTATCCATATCTTACCCCTCGACGAAGGATGTATCGCCCCCACGAGGTCGAACGCCCAAGTGTGGAAAGGATAAGGCGTTGCCAGAGAGTGTAAGTCCACCGATGGGGCATGGATCATATTTCCATGAAGCTGGCAAGCCTTGCATTTTCGGACAAATTCGGCGGAGTCTTTCTCCATCGTTGGCCAATAATACCCCAACGTCATCAGCTGATCATATAACTTGGCCCCTCCCATGTGAGCTGGGTCATGGGCTTGTTTGAGGACCTCCGTTGCTTCTTCTTTTGTAATGCAACGCAACGGCCTGTTGAAGTACCCCCTTCGATAAAGCTGCCCCTCTTGGATATAGAACCTCGGGGCCCTTCTCCTTAGTCCCATCGCATCCAATTTCTCCGTTGGGACAATTCCACCCTGAATAAAGTCGATATAGGGCTGCCTCCAGTCTGTTTGGGCTTCAATGAAACGGCACTCAGCTGCTTCGAAAAATAGCTGACACTTATCACAATTCCGTTGTAGTTCTGCCGCATCCTGTTTCATTTTAGGCCAAAAATATCCCCCTCTTTGAATTCTCCTATAAAGAGGTATCTCAGTTGTTTCGCAGTGCTCCTCATGTGTTTTCTTCAACCTCCGCTCTGCCTCCTCTGGCCCAATGCATCTCGATAACCATCCCCCTGCATTTCTGAAGTAAAGATTTCCCTGGTTTGTAAAGTATTGGGCCAACTCTCTGAGTCCCATAGCTCCTTCACCAGACTCCAGTTGCTTCCTGACCTCTCCTCTCCAACCCGCGTCTCCCTCCGTCGGTAGTATTGACTGTATCACCGAAGGAGCTGTTCTTCGTTGGATCGTAACAATAGTCGTATCGCTCCTCATGACCATCTTTTGAGCAATAGTGGCATAAGCGTCTGGATGTCGGTTCATTGTTCTGGGATGTCTTCTGATTTTGGCCCGATGGAACTGGCTGAGGAGCCTTTGAATGATCGTTCTGTACGGTGCCAAATTCATGTGTTTCAACGCATATTCTCCATTAACTTGCTGAATTACTAAGTTCGAATCACCCTTGATGCAGAGTGAACGAATTCCCCTTCGAAGAGCCTCCAGCAACCCTAGTACCAACGCTTCGTATTCTGCTTCGTTATTGGAGCAAGGGAAATCTAGTTTGTAGGAAAGGCAAATTTCCTCCGTTCCTTTTGAAAGGATGACCCCTGCCCCTCCTTTTTTTTCAGCCGAAGACCCATCGAACTGCATCGTCCATTCCTCATCGGTTGTGTCCAGATAGTTGGCTTGTAAGTCGTCTCCCGGAATGTCTTCTTTAGGTGGTTCAAACGTTCCTGATGGAAAGATTGCCAACAGATCAGCATACGCCTGGCTCTTGATAGCACGAGGAACCACACACTTTAAATCATATTCGGAGAGAATAAGGAACCACCTAGCTGCCCTGCCAATCAAGATAGTTCTAGCCAACAAGTACTTAATAGGATCACATCTAGTTACAATATGAATTGTAAAAGACAGCATATAATGTCTAAGTTTTTGTGCTACAAAGACTAAGGCCAAACAATGCCTTTCTAGGCTGCTATATCTAATCTCCGGCCCATGTATGATCCTACTGAGGTAATACACTGGCCGTTCTTGCCCGTCGATCTCCTGTGCCAGCAAAGCTCCAACGGACCTTGTAGTGGAGGTGAGGTATAGCTGCAACGGTGCTCCTGCCTGTGGAGGAACCATGATTTGCGGTGAAACGAGCAGTTTCTTCAACTCATCGAGGGACTCCTGGTGATCCTTTTCCCACCTGAACTTTGTGTTCTTTCGCAGCAGTTGCATCAACGGGTGTGTTACCTCGGCCAATCCTGGTACAAATCTTCTGAGGTAGGAGACCTTTCCGAGGAAGCTTTTTAGCTCCTTCGCCGTTCTTGGGTACGGCATTTCTAAGATCGCGCGTTGTTTATCCTGGTCCATCTGCACCCCTTGTCGATCAACCACGAAGCCCAGAAACTTCCCACATGTTACTCCGAAGACGCACTTCAATGGGTTCATCCTTAGTTTATACTTCCTACATCGAGTAAACACCTTCTTTAAGTCATTTAGGTGGGACTCCTCCTTCTTCGATTTGATGACCAAATCATCCACATAGAATTCTACAAATTTGTGGAGGAAATCGTGAAAAATGGCCATCATTGTTCTTTGATAAGTGGCTCCCGCGTTCTTAAGTCCAAACGGCATTACTTTGTACATGAAATTGCCCAACGGGGTTCTGAATGCCGTTTTCTCTGCGTCCACGGGGTCCATCTTGATCTGATTGTACCCAACGTACCCATCCATGAAGCTATACATCTCATGTCCAGCCGTGGCATCTATCAAGCTATCGATGGAAGGTAGAGGGAACTCATCTTTGGGGCAAGCCCTGTTCAAATCTCTAAAATCCACACAGATCCTTATTTGATTCTTGTCCTTCTTCCCTACTGGCACAATGCTAGATAGCCACAGGGGATGTTGTATTGGTTTGATGAATCCTGCTGCCAATAAACGCTGAACCTCTTCCTTGATCTTCAAGTCCAACTCAGGTTTATAAGTTCTTGTTGCCTGTTTTACCGGGATGGCTGAAGGTGTCACGTTTAGCTTGTGGCAGCTCACTTCCTCATCTAGCCCTTCCATTTCGGTATACTTCCACGCAAAGACATCTATGAACTCCCGGATTAGCCCAACCAGGGCTTCTCGCTTCGCCTTACCGAGATCCTTCGCGATGAAGATGGGCCTTGGGTCTTCCCCTTCTCCTGCCAGGTTCAACCGCTCCAACTCTTGTGCCTGGGGCTTCGGTTGATTTGCCATGTAGTCTGGTTCTTCGACGACCTCCTCCACGAACTCCTGTATGTTGGAGTTGTCTATCACCATACACTGTCCCTGTTGATCTATCAAGAAACACTCATATAACGGGTCAGCCCCATCCTCGGTCTCTTCGGCCGCCCGCTCACATCGTTATAAACGGTATACCACCTTCCCTCCTCAGTGATCACCTTCTTGCATTGCCTGTTGGTAGCTGTTGCCAAGGCCTTCCTCTTCCTTTCTCTCGAAGCCTCAGCGATTCTTCCTCCTGAAAAGCGACTCAGCACGCTTTGCCGTTGGACCTCATGCTCCACAGGATCCATTCTAAGCTTTACTTTGTTTTTGAGCTGCTTCGTAGTACCTTGGGGTCGAGGGATCACCTGATGGGTTTCTTCGGTCCTCACCCCTTTATCATTCGCGGCTTCTTTGCCTTGCTCGTTCAGAGGCCCCATTCTATCTCTGATCGAGGGAACCCATGCCCCCTCCATTCTTCTTGTTAGGACTTGAGCATCTTCCTCCAACTCCGTATAAAAGGCCGCATCCACAAAGTGAGCTTCCTCGATGGCGAAGGGCTTTTTTGTAGCCCTAATGGTCACTTCTGTTCCTTTAACATTCGCCTTGGCGCATTGATGATATGTTGAAGGAACTAAACCTTGATTGTGCATCCATACTCTTCCTATTAGTAAATGATAGGAAGTTGCACTTTCTATTACATGGAACTTGATGTGGGAACTCAGATTTCCCATTACAATTCCCACATTCACATACCCAATGGATTTGGAAGATTGGTTGTCATACCCTGAGATTACCAGAGGCATGGGAACCAACCTTTCTTCTGGGATATCAGCTGCGTGGAAGGAGTTGATCGGCATAATGTTGATGGAAGCACCCCCATCCATAAGCGTTCTTGCAAAACTAACCCCGTTGATACTGGCCGTCACATACAAGGGCCTGTTATGAGGGAACCTTACAGCTCTATCTGCATCGCTGAAGGTCACCTCTGATAGGAACTTTTTTACCAGCCTCGCCATGGGTCCTCTCCATTTCAGCGAGGGAACCGCGTCCTTCTTCGCGATGTCAAGGATCGCCCGAGTTATCTCCAGTCTGCTCTCCTTTGGTATTCCCACTTGATCGAAGAACCAAGCGAACTTTGGGGATTTTGAAACTGCGCTGTATTCTATGACTGGACCTGTTTCCTCGCCCTCAACGCTATAGGCGTCTTCTGCGTCCCTAGCACTTGCTTCATCATACGCCAGAACTACGTTGGCCATTCCTCTAGTGCAATACTCAAGTGCTTTATCGAACTCCCTCGTTGCCCCTCTCCCCTCTCGCTCTACCTCTTCATCATAGGCCGTCACGACATTGGCCCCATGCGCCGGGAGCGGGTTATTGTTAACGTTTTGTGGGGGAATTTGCAGTGTTCCCGCCTTCACGTACTTGTCTATGATTCTTCGCAGCGTGAAGCAGCTTTCTGTTGGATGCTGGACCTTTCGATGCACCTGACAATATTTGGGATTGGCCCTAGTTGCCACGTCGGGCTCCTCTATCGGGACACCTTTTGGCTCGTAAACCGTTCCGCCTTGCACCATTGCGTTATAGCAACTCATAGCCTCCTCCACCGTACAAGGCAACGGTGGCGGGTCTTCCCTATCCCTTCCAAACTTTCTTTTGTTGTCCTTCCTCTGAGCCTTGCCCCCATCTTCTCTCTCGACATATCCTACCCGTGGGGCCTGTGTCCTTCCCCCGATGGGTTGTATCGTCTGTCTGAACATCATGGGGGCTACTACCGGGCTAGGTCGCACCACCAACGATATATTTCTTGCAGATTTTAAGAAAGCTGAAAAAGTTCCCTCGCGTGTCTCATTGATCAAGTGACAGATATACTCAGGAAGTAATCCCTCAGCACAAATTTGTAGTAACCTGGCCTCCTTAGCTTCTTCCCTCACGTCCAGGGACCTTTCCCTAAACCTTCGGATATAGGCCACTACCTCCTCTCCTGGCCTTTGCCTCTCCCTGCCAAGTTGGGTTAGGGTGAACTCATCTTCTGCCAAGAAGAACTTTCGGACAAACAATACGTGCATCTCCTCCCACGTGGAGACACTATTGGGAGGCATGTGAGAGTACCAAGTGTAGGCCTTATCAGTCAAGGATTTGGAAAACTCCCTCAGCCTAAGCTTTTTGTCATTGCAATGCGCCCCCAGGTGCTCGACGAAACGCTTGATGTGCTCCTTCGGGTTCCCCCCCTTCCCTGAATATTTTTCAAAGGTAGGGGGAATATAGTCCTTCGGGTAGGGTTCGTCATTGTACTCCTGGGGGTAAGGTGTCCGGAAGTCGTCGTAGACTGCTGCCACCTCGCCCACAGCCTGCGAGGAAGACTGCATGAACTTCAGCATCTCCTTCTGCATCTCTTTTCTCATCTCTTCCAAGGGCGAGGCCACTGGGGCCACCTGCAACGGAGCAGATGGTTGAGCGCTCGTTGCAACTGGAGCGAACGTTATCGGTTGCGCCATTGAAACGCCTGAGCCGCCCACAGTGGGATTCACAACAGAGGGTACACTTGCTGGTACCGCTCCCGTAACGCCTGCCCCTGGTGGGGCCCCTGGGGCCACTCCTGGTGTCACGAAGGCACTAGTCTCCAATCCTCCCAGCATAGTGGAAGCTACTGGGGTTTGCAAAAACTCGTAAAATTTGCTCATGAGGAGCGCCATCTGGGTAGGTCCCAGCCCTACGCTCGTGGAGGGTTGTGCAGCCCCTGGGACGCCTATCGTTATTGGAGCCAGCGGTATCTCTCCCCGAGGAGCCCCGTCTCTTAAGGCCTCCTGTTCCCTTGCAGCTTGTTCTTCATTATGCTGTATGTCATCAAAATTGAGTCTTCTAGTAGCGTTATCCTGCGCCATACTCCTTCTCTAGAAGGATGCCTCCCCAGCAGAGTCGCCAAATGTAAGAGGGTACTTTAGATTATATATGTGGAGGCGTAACCCCTATTGAGTATGGTAACCACGAGTTAAATTAGCCAACACCCTAGACTAATTATAGGAAACACACACACAAAACTCAATGAAGATGGACTCAGTTTAAACTCACAAAGCCTCTCGTGTATGACTCAGGGAATAATAATGAACTTTAGAAGTGACTTAGCTAGAGGGAGAGGGAAAATAAGCACCCTAGATACATCCTGATAGGCAGGTAGCAACACACCAAACTCCCTCAAGAATCTCTGTCAAATATTAAAAGCTTCGCAATAAATGACAATGGTGAGTTAGTGAACTCTCTAGTTTGCAATGACTCTTTTTCTTAATTCTCCAAAAAGATCATCCTCTCCTCAAAGGTGGTTGGGGTCCTTAAATAGCCCCCCACACCACCCCCGAGGCAACTCAGTCATTAAAGAGTATGAAAGACATCCCTCATACTTTATGTCACAACATTAAATGCCTGATGCACTAGTTGTCTCCATGTCATAAACATTAAATGCCAAGACATGCCTTTTGCCTATCCACTGTGTGTCAGGGGTTTGTTGTCGCAGAGGTGGTTCACCAACTACCTGACAGCCCCAAATACCACAGCGGTTTACTCAAATGTATGTCTGACAAACGTTTAGATGGCTAGTGACATCACCCATAGTAGATGTGACATTAAGTATAGGGTTGTTTGGTCCATAACTTAATGCCCGATAGAACTCCAAGCTGCTCCGCTTGAGGTTCTACGGTCAGGGTCCTTCGGTGCTTTACCAGGTGTATCTAAGGTGGTCAGGACAAGCCCCAACGGTGCCTTACTTCTCAATCCTCCAAACCAGGTCCCTCTAAAGTTCCCACAGTGAGGTCATTCGATAGAGCATGAAAGCTCTCCCAGGCCCTGCCAAGCCTGGTCTCTCGCAAGTACCGTTTGACCTCATACAAAACCCTTTAGTTATTATCGTTACATCATTACAATCGTTAGAGCTTACAGAAATCAATAATGAAAGTACGATGTGATTAAAACAATAAGCTAATATATGAGTTGCCACGCTGAGCTGCCTCGCCCAGATGTCACGCTTGAGTTGCCACGCTGAGCTGCCTCACCAAGATGCCACGCTTGAGTTTGCCACGCTTGAGCTTATCCTCAGAACACTGTTGCTAATTAGTGGATTATCCCTAATCCCAGGATTACCTTCAGGCCCCCTCTACACAGATCAAAAAGATTTTTTTAAAAGACAACTTAGTGTGATAAAATGTTCACGAGCTTAAGTGTTCAATTACGTTCCTAAGAGTGGTATAAAAGGATATATATTGATAATGATGATGTCCATTTAATTGATTTTCTTGAAGCTTTTTCGGAACAACCTCAAGGACATGAGTTAAAGTATATTTGGTTAATGGAATAAGACAATCTAGTCTTATCAGGGCACACGAGTATAATTCTTGCTTTTATAATCTCCCCATTTGTCTATTTTGTGATAAAATATGATAAAGAAAAGATTAGAAGTATTATAATAAAGTTAAATATCCTAGGACACAAAGACATAAGTCCAGCCAAAGGCAAAAGACTATCCTATACTATAAACCTTCAAAACAAGAATCCAAAGAGATGTTGCACCTATTAAGCTATCATACATTCTAAATAAAAAAAATTATGAAACCAACATAATGAACAATTTAAAATAAAAATATGTGATGACTAAGATATAAAAGTTGATTCATCATCCAAATGTGTGTATTCAAGTTATAACATGAAAATATTCTAGTATAAACAATATTACAAAATGTACTTTAGTGATTGAATATATACACCATCTTCCTTTAGTTTCTTGTAAAACTTATCAATATATGTTCGTTATTAGAACTCCCCTTAATCAAGTCTTTCTACCCCTTTCGTCATGGAATTGACAAAGGTAAAGGATAATATAATGAGTCATTTTAATTGAAATTAAATAAATATAGTATATGCACTTCAAGGAATGTAGTCCAAATTTTACGAAAGAAATAGAAAGACAATATACCCAAGATAGAGCATGAATAACAAATTTACTAGTCAAGTGCACCAAAAGTAAATAAAGTCACATGCCCTAGTCAACAAGTACATATCGTGGAGTAATAAGCAATAATATAAGATAATGACTAAATGACCTAGATAATCCATGTTATGTCAAATAAAGACACATAATACGATGAGATAAAATTAAACAATGAATAGACAAATAACAAAGTGATCCAATGATAGCCCATAATATAAATTTTCATAAATATGTCCAAAGAAGCTATTCCACTAAAATCTGTACTCCAACTTGACAAGCCAAAGTCACTAAATCCAAAAGAAAATATCCAAACTATTGGTATAAAAATAGACCACCAAAAGTATCCAACCACAAACCAACAAAGTTTAAAGAGACATCATAAACTAAATATGGTCAAAACCAAAAGCAAAATATTATAATCACCAAGAAAATATCATTACCACATACACTTACTTGTCATCATCATCCCTAATATCTTGTCATCATCTTCGTGATAAGAGCTAAGTAGATGAACATTGGTGTGAAGATCCATCATGTCCCTAAACATGGAATTTATATTTGTAAAGATCGATGTTTAAAACGCATTTGAAGTCTAATGGATCAAGGACAATGTTGGGACATGTATAGATGAGTGGAAAAAATATCAGGGCATAAGAGATTAACGACCAGGTTTGAAATCTGAGTGACCTGCTAATCGTGTATATGAGAGCCACTATAGTGCTAGGATGGTTTAGTCATATGTATGGGATAATAAGTTTCACCACCTTTCTTAATATCTTCGACTTGATATACTTATTGAGGTCGGGTAGGTGTTTTTGCCAACTTTTATTATTCCCATTAAGAAAGGTTTAGTAGGTAATACTTTTTCTAGACTCGGCCTTTTTCTCATTTGAAAAAATATTAACATTTCTTGCCAAAATAAACCGAATGATGAATTGCCAATGAAAGAGAAAAGGGCTAGCCTTACTTTTGTCGTTGATAACTTTCACCATACATTTTTACATCAAGCAACCCAACTCTAAAGTTATATAAGTGCCAACCGCATACAAAAGCTTGAAATTATAAGCCATAATAGAACGATGATAAGAATTTTGGGTGATGCTTGCCGAGAAAATTATATGAAGAAGATAGTGAAAATTCATACGATGGTGTTGTTCCAATGCCTTTTGAGAAGCCTCAGTGATCTCTCCACCGATAATTTAAACAACAACATCATTCTTGTTTGGATCTGTGTTGACATTGTACTGGTAGTACGAATTGTGTATATCGAGCAAACCAAAAACATCTCTAAAAACTACAGGAGTGATCATGCCTGAAGTACCTCGAACAATCGAATTGAAACCTATCTCGGTTGTCAAAATGTTTGCGTAGTGTAAAATTCATGAAGGCCCTAATCATAAGACAATGTCTCTCCTAAAAACCCTTAAGGCAAAAACATGATTGATTTGGAGCGAGCCCTAATCGATAGTATATTTACAATGGATGGAACGATTTCTGCAGTTCTCAAATCGATTATAGGCTTCTTAGTTTGTGAAAAGCGGCGGGGAAGGAGGCGTAGGAGCTGACGGTACAACACCAAAACAACATTTCTTCAAAAAGCCTAGGATTACATGCATTGTAACTAAAAAAATAAATTACACAAAAAAATTAGGTTTAAGAAATAAATCTAGATGATAGATTACAAAATAAGAGTAAGTTTCAATTCTTGATGAAGCACACTAAGAATCTTACAAACTCAGAAGAAAATCCCAAAAACTAGAGTAAAAACAATTTGTATTAGTTGCAAATTTGTGGAATCCAACTAATGTAACATGGAATACCAGAAGATAAAGCTATAATATCTTGATGGAGATGAAGAATAACTCCAAAGTTAGTCAAATTGCAAGACATTCTTTAAATCTGTAAAGAAATGCAAAAAAAAAAAAGACTCAAAAGTTCCAAATCAAGAAAAGAAAGATGAGGTGAATATTACTAAGATGTTTCTAGAAGAAGAAAGTTGGAGGAATAAGGCAAGAAACCTTCAAAAAACTTGAAATATAGAGGTAGGGATGCGAGTTCTTCAAAAGTAGAGAGAAAAATTTGGGAAAAAGTAACAAGAGGAAAAATGGACATGTGCGTTTAAACGTAGTTTCACTGATCAAGACTGTCACTATAGAGAAATTTTTTATTGCGGTTTGACCAGAGAAATTCCAACACCCTAGAGTGAGTGTTCAAAACAAGGAAAATTTCAAAATGACACAAGGTGATCAATCTCACATGATCCACTATCTAAAATGACTTTGAAAAATAAAATTTGAACTATTTGCATTACGGATTGTCATAGTCAGGGTTAATGGTTATTTCAATTACTCTAAATGAAGAATAAACTAGCTAATGAAGGATTTATAGTAAGTCTCAAGTTAATCTAAAAGATCACATATGAGATAACTCGTGTGGAAGAAATAGAGGTACATATATGCGAATTTGTCCGATGAAATCAAAACAAATATCAAAAGAGAAGTTTTACATGGAAATCTCAAACATTAAATGATTTTTATTAAAAAAAATCCTTTTTCTTGATAAAGTAAAATCTTCAATTATAAATTTTTTCTTTAATATTTTCTTCCTACCATGCAATATTGGTTAAAACCTTAAACACCCTCACATCCTTAATCTTATTGAATTTTTTGATAGATAAATTCTTTGAGACATCGCTTCAAAATAAATTTTGCATGTGGTGTAACAACCCTATAGATACTATGAGGCCGCGACGATGGTAGAGGCTATTGGCATAAATGAGATTAGAAAATGAGGGACATGACCTAGGAATGTAAAGTCCACAAAATGGTACAAATGGCCACAGCTAGGGTGTAGGACACATCCATAGAAAAACTAAGGGAAATAGGCTATGACCTGGGAGATGGAAGGCCGTGACGTCTTGAGGAGAAACCTTAGGTTCTTTACTATAACCTATAAATAGAAGAATTAGCCAACTATACTAAAGATGCCAATACACTTAATTCCTAATTTAGAGAGAGAAAGTGAGACTTTGAGAAGAAAATGAGGAGTTGATGTGGAAGAGGTTGCGGACAGATACTTTTCATAGGCACAGAAGGGGTGTTAGATGCAACGAGCATTTTTTACTGTTCATCGAACATAGGTCTACCAAGTAAGGGATATGTACTCTTCTTATTCTTCCTTTTCTTAAACCCTAGTCTCCACGTTCTCTATTGAATGAGATCTTGCATGTATTTCCATGTTCAGCCATAGGGCCTTGGTTTAGAGTCCATGGTTGCTTGTTGACCATAACCTTTTTGGGTTTCTAGGTTGTTCTTGGAAGAATCCTTGATTTTAGAAGTTTTATATTGAGGTTTTTGGGGAGAGATTTTATGTGTGTTTTGAGGATATTAAGGTTGTTCTTGGAAGAATCTACGAACACTGTACCCACCCCTATCCCAATGGTGGGTATCCTAGTGATGGCAAGTATTCCACATGTGGTTCCCTTGGCCCTTGCTCTAACAACTGAAAAAGCCTTGCATCTGCCTTAGAAGAAATGAGGAAGGAGATGCAGAAAGAAATTCTAAAGGTGATAGTAGCTTCCCTATAGTCATACAATGAGGTAGCATCGGCATACGATGATTTTCGTACTCCCCATCCTGAAGCGTACAACAAGGAACCTTATCCGAAGGACTAAATTCCTCCCATCTTTGAAAAATACACAGGAAAGGGGGGAAACCTAAAAGAACATATCAAGCGATTCATCGAGCATTTGGGGATGCATTGCAACAATAAGAAGTTCAGTTTAAGGGAGTTTTCTAGATCCCTCACCGATAAGGCATATGCCTAGTACTCTCACTTATCACCGAAGAGTGTCTCTACGTGGGAGGAGATGCACGTCCTGTTTGTTCAGAAGTTTTTCCTAGCAGAAGATGAATTTATATTGACACAGCTGGGCAAGGAGAAGAAACGACCAGGGGAAGAGGTGGTGATGTACATCCAAAGATTCAAAAAAGGTCCCTCGATGTGATGAAGGAGGCTAAGGAGTCCAAACTGTTTCATATTTGTGCTGAAGGTTTTCTCCTAGAGTACAACTATCACCTCATAAAGGAAACGCGCGAAGGAACTTTTGTGACATTTTTTAAAGAAGCAAGGAATATCTCGTTGGTCATATGGCCAAACCCAGTCATGGTGCCTATAATATTCAGGCAAATAATATACCCCATGGTGGGATATGACCAGCCCCCACGAGTGGGATACGTCGATGGAGGAAAAGGGGCAAACAGATAAAGAAGGATAACAGAAGAAAGTTCGGTAGAGATAAAGATGACCCTTCACCATTGCCTTTCACTGTTGAAGAGACCATCAATTGCTATAACACCATGGTGTAGGGGGGACAGTCTATGAGCTGAAGGATACTCCAACAATGGAGCCAGATGCAGAAATGAGGGTTATTCCCAAATAGTGTCTGATCCATTAGAAGATTGGCCATCCAATGTTGATCTGTTTTACACCGAGGAAGATTATAAGTAGACACATGAAGGCAGGAACGTTAATAATAGCCCATTACCAACATATGTAACTAACCGGGTAGGTATTTATGAGGAAGAAACTGAAAGGGAGGCGAGGGAACTAGTAGTGGATCAAGTAGAGTTTGAGGAGGTGTTAGAAGATTGGACGATAGAAATGACCAATGTTGTGATAGCCTATAATAAAGAACCTCATAAGGATTGGAGGACATGTATAACCTGGATAGAGAGGAAGTATACCAAGGGATGGAATACCATATTATATCGCAGTGCCTAAATTCTCATGGTTCTTCAATCAGGTGGGAATGTCGAAGGAAAGTAGAATGGAGATAACCCAAGCAATTTTAGATATTGCAAGAAAGAATGCAGTTCTATTGTTGAGGTGGAGGGGATCGTGGCAAGATTGGTAAGGAAATTCCTATCTAAAGTGACTTTTAGTGATGCCGATAAAGATGTAAGGTTCCCGCACAACAGGACCTTATATGTGACGGCAAGTATCAATAGGTAAGTTTTATGAGATCTCTAATGAATGAGGGAGCATCTATAAACATCATTCCCATCAACTCATTTCACGCAACCAAAATCTCTGAGGAAAGATTGATACTAATGCCTCTGGTGATCTCTGGCTATGATAACCAGTCCTCCAAATCGATTAGGTATGTGAATGTGGGGATTATAATGGGGAATATCACTTCACACATAAAGTTTCATATGATTGAGAGTGCCACTTCCTACCATCTCTTGATAGGAAGGGTGTGGATTGACAACCACGACGTAGTTACTTCGATATATCACTAATGCGCTAAGGTAAATGTAAGATATCATTAAATGAGCAATAAATAAGCCCTATGAAATCAAAGAAGCTCATGTAGTTGACACATCATTTTATACAGAGCTGGAAGAGGACGTAAGAGTCCTAACAAGATGGATAGAAGGATACTTAGTTCCTTCGATCAGAGAAATAATGGGACCTGTGAACAGTTAGAGCAACAAATCAACAAGTAGGAGAGAAATAACTGAGGAGGTCAACTGAGAGATAGGATAAGACCTAAGATGAACCCGATGTAACATGAGGTCCAATGACAAAGTGTCCTGAGCAGGTTTTTGGGACACAAGCTGGCAGAAGATTTAAGAGACGGGAAATGAAAAGCAGTTGTGACGGCCAACAGGAAATGCAAGAAAATGATAACGGAGGATGGAAATGTGATCTATCGCATTTGAAGGTGTGAACGGCCAGTCGAAGGAGATGTTGTAGAGGCTGACGAAGAGGCTGACCCGGTGTATGAATGTTTTTTGATGGACCAACTGGGGAAGTGCATGGTTATAGACAACTCAAACATACAAGAATTTATGGAAGAAGTAAAAGAAGAATCGGAGTACATAATGGACCACCTAAAGATGCAGGTGCAAGAACTAGAGAAGCTCGATTTAGCCAAAGAAAGAGAGATCTAAGGTCCATCTTCATTTCGAAGGATCGGAGCGAAGAGAAAAGAAGGGCATTAATTGAGCTAATTCGGGAATATAAATACTTCTTTACGTGGAAGTTCAAAGATGTGGAGGGGTTAGATGAACAAGTAAATTACCACAAGTTGAATGTTATGACTTCACCCATACCGGTGAAGAAAGCTATAAGAACTTACAAGCCTAAGCTGATTTTAAAAATTAAGGAGGAGGTATAAGGGTTACTAGCAGTAGGCTTCATCAAACCGATATAACATCTACTTTGGTTGTCTAGCATTGTCCTAGTGGTAAAGAAGGACAAGGACCAAATACGAATCTGTGTGAACTTAAGAGACTTGAATAGAAATTGCCCAATGGATGAGTTTCCTTTTCCCTTTATTGATATCTTGATTGATGCAACTATTGGGAATAAAATGTATTGCTTCATGGATGTGTATATGGGATAACTCCAAATCAAGATGGATCCAATAGATGCAGAGAGGATAACATTCAGATCTTCGTTAGGCAATTTCATGTACAAAGTAATGACTTTTGGGTTGAAGAATGATGGAGCAATATATCAAATAATGATAATAATCATTTTCCATGACTTTTTCCATAAGTTTTTAAAATTTTACGTGGATGATCTGGTCATCAAATTGAAGAAGGTGTTCATTCGGTGTAGGAAGTAAAAACTGAAGATGAATCCACTAAAGTGTGACTTTGGAGTTACAAGCGGGAAGTTTTTGGGTTTCGTGGTGGATCTATAGGGGGTGCAGAGGGACCAGGACAAATAATGAGCGATCCAAGAGTGCCATGTCCAAGAACAATAAAGGAGCTTAAGAGTTTCCTTAGTAAAGTCTCCTACCTCAGGAGATTTATTCTAAGGCTGACTGAGAGAACCCATCTGCTGATGGAGCTACTGTGAAAAGGCACAAAGCTTAAATAGGAGAAAGCTCATCAGGCTGAAGAAGATTTTCACTTCTCCACAAATAATTATTCCTCATAAATAAGGGATACCATTGCAGCTATACCTTACGTCTACCACCAGGTCAGTCGAAGCTCTCTTGGTGCAGGAAGTTGATGGGAAGGAATGGATAGTCTACTATCTGAGCAAGATCATACATGGACTAGAGGTGAGGTATAGTAGTGTAGAGAGACATTATTTATCCTTGGTATTTATAGAACAAAACTTAGATATTATATGTTATCTTTCACAATTCATATTGTGATAAGATGTGATCCCATTAGGTTTTTGTTGGAAAGAACTATTTTGATTGAAAGAGTAGCTAGGTGTTTCCTCATCCTTTTAGAATATGACTTGAAGTATATGGTCCCTCGTGCGATCAAGAGCCATGCATATGCAGACTTATTGGTAATTTTTCTATCCGGGATATTTGAGCCACCCCGTGTGAGAATTCTTGGAGATAATTTGCAGGATAAATTTTTAGATGCAAACCTTGAGGAATGGACTATGCAGTTTGATGGTTTTTCAGTATAAAAGAAGGGAGGAGCACGGGTTATTCTTTTAAAAGGGAAGGAAGACATTTTCCTTTCCTACAAGTTAGATTTCCCTTGCTCCAATAACGAAGCAGAGTTTGAGGCGTTAGTGATGGGATTATTACAGGCCCTTCGAAGGGGCATTCATTCACTATGTATCAAAGGTGATTCAAACTTGGTGGTCTAGCAAGTGAATGGAGAATATGAAATGAAACACCTCAGTCTGGCGCCCTATAAAACAATCATCCAACGACTGATCAAGCAGTTCCATTAGGTCAAGATAAGGAGGCGTCATAAAATAATAAATAGGCATGCTGATGATTATGCCACCATTGCTCAAAAAGTAGCCATGAAGAGCTGCACAACAATGGTTATGATACAATGAATAACAACTCCCTTAATGGTACAAATGATCTTATCGATGGAAGATGATTAGGATTGGAGAGGTGAGATCAGGAAACAGTTGGAGTTTAGGGAAGGCAAGATGGAACTCAGAGAGCTAGCATAGTGTTTTGTAAGCTAAGGGAGTCTTTACTTCAGGAACATGAGAGGATGGCTATCAAGGTGCATCGGTCCAGAGGAAGCGGATTAAAAGTTGAGGAAGACACATAATGAACACTGCAAAACAACTGAGATCCCTCTGTACAGAAAAATCCAGAGAGAGGGATACTTCTGGCCAATGATTAAGCAGGATGCAATAGAGTTACAACGAAATTGCGATAAATGTCAACTCTTATTTTACGCAGCTAAATTTCACTTCAAGGATGGAGTTATTCCTACGGAGAAAATTGACATAATGGGACTCATGCGAAGGGGCCCAGAGTTCTATGTTCAAGAGGAGTAGCTCTATCATAGAAGATACTTCAACAAACTATTAAGATGCATCACAAAGGAGGATGCAATAGAAGTTTTGAAACAAGCTCATGAACCAACTCACATTAGAGGGGCAAAGTTATATGACTAATTAAGGACCTTGGGTTATTATTAGCCAACCATAAAAAAATATTCTACTAAGTTTGTTCAGAAGTGCAAGGTTTTCCAGATGCATAGAAACATGATCCATTCTCCATCGGTGGACCTACACTCTTTGGACATTCCTTGCCCATTCCACACTTGGGTGTTTGAACTAGTAAGGGCAATACATTCATATTAGAGAGGAAAGATTTGGATATTAGTGGCTACGGAGTGCCTAACAAAATGGCTTGAGGGAATACCACTAAAAAGAGCAATAATAGGTGTAGTGGCTAGCTTCATTACAGAGTACATAATTTGCAGATTTAGGATTCCAAAGGTCATTCTCTTTGATAATGGAAGCCCATTTATTAACAAAGAAGTAACGATGCTCACAAACAAATACTCCATCATTCACCATACCTCAATGGTGGCGTATCCCAAAGGCCATGGTCAAGCCGAAGAATCTAACAAGACCTTGGTCAATATCTTGGCTAAGACGATGGAAGTTTCCCAGGTTCATGGGATGATAAGATTCCAACAGTTCTGTGGGCCTATCGAACAATGAAGAGGAAGCCCACAGGGTATATGCCATTTTCTTTTATGTTTGGAGCTGAAGCCATTCTACCAGTAGATCTGGATGTTCCCTCTGCCTGATATGCCTTACGGAACAACATGCTTCCTTAAAGTAGACACGTATAGTTGAAAGCACTGAATGAACACAGGGACAAGGCAATGTAACATTTCCAAATGTACACGAAGCAGGTCTCCAGAGCATATGACAACTTGGTGAGGTCAAAGAAGTTCGTGGAAGGAGACCTAGTCCTGAAAGCAGTTGTAAAGCACATTAAAGGGTTCCCATTGCCTAAATTTGCTATTAACTGGGAGGGACCTTTCATTGTGAAGGAGGCTCACGATTCAGGTTACCGTTGAATCTCAAAGATGGAAGATATAAACCTTTCAAGATTAATAACAAGTGATTAAAGGTCTATCATGTTTGATAAAGTACCATACGTTAAAGATTTATTTGGAGTTAAACTATTGAAGTTATGTTAAAATTAATTATAAGTTATTTCTTTTGTTGTGATTCTTCTCATAGTTAAGAAAAGGAGTTATCTATAAATTGTAAGAGTTTAATCTTTGCAATAAGTAAAAGAGAGTTGTAACGAATGACAAAGCATGGCATGGTAACAAGGAATTTATTTTAAATTCATATACTAAAAAAGGATTATAAAATTAGGAAATAGTACCCAAGAATTACATATGAGGAAATAAAAAAAATTATTACAACACCAACAAAAGAAGGGACTTAAACTCAGAAGAAACCACAAGTCAGGAGAGGAGAAGAAATCCTCAGGAAAGCCCAAAGAGGCCTCCAAGCAGGTTCTATAAATAGTAATACAACCTTCAAGTCTGGTCTTGACTTGGGCCCGTTCAATAACTAAGGATTCTCATTTTTTCTTGGCCTTTAGCAGTGCTTCTTCGACAGCCTTAACCTCCTCATAAACTGCTTCCAACAGAGGGGCCAACTCCACTAGCCTATCCTCTTCATCCTCTTGAGCCTCTATATATTTTCAATAGAGCTCCCTCGAGTTCTCTAACTGATTGCTCTTTAAAAGCTTTAAGTGGCTAAATAACCCGTTTAGTTGGAATCCATCCTTGCCTAACTCCCTTAATTTGCTCAGATATCGATTGATAAGGGGCCTGGTAAGACTTGAAGTTTGGGTATTGACAACCTCAGTAATAACGGTTCCCATACCTTGGATCCTATAACTCATCATCAACACATTTGAACGGATACAATTATCAGTGAAGGTTTGGGGGTGATGAGTGAAAATTTTCTCAATAATAAAGCGATTACACGCAGAGACTTGGGGAGACTGGAGAAAGACCCTAAGGCATAACTCATGAGGATCCACGTTGGTTAGAGGAACCTCACAATCGGACTCACTATAGTCTAGCAGATCTATAGTGGAACCATGATCATTGTGACGTATTTCCTTAAAAAATACTGGTCCTTAATCAGCAGAGGCAATAAGGGAGGGACCACGTTGAGTTGGCTCTTCAGTAGGGGCAAGTTCCCTCGCAACCTTAAACAAGATAAAAAATAATGAACTTGAGAAAAATTTTAATAAGTGTGTTTTCATTATTAAGTCACCATTATAGGTAGAGTTTAAGAAAAATCTTAACAAGTGTGTTTTCATTATTAAGTCATCGATATAGGTAGAGTTTGCAAAAAATCTTAACATGTGTGTTTTCATTGTTAAGTCACCATTATAAGTAGAATTTGAGAAAAATCTTAACAAGTTTGTTTTCATTGTTAAGTCACCGATATAGGTGGAGTTCGTAAAAAATCTTAACAAGTGTGTTTTCATTATTAAGTCACCGATATAGGTGGAATTTGTGAAAAATCTTAAATAGTGTCTTTTCATTATTAAGTCACCTCTTAGGTATGAGTTTGTGAAAAAACCTTAACAAGGGGTTTTCATTGTTAAGGAGTCATATTTTACTTTTTAAATCTTTGTTCCAACAGGCATAAATACAAGACTTATGTAAAAGAATGAGAAGACAATAGTTACCTTACTAGAAACTGCAGAAGTAATAACTGTAAAAGTAATAACGACAGGAGTAACTTCAACATATCTTTGCGTTTTAGCTGAACCTTCATACAGAGGGACCTCCACCTTGGGCGAGGCACCTTACTTGTGATAGGGCACAAGTATCATAATTAGGGGAGGTTCCACTAAAGTCATTTAAACTCCAGCTGTATCAACCACCATAGGGGTCGAAGAAACCCCTGGGCGAGAAGATGAACCAACGGTAGCCTGAGGAACCTGTGGAGTCCCAGAATGGGAGGGAGGAGTGAGACCTAGAAAAAGCTGCAAATAATATCAAAGTGTTAGACACAAGAAATAACACATAAGAGAGGGAAAATTCACAAGAAGTAAGATTACCTCAGTAAAGGTAGAAAAAAGGGCAAACCTAGCGATAGACCTCATCAGAGGGAAGTGAAAAAGTGACCCAGCGAGAGATGTGGCCAGGTTAGAAATAGCTACAACCTGAAATGAAAATAAAATACTAAGAACACAAGTCAACCAAGGGGAAAGCATAGCTAAAAGAAGAAAAGATATTAACTTTGGAGGACTTGAAGAGACTGGAATAACGTCCAGAGTAACTACCAGTAAGGGAGATGCCCTAAAATATGCCAATAGAGTCTTCGTTGGTTGATGAGAGGCTCCAACGATTTCCACAGATGCAACTTCTTTTTAACAACTTCCTTAGCACTTTGGGAGCAGAACAATGAGAATAGGTTAACCCAATCATGGTACGGGGATGAGATGCAACAGTCTCAGGAATATCAAAATGTCCTCCCACGAAAGGGCTCACGGGGGGAGAAGGTATATCAGCTTCACCCTCTTACAGAGAAAATAATTTTGCACAAGTGTTAGAGAATATACCTCATTAAGTTAGAAATTTCTAAGTGTTGGAAAACATATCCCTTACTCTGGGGAAGAGTTGGACAAAGTGACCATGGGCGAAGAAGGTGATGAAGGTACTGTAGAAGCTCTTTCAGGGGGACCACGCTCAACTTTAGGATTATTATTAAGGGTAATCGCCCCAAGGGGAGATGAAGGAGGATAGATCTTAGTAATAGAGGCAGTAGGTGGTGGTTGCACTTCGTATGCACATTTTTTCTGGGCTTTTGCACCCAAAGCCTTCTTCCTTATACCAGAGCTACCAATAGCAGAGGGGACTCTAAAACTTCTTTTTCTTGATATGTCCCCCTCAGTTGGATCTACCTGATTTTTAGGAAATGCTACAGGGGAGTAATAAGAGGAGTGTGTCATTGAAACTCATGTTTTACCCGTTCAAGATCTGCTTGACATTACCCCAGTATCTCCTCACTTAGATTTATAAACATGGGAAGGGTAACATAGGAATTGGAAAGGCTTCAACGGGTACTTGGGATTTGGAATTGGATTTTAAGGAAGTCATTCTTTTAGAAGTCCTTAATTTCTTAGAAGGGGGTTGGGAAGGCCCCTCACTAGAAGCACCTGCGATGATAGCACCTTCTTTAGAGACTCCCTCGGCAGGGGCAGTTATTTTCTCCGTTGGGATATTTTTTAGGACTAGGGACAAATGTAATGACTAGAGGGTAGTAAATAAGTAACTCAGTGGGAGAATCTTTTGGGGTTTGACTTAGAGGAAACTCAACTCCCAAAACTGAGTTACCTTTGAGACCCATCTTAAGGAGTGGAAAACTAAGGACATGAGGGTAAACATGTGGGCTTTCGACAAACTCACGAATTTTTTCCTGCTGCATCGACCAATATTTTGTGGCAAAAAGGGAAGTCACACCCCCTTTCTTGTTATCTTGGGGATTGTGCTTTGGCCTTCAATCTCTGAATAAATAGAGGAGGAAGCTGATGTGGTATAGAAAGAGCAAGCCTCGGAGAAAGTGGACCTAGCATGGGATTCTTGAAAAATAGGGAGAGGAGCCCCTTGATTAAAGCCCAATTAAAGAGAGCAGCGACTGGGGTTATAGTGTTCTCAGGTGTATCCCCACTTGGTGTAAGAAGGAAGATAACCTGGGGTTAACGGGATCACAATGGCAAAGGAAGGATTTTCGTTGATGAGCTCTTAAAAGGTGGCTTGAACTATTATATCTGCGGGGGTAAAGAAGGACCAAGTCTGGGCAAAAGAATCTTCGTCATAGGGATGCATGACAAAACAACTGGGTTTGTAAAAAATTGGAAGAATATCCATTCGACTTAATTTTTTGTGAAAGAAAAATAACCGACCGGTCTTGAGAACTTCATGAATTGGGTAGGGTTTTTCCATGGGGGTTTTCTCCCGATAACAACAGTTAAAGGAATTCGATCAAAAGATTGGTGTTAGAAAAATTGGCCAAGTTGTAGCGGCAAAGGGATCGTTTCATATCTAAGTGAGTCCTGTCCAACCAAGTGTAGAGGGACCCCAAAGGTTTTGCTGCCAGAGGGAGCTTGAAACCCCTGGATAGGCGAATGGACATATTAATGAGATCTCGACGGGGCTGGTCATTGGGTTTATTAGGCAAGACTAAACAAGAGAGGATAACAAGAATGTAAGATGGTAGCTCTAAGGGTGTACCTTTGCCTTTGCCAAACCCAGAAGAACCACCTTTTTAAAGGGGGCTTGGAAGAAATAGCTGATAAGGGGGAGACAGTGGATTTGTTTGAAGTTCTTATGCGCCTTCGGTATATTTGATCCAACTCCATATGATAAGAAGTCTCTTCGGCGTCTAAAGCCTCATCGAAATACGAAGAGGTACCTGTGGTGTCAAGCCCAAGAAATTCCTAGACATCTTCTAACGTAAAGTGAACTCTCCCCACACAGCCAAGAAAGTGTGGGTTGTAACGTTCCAATGAGCTACAAATACTTGCAATGCAGCATTATATTTAGACATAGTGAACTCATCAAACCAGGTCTTCCGATGAAGCCTAACCTTGGTAATAACATTTGATTAAGTTGACTACATATAACTATTTCGGGCATCAAAATGGACTAGGGAGCCTCTAGGACCTTCAAACTCTATCTGGGAGCTTGGGGAGTCACCTCGGTCAAGGTAAAAATGCATAGTCCCCTCTGGTGGGAAGAGACCCCAAACAGAAGCATCATCATCTTTATCACCTAGGGTCAAGGATTCACACTTAGCATTTAAAATGACAATTTTTCACATGACTGAGTATTCGTCATTTATGGCAAAAATATGAGAGCGACGCTAAACACAGAATCGCTCTTGGCGAGCTGCCATAAGGGCGGTGGCATCTAGTGCGGGGGCAGGAGTAACATCGATGACATAAGAAATAGTGGTGGCTGGGGCACCTGGAGTAGCAGACAAAGAATCCATTAAAGCTTGAAGTGAGGTAATGGTGGCGAGAAAAAAAGTAGATCGGAAATAGTCGAGTAATAGTAGTTGAAGATGGCAAAGAGAAAAAGAATAAGGTGAAGGGTTGAGCAACAATGGCGGAAGAAAAGCTTTTTCTCTCTCTAAAGCTCTGGAGACGATGATAGGAAATGAAAGCACGAAAAAATAAAAGGCTAAGGGTTTAAGGTATTGAATGTTTAGAATTCAAACAGACGATTTTGTTTTCCTACCAAGTGTAATACCTCGTATTTTTATGGCTTTTAAATTAGGGATCTATTAAATTTAATTGAGATAAATTAATTTAATATTAATTCAAAATTTTATTTTTAAATATTTACTAGCGTGACGAGAGTTAGTAATTATTAGGAATTTATTGAATATTACTTAATGAGTAAAGAAATATATAGAATTGAAGTTATTAAAATTTTCACGAGTGAATAATACGACAATTATGAAAAATTAAGTCGGGACTGCATGTGTCGTGTCGAGACTAAATTATTATAATAAAAGTGAATAAATTATAAGTCACCCATATGGTCATTTAGAGTGCATCAAAGTGTCCGGAAGGGTCGAGATGGTCAGGAAAGTATACTCGAGGGTTTAGTTTGAACCCCAGGGCGATTTTAGGCCTAACCGGCATCTCGAGAAGGCAATTTAGTCATTCTCCATTTTAGGCCTTAGTTAAAGATGAAAATTGGGAATTAATATAAGATGTTATGGTAGCCTTCTAGGGTTAACATTCTCAAAAGTTTAGAATGATAGTGAGAGGAAGATAGGAAAAAGCTGCTCTCCAAGAATTCAAGGCCAAGTACTAACCAATTTACACCTCCACCACCACCAAAGCGTAGATCGGAGCGAGGGGATTAAGCTTATACAAGTCTATTTCGTGGAATCAGACCTACAATCTTAAGGCAAGTATCTATCTTGTTGATTACTAGTTAATATTTCACCCATGTTAGAATAGGATTGGTAAATACATGTTTTATTGAAGAATTGTATAATTTAGGAAATTTAAATCGCATGTTTTAGGAGGAATGCATGTTGTCTGGAACCCTTGACATATGTAGAGAATCACCCATGAATTTTGTAATGATTTAATAGAAAGAAATCTGGAAAAAAATTGAGAATATTGGAATTTGTGATAAAGCTAGGGTTCTTGATAATTCTGCTAAATTTGTCCCTTTAAATCCATGCCTTTGATGAATTCGTAAATATTTTAAGCAGGAAATCATATAGATAGGTTGATATAACTCTTGGTTTAATTGTTTGGGAGCTTGGGATGAATTAATCATGATTTAGAGGTTAAAAGGTGATGAAACCCGTAGGTTGGTATAGTAGAATCTGGGCAAGAACTGCTTGATCGATCGATCAACTCAAGAAAGAATATAGATCAATCGACTGATCGACCCCTTTTCATCGATCGATCGACCCATCCTGGAAATTGAATATTTTTCCCCTTTTTAATTAATTTGATTAAAATACGTAGAAGCCCTTGGATATCATTAAAAGATCATAATGGGCCATGAAGAGCACCAGTAGGGTCTAAGTACGTTCCCGTGAATATAATTTTATACGAGATGTAATCATGAGATAACGGGGGTGTGACATTTATTAGAAATCGTGCGTACGTTAAGTAAGGTATTTACTGATTCAAGAAAGACTTAGACTAGCATTGGAGTGAGGGTATACCTACTGAATTTACCTTTAAAAAGAGAAAACACTTCTAGGGACGAGAAGTAATTAAGAATTGGTAATTTGTACTACGTAGCGTTAAAATATTGTTATAGGTTGCGAGCGAACCTAATTGGAATATATATATATATATATATATATATATATATATATATATATATATATATATAGCATGTGTATATATAATGTTGTATCTATGTATACCCATACCCGTGCTACTTGCTATCATGGAGGTTATTGCACCGGAATAGTCTTATCTCGATGGGACCTTTATGGGGGATATTGACTCCTACCCTAGAACATAGGATTCCTTGGTACAGGCTATCGGAGAATGATAGTTAGACGGTCCTAAGAGACATGAGGGTATTGCCTGACCTCTTAGTGACTTGAAATTATGCTTTGCCTCCATTATGTGTGTATTGTGTTAATACTGTTCGAGAGTGATTTCGAACTAGTATTTCTCTTGTACGAGGTATACGGGGAGTTGATAGCAGAGTATGCCAGCACCATAGATTTTATGTGGGGTACTGATTTTTATATATAGTGTATGATTGATTAATATATATACCTATACCTGATATTTTTCTACTGTGTGTATAAGAACATAAGCAATCGAATAAGTGCTCCCAATCATAGTAAGTGTTTGAAACTTCACACTAGTATTGAGAAATACATAATTGAATTAAATAAACTTTAAGAAGATGTTATCTTAATCTAATCATATACTTATGATCTTGCGAATCAGAGCTCTTGGGAGAAGTATAGAGTTAGACTTATAAGTTATTTTAGCGATATGATAGGCGTGCACGCTGGATAAGAGGTGAGAATTTTCAAGAGAGTGTCGTGTACTAACATGTGTGTTATATCAACTAGTAAGCATTTTAAATACTTGCTAAACCATTTTAAAATTGCTTTACACTAGGGCTCTGACTTGTTTCCTGTCATTTTCCCTTCTTTTGTATATATATATATATATCTTGTGTAGGAGTTGCAGGTCATTGCAGTAGACGCTTCCTTTTTTGGATCCTCAGATTTCTATTTAGTTCCTTTAGTTAGCGCATGTGTAGCCCATACCCAGACTCTTATTTAGACTTGATAGGGATTTCATGCACTTATAATATTTCAGTATTCTGTTCTTATTTGGGATTATTTTATCTATCACATTGTCAGTAGTTGTGGTTATTTATTTGGAATTAAGTAATCTAGTTGGCATGTTTCATTGGATAATTGGTATCTTTATCATTTGTGTTATTCATAAATTGGTTTATGCTTAAAAGGTTTTTACAACGGAATTTAATAAATAAAATAATTTAAATTGTTTAGACACTTAGCTTAATTATTTAGGGTGGTTAAAATGAAAAATTATTTTCAATAGTGATGCTAAGAATGAACCACACCGTTCACCTTTATTTTTAATTTATTAAAGGACAGATCACCCGGTATTTAATTAGGCGGGGTGTTACAGGTGGTATCAGAGCATCAGGTTCTAGTGCCCTTTAGGATTTGTACGGCTGATTGCGCTTTCAACTTAGTGTACTTGATATAGAGCCCTATTTGTAGGACTGTTGCATTCTTGTCTATACAATTTATGTCTTCAGCTATTTGAGATTGATAATAAAACTGTAGACTAATAAACTTCCTTCTCGTTTTAGATGCCTCCGAGATGAGCACCCCGAGATGGAAATGCCCGGCCCCAGCTGCCAGCAGCTCCGGCTCAGGGAATGATGAACGCAACTGAATTAGTCTCCATAGTTGCTCAAGCGGTGAATGCCACATTAGCGGTGGTGCAGCAGGCTCCACCCTAGGTTCAGGTAATAGCGGAAGCGCCAGCACAACTTCCCACGACATGGGAGAGGGTCAGGGATGCCTTTCAGAAGTCCCATCCCCCGGAGTTCTCGGGTGGTTTCGATATTATCATCGCCAGCCAATGGAAGAAGGACATCTAGAGGAATTTTCATATGTATGAGTGCACTGACATGAAGAGGTAGTTAATGGCGTCCTTCAAGCTAGTGTGGGCCTCCTTGCAGTGGTGGGAGTCCACCATCACCTTGGAGGAGAGGGACAATATGTCGATTCAGTCATTTTAGGTGCGATTTGATCGTAAATATTTCCCATTCACCGTGCAGACTGAGATAAGGCAGAGATTACTGAATCTTAAGCAGGAGAGTACGATTATTTCTGAGTATAAGGAGGAGTTCAAGAGGCTTCTCACTATAGTGCTGGATGAGGCACCCACTGAGGAGAAGAAGATTTTACTGTTTTTGGACGGATTAGCCTGGAGGATTCGTCAGCACCTCATAGGTAATTTTTCGCTGGGTACTTTCACTGATGTACTCAACGCCTCTCTGTTGCATTGCTAGGATCATCGCTTCCATCAATTGCAAAGAAAATGAGTAGGGGAGTATAGCCAGCAGGTCTGTACTATAGGTAGTGGTGCCGGTGGGGCACCAGCAGCTCAGGGATAGGTTCGTCATAGTGAGTAGAGTTCCCATCCTAGGGGAACCTGCCAAGCGATTTCGATACGTTGATTCTAGGTACGGATATGGGGGTTTTAGATAGGCCAGCAGGGCCAGTCCAGTCAGCATGGCCAGCAGGGACCACACCGCCAATAGCAGGGCCAACATCAGGGCCAACAACGTTATCAACAGGGCCACAGGGCCAATGAAGGGGTGGTAACGACCAGTAGGGTCGTGGTCAGTAGGGACTGAGGGGAGGAAACTTCAGGGGCAAGTGTTTTGGTTGTGGAAAGAATGTCCATAGGCGCCAGGATTTCCCAGAAGGGGATAGGACCCCATAGCAACAGGATGCCCATCATGATTCGTAGAGGCCACTTTTTCCAGCCACCCTCCCAGCACCAGCTCAGATGTCAACCCTACCAGCCATCCTAATAGTCCCCATCCAATAGGGGCAATTATAGTATGGACGTACCTATAACGTCCACCAGACATCAACACCACAGGCGCCACCCGTGATAGAGGGTACATTTCCTATCCATGGCACTATGGGGTGTGTTTTATTTAATACAGGGGCGTTGCACTATTTTATAGCTGTTCACTTTGCACAGGCCACGGGGTTATTAGTCAAGGTAGAGAGTACAGTGACATGCATAGATTCACCACTTGGAAATGGGTCCTTAATTTTCTTTATATGCCGGGGAGTAAGTATAGAGATTGGTAGCTTTATTTTACTAGCGGACATGCTAGTTTTAGATATGCATGAGCATGATGCCATTATTGGCATGGATTGGCTCGTTGCATATAGAGTCATGATAGATTGTTTCGGTAGGAGTATTATCTTTGTTATTCCTGGTTAGGAAATGTTTTTGGAGGAAGGATCTTCCACCCATTTGTATTACCTAGAGGAGGAGACCTCTAAGGAGATTATGATTCCCCTGGATTCGATTCTAGTTGTTCATGAGTTTTCGAATGTGTTCCACGAGATACCGGGCCTACCTCCCAGTCGAGAGAAAGATTTTCTCACAGACTAGATGCCGAGTACTCTACCTATAGCACGTGCACTGTACCATATGGCTCCAGCAAATATGAGGGAGTTACGGGATCAGATAGAGCAACTATTAGGTCAAGGCTTCATACGTAGGAATACCTCACCTTGGGGCGCTTCGGCGTTGTTTGTGAAAATAGAGACGGTTCATTGAGATTGTGCGTGGAATACAGAGAGTTGAACAAGGTCACGATACTGAATAAGTATTCGTTGCCCTGAATCGATGACCTGTTCGGCCAGCTAAGGGGAGATGCCTTATTTTCAAAGATAGATTTGAGATTGGGATAACATCAGCTACAAATTAGGGAGCATGATGTGTCGAAGACTTCTTTCTTGACGAGATATGGGTCCTATGAGTTCAGAGTCATGCCGTTTGGGATGACAAATGCTCCATCCGTATTCATATACTTGATGAATCGAGTGTTCAAAGAGTTGTTGGATCATTTTATCATCGTCTTTATAGATGACATCCTGATTTATTCACAAACTGAGGAGGAGCATGCCGAGCACTTGAGACGGATTCTTTAGACTCTACGAGATCATCAAATGTATGCTAAGTATGAGAAATGAGGATTCTGGTTACGAGAGGTACATTTTATGGGGCACATTGTGTCGAAATTGGGGATATCAGTGGACCCGAGTAAAGTGTCGGTGGTGAGAGAGTGGGGACAACCCACGACACCAACAGAGGTGCATAGCTTCTTGGGGTTAGTCGGGTACTACAGATGGTTCATTCAAGGCTTTTCGAAAATATCGGGTCCGTTGATGAATCTGACTCGTAAGGGGTACCGTATTTATGGGATGACGCATGTTAATTGTCTTTTGACGAGCTGAAGATAAGCTGACTCCGGCGCCAGTTCTTGCTTTACCCAAGCCGGAAGTGGAGTACCTGGTGTATACTGACGCCTCTCTACAGGGACTCAGTGGAGTACTTCATCATTTGGAGCAAGCTATAGCTTATGCCTCCCGCAAGCTTAAGCCTCATGGAAGGAATTGCCCCACCCACGACCTGGAACTAGTAGTGGTCGTGTTTGCATTACGAATTTGGAGGCATTACTTATTGGGGGAGAAGTTTTTCTTGTTCACAGACCACAAGTAACTACAATACTTGTTCACTCAGTGGGAGTTGAACACGCGTCAGCGCAAGTGGCTGGAGTTTGTGAAAGACAACCAGTTCGAGATACAGTACCATTCGGGGAAGGCTAACATGGTTGCTAATACATTAAGCCGTAGGACGATAGGTGAGGTAGCGGAAGTATGGAAAGCGAAGTGGAAATATTTGGGACACCAGGACATGGTATCCCTCTCCTTTATATCCGTTATGACCGTTACGAGGAGGGTGCTGAATCCTATTTAGTGAGTTCTGATGGGGGTTTGAGATTTAATGGGAGATTGATGGTCCCGGAGGGAGATGATTTACATCACGAGTGATGACACAATCGCATGGGTCTAGGTTTACAGTACATCCCGAAGGGGATAAAATGTATCAGGATATGAGGCACCAGTATTGGTGGAGTGGGATGAAGCAGGACATTACGGAGTTCGTGTCCAAATGTACTAGTTGTTAGATGGTAAATATGGACCACCAGAGACCGCCAGGGTTACTTTAGTCGTTGGATATGCCCACGTGGGAATGGGAGGGAATTTCCATGGACTTCATTACTTGGCTGCCTACATCACAGCCGGGTCACGATTCCATATGGGTAATAGTGTATCGGTTGACCAAGGTAGCTCACTTCCTTCTAGTTCATACAGAATACACTACGGCCCAATATGCATAGTTTTTTATTGCTGAGGTAATGAGAATACATGGGGTACCCTTGGATATCGTGTCTAACAGAGATAAGATTTTTGTCTCGCGCTTCTGGGAGAGCTTTCAGGAGGTTATGGATTCAGAGTTGAGATTGAGTTCAGATTATCACCCATAGATAGATGGACATACATATCATACCAATCTGATGCTGGAGGATATGCTACGCATGTGTGTCCTTGATTTTTTAGGGGGTTGGGAGCCATATTTTCCACTGGTGGAGTTTGCTTATAATAACTCCTATCAATTCACGATCAACATGGCCCCATTTGAGGCATTGTATGGCAGACCTTGTCGTTCTCCCGCTTGTTGGCTAGAGGTGTGGGACAATAAGTTGCTCAGATCAGAGGTAATTCAGGAGACGTCAGCTAAGATAGAGTTAATCAGGATTCGCATTCGGGTAGCCTAGGACAGGTAAAAAAACTACGCCGATGAAAAGCGGTTCTTCCGGGAGTTTAGCATGGTGGACCAAGTATTACTGTGTGTGTCTCCTATGAAAGGAGTAATGAGATTCAGGAAGAAGTGGAAGTTGGCTCCGAGGTACGTAGGACCATTTTCCATTATCGAGAGGATAGGGCTGGTGGCATATAAATTGGGGTTGTCAGAGTATTTGCACCGTATGTATTCCACATCTCGTCGTTGAGACGGTATCTTCGGGATGATATGATACTCACATCGCGATAGAAGAGATTAACTTAAAACTCGACAGTTCTTATGAGGAGAGACCCGTGCTTATCCAAGACCATAGCGAGAGGAGATTGAGGTCGAAGGTTGTTCCACTTGTATGGGTCCAATGGTAGCATCGTAACATGTAGGAGTCCACTTGGGAGAGCGAGACAGATATGCGTAAAAAATACCCAGATTTATTTCTACCAGGTACGCCTTATTTTCCAAATTTCGGGACGAAATTCCGTTATTAGGGGGGAGTATGTAATACCCCCTATTTTTGAATATTTACTAGCGTGACGAGAGTTAGTAATTATTGGGAATTTATTGAGTATTACTTAATGAATAAAGAAATATATAGAATTGAATTTATTATAATTGTCGTGAGTGAATAATACAGGAATTATGGAAAATTAAGTCGGGACGCGCATGTGTCATTTTGGGACTAAATTATTATAATAAAAGTGAATAAATTATAAGTCGCCTGTATGGTCATTTCGAGTGCGCCAACATTTTCGGAAGGGTCGAGGTAGTCTGGAACCCTTAACATATGTAGAGGATCACCCACGGATTTTGTAATGATTTAATAAAAAGAAATCTGGAAAAAGATTGAGAATATTAGAATTTATAATAAAACTAGGGTTCTTGATAATTCTACTGAATTTGTCCCTTTAAATCCATGCCTTTGATGAATTCGTACATGTTTTACGTAGGAAATCATATATATAAGTTGATATAACTCTTGGTTTAATTGTTTGGGAGTTTGGGATGAATTAAGCATGATTTAGAGGTTGAAAGGTGATGAAACTCGTAGGTTGGTATAGCAGAATCTGGGCAAGAACTGCTTGATCGATCGATCAACTCAAGAATGTCGATCAATCAACTGATCGATCGATCGACCCATTTTCATCGATCGATCGACCCCTCCTGGAAATTGAATATTTCCCCCCTTTTTAATTAATTCGATAAAACTACCTAGAAGCCCTTGGATATCATTTTAAAGATCATAATGGGTCATGAAGAGGACCAGTAGGGTCTAAGTAGGTTCCGGTGAATATAATTTTATATGAGATGTAATCGTGGGATAATGGGCGTGTGACATTTATTAGAAATCGTGCGTACATTAAGTAAGGTATTGAGAGATTCAAGAAAGACTTAGACTAGCATGGGAGCGAGGGTATACCTACTGAATTTACCTTTAGAAAGAGAAAACACTTCTAGGGACGAGAAGTAATTATGAAATTATTATAATTGAGAATAAAAATAGGTGAGTTCATCATGCGTAAGAATTGGGTAATTTGTACTACGTACGGTTAAAATATTGTTATAGGTCGCGAGCGAACCTAATTAGAACATGTAATTATATATATATATATATATAACCGAGTGCATGTGTGTATATAATGTTGTATCTGTGTATAATAATACCCGCGCTACTTGCTATCACTGAGGTTATTGTGCCGGGACAGTCTTATCTCGATGGGACCTTTATGGGGGATATCGACTCGTACCCTAGAACATAAGATTCCTTGGTACATGCTATCGGAGAATGATAGTCAGACGACCCTAAGATCCGTGAGGGTATTTACTGACCTCTTAGTGACATGGAACTATGCTTCGCCTCCATTTTGTGTGTATGGTGTTAATACAGTTCGAGAGTGATTCCAAACTAGTATTTCCCTTGTACGAGGTATACGGGAACTTGATAGAAGAATATGCCAGCACCATATATTTTATGTGGGGTGCCGATTAGTATATATATTGTATGAGTGATTAATATATATACCTATACCGGAGATGCTTCTACTGTGTGTATAAGAATATAAGCAATCGAATAAGTGTTCCCAATCATAGTAAGTGTTTGAAACTTCATAGCAGTATTGAGAAATACATAATTGACTTAAATAACCTTTATGAAGATGTTATCTTAATTTAATCATAGACTTATGATCTTGCGAATCAGAGCTTATGGGAGAAGTATAAAGTTAGACTTATGAGTTATTTTAGCGATACGATAGGCGTGCACACTAGATGAGAGGGGAGAATTATCAAGAGAGTGTCGTGTACTAACATGTGTATTATATCAATTAGTAAGCATTTTAAATACTTGCTAAACCATTTTAAAACTATTTTACACTCGGGCTCTGACCCGTTTCCTGTCATTTTTCCTTCTTTTGTATATATATATATATTACAGGTTCCAAACCACAGGGGCGTCATGTGTAGATTCATTTGAGTGGACGTGCTGCAGCTTGTGTGGGAGTTGCAGGTCATTGCAGTAGACACTTCCTCTTTTGGATCCTCAGATTTCTATTTAGTTCCTTTAGTTAGGGCATGTGTAGCCCATTTCCAGACTCTTGTTTAGACTTGATAGGGATTTCATACACTTTTATTATTTCAGTATTCTGTTCTTATTTGGTATTATTTTATCAATCACATTGTCAGTAGTTGTGGTTATTTATTTGGATTTGAGTAATCTAGTTGGCATGTTTCATTGGATAATTGTTATCTTTATCATTTGTGTTATTCATAAATTGGTTTATGCTTAAAAGGTTTTTACAACGGAATTTAATAAATAAAATAATTTAAATTACTTAGACACTTAGCTTAATTATTTAGGGTGGTTAAAATGAAAATTCGTTTTCGACAGTGATGCTAAGAATGAACCACACCGTTCACCTTGATTTTTAATTTAATAAAGGACTGATCACCCGGTATTTAATTAGGCGGGGTGTTACACCAAGACACATGCCTAACCCCCCACATTGATTACAAATTGGCATGTGGCATTTTGGGGAGTGCTGTGACAGTTGAAAAGACTTCACGTCAGTAATAAGGTGATGTTAAGGAGAGAGAGCATTTCTTTCAAAAGAAGTAATTATTTTTAGCGCCAAATTTTTTTGAAATATATTTGAATACCAAAGGTCCAATTATATAAAGTCTTCACACTATAAGCCCCAGCGATGGTACACCAGGTTGAAGATGTATCGGGGAGAATTTAAACTTCAAATCCAAGGAAAGGGAGGTTGCTCATAGCATAGTTCCAAAAAGTTCATGATGTCCCCTCGCCATATGTCCAAACGGAGATAACTTTGACTCAGGTACATCGGGAATAATGTTTCCTTTTTGAACAAGTTGAAACGGGGACGACCACAACTCAGATGCATAGGAGAGAATTCCTATTATTAGGGACAGTCCTAATGAAAATGTGCCCTCACGACAAGTTCACTTAATGGTGAAATGGAATGAAGTAGATTGGGGATAATTTTATTTTGAGCAGTCTGAACGATGATGGACAGAATCCATAGGCACTTTGGGAGAATTTTAACAAACAATGAAGAAGACAAAATGCCTGGGATCTAACAACAGAAAAAAGTTACGATATCCCCTCACCATATTCCTAGTAATTGCAGAGCTTTGGTTCAGGTACATCGGGGTGAATTTATATTTTTTCTAATATGAATAACAACAGCAGTTGAAACGAAGGTAGATAAGGAAGAATTTTTACACACAAAAGAAGACAGTCCATCTAATTGAGAAATTTTCGTGCAGACATTTCTTGCTCTCATAAAAAATCTCTACACGAAGGGGAAAATATAGGGGGGCTTGAAGGTAATCTCTGAATTAGAGATAGCTTCCCCAATTAATAGAAGAGACTCAAGAGATGGAAGTAACATGAAGACAACGAGGCAGCTTGGTGATGCAATTCTTTTTTGACTTATGATACCAAATCTGGTACCACCTAGTAAATGATTGTAATCTCAGTACAGTAAGATCTATAATCTGTAACAATGATGAGATTTCAACAATAACAATGGAGAAGGAGATACGATAATATATAAGTGGTTCAGCCTATATAGGCCTACTCCGCTATGCTGGTGGTGAACGTTTACTATCAAGCTAGGATCTAATGGCCTTGGATTACAGTACACTCCACTTTCTCTCTTTATGCTACAATTTCAGCAGGGCTTTAGTAAGGTTTTCGAATTAAGGTAATTTTCAAGGAAGAAGAAGTCAAGTATTTATATTGATGGGGTGGTACAATGTGCACCCCGTTCATGCACCATGCGTGTGTAGTTCACATTAACCAATAATTAATCTCCATATGTCACCTATGAAAGTGGATCATGATGAAAAAATATTCCCCCCACGTGCACATGTGATATGGTTATAACTGCCTGTCCACGTGGAATGATGATGCTAAAGTTCTACCTTATATATGGTAGAGTGGTCGTCCAAGTAGGTCTCAGCTCGACCGAGTATGAAACCCAATAGGTCTTATTCAAATGTAATCTAGAATATGGTCTCGACTTAGTAGGCATTGGGCCGAGATGAGGTCTCGATTGGCTGATGTACCAGATGAGACGTTAAGAAGGTGTTGGCGGGTAGGAGGTCTCGACAACAAATAAGGAGACGAGGTTGAGGTAGTTTAAGTATTGGCTCCTCATATAAGCTTACTAGGTCGGTTAGGTCGAGTATGAGTTTCACCCATACAAGGCCAAACTTGGGTATATCAATCACCCCCTAGCCCTTAGTATCCATATTAGGAGGAGGCTGAGGGATAATAGTGCCTGAAGACGAGGAGTTGATAATGGTCAGTAAGAAGACACATGGCAGTTGATCAGTGATCTGCAGGCTTAATTGGACACCTATCATAGTTTGCATTGGGTAACATCTGACCCAAGCCTAAATAATGACTGAAACACTTACGATTTAGTGCCTTAAATGATGACTCACTTTGGGATATGTGCACAATCATTGTATGGTATTTAAACCTGGATTTTTCTCTTTCCTTCTTGGCAAAAATCATTCTCGCCTAAGCTTTCCTGCTCCAAATTTCCATTGACATTCTCGATTTTCTCTCAATCCTCATTGTCCAGTTACTTTCCTGAGTTTTTTCATGTTTTAGGCGCTTTGTCTCTTTCAGGTATTTCTTCTCTATCAAGATCCTTTGATTTGAGTGTGGATTGGCCTAGTTTTTCTTTGATTTTGATTTTTCGGTCACTGCTGCACTTTTCAGTGAGTTTTTGGAGCGGTATTAAAGCTTAAACCTTGCTGTTTTGGAGGTTCTTTAAGCCATGATTGGTGTTCCCTACCTAGATTAGGTTTTTTAAGTCTTTAGTCTCTTGGTTTAGGATTCTGGTGATTCTTCGTCCATCTTCTCCAATAGAGTTCTTAACGTTTTATGCCTTAGTTCCTGTACTGTTCTTCAGTCTGTTCCTTGAAAATGATATAACTTACCCTTTTTGATCTTGTGGTCAACTTGGTCAATTATCTCCTTTTTTTGAATGTTAAGCCTTTGTATAAGTTATCCGAGGAATTCCCAACACTTAGGGAGAGATGCTTTAGGGAGATACAATATTACGAAGCCGAGGACGCTGCTAGGTGTAAAGTCAAGGCCTTTCCTCTTCGTCTAATATATCTTGTTCCCCTTGCAATTGTACGTCCTCCTATTGTTCAAATTAATGACTTAATGTTGATTCGTCCGCCTCTACGGATGATAATCCATCCGTCTTTCACATCGCCGATAGTGTGAATTCATTCGACGAGCCCATGAGACTCCTTTCTGACGGGTCTGAGGAAACTGAGGATTCTTCTAGAGCCTCATCCTCAAACCAAGTTGAGTTTTCCAATCAGTTAGACTCTTCTATAAAAATTCTTTCGTCTCACAACAAGCGAGAGTAGGCGTTGTAATTACACCCCTGTTATGGTTGTCCCTTTATCTTCCATTCCGGGACAACACTTTGTAAAAAGTGCTCCAAGTGTCATCCTGACTAACAATCCCGAAAATGATGAGGGTTTCGTTCATTATAACAATAGTTTTGAATAAAGTCAATGGAGATCACATTTGAATAAATTAATGTAATTTTATTGTTGAGTGTTCATTTCTGTTTGATTTATTTTCGAATGAGATCTGTGTAAAGTACACGAATATTTTTATAAACTACACGCACATTGGATTGAACAAATCTTTTTTAATATGAGTGTACTTTATAAAACTTGCGTGTACGTTAATAAAGTACATGCATAATACATAAAGTACATGAACAATGGATTGAACAAAATCAATTTCAATGTGTATGTACTTTATGTTTTATGCGTGTACTTTATTAAAGTACATGCAAAATACATAAAGTACATGCACATTGAAATTGATTTTGTTCAGTCCATTGTGCCAGTACTTTATGTATTGTGCGTGTACTTGCAATGAAATAACATTGTTTGCATATTAATCGGCTTAAATTGTATAAGTTATAAGTTATAGTGGGATTAAATAACATTTGCGTTAGACTTATTTTAGTCATTCTTGACATTATAAATTACAAGAAGAATTGAAGAAAAAATATTGTTAAATTCTCAACTTCCTTCCCATAATCTAAATTCTTCATTTCCTATCTTTCTCTCATTTACAGCACACAACCTAGTCTTCCATTTGTTTTTTTTGCTTCATTTTTTTTAAAGATTTTGCTTCTATTCAATTATCTTCCAATATTTGTATACAAGTGACTCATAATTTTCATGTTCTTATGTGTATTATGGTCCACACCAGTGGCATTATTATCAGGGTATTGTGAGAATATGGTCTGCGCAAGCGGCAATATTCTTAATTTAGAAAATATACGTGCTCTCCAAATTTAATACATGTATTACAGTACAAAAATGTATTTAATGTACATTATAACAATGTACAAAAATGTGCTCTCCATATTTAATGTATTTTAGTACAAAAATGTACTTTATAAAAATGTATTTATGCATGTATTTATAAAAAATATATTTAAAATCATTTTCAATGTGCGTGTACTTTATAAAAAAATTGTATACTTTTTAAAAGAAAGTACACGAACATCGAAAATATTTAATCTTAATTTATTTCTTAGTTGCATTGAATAATTTTTTTATATAAGTGTCAATATACATACTCTCTATATTTTCATAGCTCCTATATTAATTGTGGGCCGCGCTAACAACATTTTAAACTTTATAGCATAAGACTATAGACTATTATCATCAAAATAAAAATACATGCATTAAAAGAAAAGATAATTTCATTCATTATTAAAAAAAATTACAACAGACTTGAAAAAAAAAGACCCATCAAATATAAAAAATGTCATCTGGAAATTCAACAAAACTATCGATGGGGTCCGAAAGAGCGCCGATAAAATTTGAGATGGCCTGAATTATATGCTCCTGCATCGAAAGGACCTCATTCGTATCATCCCTATCTTTCATACAATTTTCCATAAGTATTTTGGCCTCGTGGATATAGAAATATACGAGGGCTTTGTGAGTTTTCGACAGCGGCACGTCCTCTTTAAATAAGTTGTACGGGATGGGCGGGAGTTCTGAGGAACCTTCTTTAAAGTATTGTTAAAGGTGTCAAATGCTCAAATGATATAGGAAATGTCTTCCTCAATCATTTGTAATCTTGCCTGATTATTGTTTGCATGTTCAAGAGCATCTCTCAAAGACTTTGTTGGTACAACCATTTTGACATTTTTATATTTTAGTTTAGAATGGTAAAGATTATAACAATGTTATAGTTTTTACAGGCAAAGTAAAGTTTAGGATTTCGAGCCTACAGAAAATACTTTATAAAATATGAAAAAGATAAAAAGTATATTTAATAATTTAAAATTAAAAAGAATATTTAAAACATTTGGAAATTACTAAATACATATGAAAAATACTGAAATTACATAAAAAAAATTAGAAATTTCACAATAAAATATTTAAAAACTCAAAATAATATGCAAAAAGAATTTTAAAAAATCTGAAAAAGCATTAAATACATTTAAAAAATCAGAAAAATACTAAAAAAACTTTAAAAAAATCTGGAGGTAAGAAAACATATATGTAACACAATTTACTAGAAAATTTTAAAATAACTAATCTGGAACACCCCCCCCCCCCCCCCCCCCCAAAGAAAAAAAATCCCCCAAAATAAATTCAAATCCTTAACTTTGGATTAAGAATCAAAGAATTAAACAAGGTATAATAATGAAGAAGGTGTTAAGATAAATGCAGAAGAACAAGGTATATTAATGAAGAAGGTGTTAAGATAAATGCAGAAGAAGGAATAAATGGAACACACTTTATGAAATATGTCGTATCCGGAGAAAGTGAAATGTATATTATTTAATTTGTATAATTATAATACAAAGCAGTGTACATATCTAATCTAATCTTTAGTAATACATATAATTATAGACCTTCACCACGTATAGATACGTGGCAAAACACATCTCCAATTAATTGCATCTCCTTATCTCCTCATCCACTGAAACGACACTTTAGAAGTATCTAAAGTCTTCATTTTATTCTCTCTCTCTCTCTCTCTCTCCAATCTTTACACAAAATTCATTCCCCCCTAAAATTAGCGTTTCATATATGATAACTGACATCATATATATATATATATATATATATATATATATATATATATATATATATATATATATATATATATATATATGTATGTGTGTGTGTGTGTGTGTGTGTGTGTGTGTGTGTATAATCCCTGCACCATCGTTCACTTCAAATTCCCTGCACCATCATTCACTTCAAATTTTTTATGTGTATATAATCCCCACTGGACTTTCAATCATCCACTGACATCATATTCAAATGGTTCTCTATAGTCTGGTCATACTAAAATTGTCATTAAATCATATATGTATATATAAATATATATACTTTTATGTTGTGTAATTATTTCTTTCGAGATGCCACCGAGAAAATTAAGCAAAGTGTGACACCCCGACTAATTAAATAGCGGGTAGCTACTCCTTTATTAAATTAATTCAACATGCCAAGTTGGTTCAGTTAATAGCATCACTGTCGCAAACATTTTAAAAATTACTAACCACCTAGTATTTAAAAAGTAAGTGCCAAATTTTAAGTTAAGTCTGATTAACATGCAGTAAAAGAAAAATGGAAGAGTCAACATAATCCATTCACCATACGAAGTAATGAAATAACCAACAATAATAATAATAATTCGGAGGAAAACTCCTCACAACACACCCAACAAATGGAAATAATACTACAAATCTGAATCCTGAATAATTACATGCCAAAAGTCTGAATACTGAAATAAATGAAATATCTCTAAAAGGAATGGGCGACATGCCCTACAACTGATAACTGATGAATATCGAGTCAAGATGGATGAAGCGTCTACAAGAAAAGTCCTGTAACTTCCACAAACAGCTACAGCTCGTCACCTGAATGATAATCCTATGCATGGTGTCCTTGTGGCTGGGCACCTAAAATGGTTTTTACAAAAAAATAGATTTGAAAGCAAATGGGTCAGAGCCCGAAAGTGTAAAACATTTTGAAAACAGCAAGTGTTTTAATAACATTAAAACATTAAATACAAAGTACATGTTAGGACGTGCACTCACATGAAATTCTCACCTCTCGACTACAAGTGCACTCCTAACGTACATTACCCATCTAAATGACACATATATCTAACCAAAACGTAATAAGTTCTACCTCTTACTACTCGATTCCCATATTACATTCTAACGTTACCAAATAAACAGAGGGCTTTACTTAAACTCAGATTCTCAATATGTAATATATTTCACTATCTGTTAACCCGTTATGTTTTCTCAAAACAATACCATAATTATATTCGCAATATTAACATGAAGGTTCCCATTAATTAAGTGTATATTATTCACATCATAAATATACAATACAAGCACCCCGAGAACTAAGCTGCGGTGCACACATACTCTGCTATCCATCCCGGTACATCACGTACATAAGGATCACATATTCCGAATCTCTCAGGAATAGCTCACAGATAACAACATCACAAATAATGGAGGCGAACACAGTCACATCACATGGGTCACGCACATACCTGCGCTCCCACGATCAGCAGACTTATTAACATCCCAATAAGTCCTTCTCTGACCTATGTTCATCGAGGTAACCAGTCTAAATCCGGGCAACACAAGGATTAGAGGGCCCTAAGCGAACGTAAACCTCCCGTGATAGCAAGTATGGTAGGTATGTCATACACATAAAATCAATACATATACTAAGTATTCACACATCTTAGTAATCACCATAATATATTGGTACATATCTCTTCTCGTACTGACATATAATACTACACCATTTATATGTTCCCGGTTAATATAATTAATTAGGCCGTCAATAGCTCACATCGTAATAGACACTCACGTCCTACTTCATACTTTCCCTTAGGTTCAAACTACACTTCTAGGTTTGACTCCTCATTATAACCCAAACATCCCAAATATATCAATTACTCATCAAGGAAAGGCTATCTCTACCTATACACAAGGTTACGGGGCACTCGGGATCAAAACAGGCTAAAAAGCCTAAACTGTCAACTCGTTCGAAGTCTCGTTTGAACGAGGCTGTTCGAACGAGACTTCGTTCGAACGAACTGAGTCTTCTAACGAGATCTCGTTCGAACGAAGTGGGCTTTCTAACGAGATCTTGTTTGAACGATCTCATCGAACGAACTTCACCCTCGTTAGAAGTCAATGGTCAACTCGTTAGAAACTCGTTCGAACGAGGTCGTTCGAACGACCTGGGCAGATCTTCTAACGAGCGACCAAATTCAAGCCCAGATTCCTTACTTTCGTTTTTCCCCAATTTCTGCTCCTCAATTCTTCTCTAAAATTCGTCCCTACAATGTTTTAAGGCCTCTAATCAATCCTAAACATATTATAATCACATACCAATGTGTTTTAAAGGATTAATTCGTCCTAATCATCATTAAATCACAAGTCTCTACACTTTTCCCCAATTTTTTTCAAGAGCATGAACCCTAAAATTGAAAGTCTTTAATTTATCCAATTAAATCCGTTTTTATTTCTTGCAAGATATATCAACATCAGATTAGTCCTCTAAATACGATTCTACATGCAATCCTTTCCTCAAAATATAGTATTCTAATTCCAAACTCATGGGTTTTTCATTAACTTTCAAGAACAAATGTAAATCTTAGAATTATCTAACATGGAAGAAACATTCTCTGAATTAAACGGAATTAAATCACTTGCCTTGATTTAATCTCTGATTTTGATGACGATTTGATGAGGTTCTCTCTCTCTCTCTGCAAAATTCTCCTCTTTCTCTCCCTCTCTAAGCTTTCTTCTCCAATGGCTATGGTGGCTAGGGTTTGTTTTGGGAAAAACTTAGAAACCTAATTCTAATACCCTACGTAGCCTATTAGGTTAAAATGAGTTGGTTAGTGGTTTAGTGGGTCAAATCCACATCAGATATAATTTACTAATTTTCGTCACTTTTAATTCTCAAAAATGCAAAATTACCAAACTACCCCTATATGTTGTCGGTATGGCCTAAAAATACCCCGGGACCCAAACTAAACCCCCGGCTAGTGTTTTCTGACTATCTCGACCCTTTCGGACGCGTTGGCACACTCAAAACGACCATACGATTAATAGAATTTAATTTCACTTTTATAATTAAAATAATTATATCCTGACGCGACTGTCTCACGCGTCCCAATAAAATGTCCAAGTTGTCGTATATCAATCTCACGACAAATTCATAATTCAATATTCATATATCATCATATATACTCAATATAGTCAAATACCAATTCACATCTCGCTAGTATTTTATCCGGATTAATTCCCCATTAATTAATTAATCCCAAAAATAAATATCGCCAAAAATACGGGGTATTACACAAAGTCATTCCCGAGACTCACTCAGATTGCCCCTCAAATATTTTTTAATACACGTTTAGTTCAAGTTTTTTTTTTTCAAAAAGTCCATCGCCATGTAAAAACACTCAATGTTCGTCGCTAGGGCGGATCATTAAAAATAAGAGAATATTGATTAAATGAGTATTTGAGGGACTTTTTTTTAACAAAAATAAAAAACTTTGGACTAAAAGTCTATTAAAAATCTTTGAGTGACTTTTTGATAATTGATCCTTGATTTATTGTAGATTTCTATGAAAGCACCATTAAATATTTAATTGCATTGTAAAATGAGTTGTTTTCATATCACTCATTGTTAGGGTTTTTCTTTGAAAGTTTCATTTTATCTTTTAAAAAAATGGAGCTCTTTTTGTGATTATTTGTAGTCATTTTTTTTTGCAGTTTTAGATCTACATCTTAGATCTTAATATATTATGCTTTGCTATTATGTTGTACTTGCATGTTCAAAGAATTGTTAAAATGTCCACAAGTATGCTTGGTTGCGCGCTCCTATGATTAAATTCCATCTTGAAGAGATATTTGAATAGCTAGCTTTCATCTTGAACATATATTTGAATAGTTAGTTCTGTATAATGTCCATCTTATTTGAATAGTTATTTTTTAATTGATAGTGATACAAGGTAAAATATTAAAATAATACAATTTAGATAGGTCTCTCCATTTGTGGACATCAGGTTCTTTTTTTTTTTTTCAATTTAAAGACAACGGGTTATCACTCTAGAGAATTGAACATAAAATAAAATTCCTTCGTTTCACTTTCACTTTTTTAAATTTCATCAGTTTCTCTTCCTTGCTGACCAAACATTTTAGGTTTAATATTTTATGAAGCTTCTTTTACTCTCTCTCTTCACTATTCCATTTCTTTATGCTTTTAAATAAACCTTTTGACCAAGTAAAAGGTGCCTTCATATCATAAGGCCGAACAACGTTGAGGATTATCGACGATTGCTATTCAGGCGATGATGACATAGATGGAGGGCTTTGGATTTGAGTAAGTACACTTATATTACTGTATTGTAAATATACATCAATATCTACTGCTCAGATAAAGTGTTTTGTTCTTGGTTTTTGTAAAGAAGGATCCGAAGGAAGTAAAATTTGTAGTTCTATAGTTAATTTATTATTAGAATTTTCTAGTGATGAATAGATGGAACAAATTATTTCTACTATTTTGTAAATATACATATACTATTGCTTAACACCACCTTTTTTGTGTTATATAAAATTTTGTTTATATTATGTTTGAGAAGTGACTAACGGATTGGAAAAATTATGGGATTTGTTTTTTTCTTTAGTTTGTTTAGGATATGTGAGAAAAGTGATTTATTTTCAGAAATTTCATATATGGATTGGAGTATGACCTTTGCTTATAATGTGTTTGCTAAAACTCCTTAAACAAGTTGAAGTTAGAGATAAATAAAGAGCTCTACCTATGTAGCCACATATAGACCATTACTTTTTTTCCCTGCTGCATATTCTTATGGTAGGGATATTTACTCGGGACCTTCTCTATTCTTCAATTTTCTACATTTATAATGATGTAAGGATTTGTCTGGTAGTCAACTACCTCCTTTAATGGAGAACTTGCTATCTCTAACAACATTTTTAATTAGTATAATATAATTATAATACAAAGCAATGTACATATCTAATAAAATAATTTAAAAATGGTGTCTCCTATCTTGACTTCACCACGTGGCTTTGACAATTAAGAATACACAGCCTTTTCTCTCTCCAAACTAAAATGATTGATTGAAATCAATATGAAAGCTTTTTTTTTATCGTCACAAATGGGATTTCTATAAAATCATTCTTAAGAACACCCTAATATTAATCATGAACACATTAATATGATTAAAGTTTAACATACAATTGTTCTTAATAAAAGGATCTTAGATCTTCATGTTTTCACAAAATACGTCTAAAAGATAGAAAATAAGACATACCTTGATCAAAGATCAATCTTGATTAATTGCTCCATCGATCTGCCTTCTTGGAAAAAATGCACTCTAATGGAATCTCGGAGTTTCTCTCCCACCTCAGAAATAGTGTGTTATGAGATGACTCTAGATGGTGTAGAGGTCTCTATTTATAAGGGGAAGAGGGCCGGAATCCTAGTCAAGGTGGGACTCTTTCAAGTCTCCCACTAATGCCACCAACCATCATGTGACTAACGGATAAGGTTTACCCAAATCTTTTAATATCTTTATTTATCACATTCCTAATTAATTATCTGACATTTATTAAAACCACATAAATGGGAAATTCGGAATTTAATACAATTGAAATTAAATAATTAATTTCGTCACTTAACATTAATTTCCAACAGTCTCCCACTTGGTCTTAATAATTCGCATAATTAGATTAGGTATCATAAGGTGCACAATCATTGATAAATTTATTTTGCTGAATCAAATGATTCACGGATGCGAGTCATGGCGGTTCCATACTATTCAAGAGCATGGTTCCTTCCATGTACCACAACACCAATGTTTCATTCAACTAAGCCTTTAATATTGGGTATCATAATGGCCTCATAATGTCCTTTTCAATAAGGACTATTTCTGTCAACAATAATTCATAATTTTATGCATGCTTTCTCAAAAGACAGAAATAATTGAAATCAGAAACACTTTTATTGAATTCAAGTAATGGTGTCAAACAACTAAGCCAAAATAGCAATCATAGTCTAACTAATCGAGACCCATCTCTTTGACATGTTCCATAAAGGTCTTCGGAGATGGTCCTTTCGTAAGAGGATCTGCTATGTTATCACGCGTACTGATGTGATCAATTGACACTCTTTGTTTCTGAATTTCTTCTTTAACTGATAGGTATTTCATTCAACGTGCTTAGTTACTTTAGGAATACCTAACATTTCTTCATAAAGAAGATTGCAGCGACATTATCATAATATTTCAGCGACTTGATAATAGTGTCGACAACTCCAAGTCCCGAAATGAAGTCACGCTGCCAAAATACATAAGTTGTAGCATCAAGCATACTACAAACTCAGCTTTCACAATACTTAATGGATGGTTTGTGTTGCACTCCTTCATTATATTGGTTGATAAACCAAAACAAACATACTTAAGCAAGAGTGAACTTCGTACCATCCGTACAAATAGTAAATCTGAGTCACAATAATTGTTTATATTTAAATGAACACATACATCATAAATGTGAGCATATAGTCCTTTAAGTATCTCATTACTTCATACACAACTTTTAAACCCATAAAATTATTTTGATTCTCTACTTTCTAAATCCGTGCTTGTATATAGAGAAAATATATAAACTTACTCCCACTGATCTTAAGGTGTATACAAATATACAACGATTAAAAAAAATAATGATATTATTTCTTAAAATGCGTCATGTGGGAAACTTATGTTTATAAAATGATCTCCTAAACATATACGCATGGTTTATTAGAATTCAAAAAGTAATTTTCACATCCACTTCATGTAACTCTCAATCATAATGAGCTACTAATGTCATAGGAATTCCATGTCCTTACATATAATTGAGAAGGTTCATTTATAACCTTTTCTTCATTAATAGTGAAATATTTTACTACAATTTAGCTTTATCTCGTTTAACTACCGTTAGTGTCGCGTTTGGTCTTGATGACCCCCTTATACCCGACTTTAGTGCATCAATTATGTAATTCAACGAGATTTCAACCTTAGTTGTAGTCCATTAGTTTCACTTCTTATGACTTTTGAAAATAAAACCATGTCATTATTTATTCCTAAGCCAAATTCATGTTCATGTAGATACACCACATAATCATCGAGGATAGTAGACCTTTTAAGATCTTCTTATTACTATTCCTTATGATTATATCTACATTTCTCTCACGGTGACAATACTATCATTTAGTGGTTGACCATTTATTTGTTCTTTCTTGTTTAGACAATCTAACAACTAAAAGAACAAGGATTCAAGAAGGTTATCGTTAATGGGATAAGTACCCTACCTTCCTTTATAACCTCAAGAAGGTTATCGATAATGGGATAAGTACCCTACCTTCCTTTATAACCATATTTCATGATTTTCTACTACCACTAATTTCACCTTTCATAATGAATTTGACTTTAATGCAATAAATACGTGTCAATGACAATTATATGATCTATGTAGGTCCACTTTAAGGGAAGTTTATCATAATCTCCCACTTGGGCCACATAGGTCATCCTTATATTAGACATCGTAATACCTTAAGAGCACAACTCGACTATTAAAATTTGTAAGAGACATTACAAAAATCTTGTCCACGAAATTATGAAAAAGAGTCGAGATTTAATTTGGTACAAGATTTAAAGAGTTTCATAAAAAAAAAACGCTACGATTATAATGCAGGATCAAACAAATCTTTAAAGAACTATGTCCAAACTTTATTTTGTACAAAACATCAAAACTAAAATCATAACCCTTGAAAAAATATACATCAAAAGATTATTTAGAACATATCCCTCACGATCAAGTTTAGACAAACATTTTCCAAAAGAAATTGAGGGTTTATGAAAACAAATGGCGATTTGATTCCCCAAGAACAAAAGAAAAGAATCTTATTAGCATTTCTAGTTTGTTTTGTAAGAAATCCTTGCATCAAAAGTAAATACTTTCTATAACATAGTAAGTATAACTTGAAAACTCTACTGAGATGAAAAACTCATTTCAAATCATAAAAGATACATATTATCTTTATCATTATTAGTCCGAGTGTGCAATATGTAAACAAACTTAATTTGTTTAACCAAATTAAATATGAAATTTTAGAGAAATAAAATGGGATACAATAATATGTGATAAGATAATGAGATAAATTGCTCACTTCATTAATGCTTTGATTTAACAACACACACATCGATTACATGATAAATTGAGTGCATAACCGTGAGTTTTTGTCAGTAGTAACCGTGAAATATCGATTATATGATACTTGTAGATTACTTTATTGGGTATAATGTTATTTCATTATATTGTACACGACATTTGTGCACAACTTATTTTCACATACTATAATAACGTATGTGATCTATGATGTTCATTCAATCACTCAAAATTGATTCCTTGTAAGGAATAACCTTGCTTGAAGAAATAAACTCAATATACCCCATTAATATCTTTACAATTATAAGCATCATGAGTTACTACTACCATCATCTTTACATTTAATATTCATTGCCATTCTAGTTGGGTCACTGTAGTGACTACCAAACATTTCATAATATGAATATTACATTACGTAAAGACTTACATACACAAGTCAATAAATTTTTCACTTATTTTCATTAAATATCGCATGATCAATAAGCTAAATTATTCATGTTTATGATTTTCATAAACTTAATTGGTGATATGATAGTGACAGAAATTATGGCATCTGTTTTTGACGACCATTATTACCTTCCCAATATATATCACCACTAACATTTTGTTCAATTATTGTAATCACAATAAATGAATAAACAATAATATGTATGCAACATCATAAAGTATCATCATCCTAGCATTCAATATCATACATGGACCCGTAGGCAACCAAAATATGCATGATATTAATGCATTAGTCCAATATTTATATCTTCTGGAATGGAGCACTTTAATGAACACCAAACCATATATTATATAAATATAAGAGATACGCATACATGTGCAAAATACCCGTAATACATGAATAATTATATTATTGTCTATTCCTTAATTTGAAATTCACGAAAAATTAGACATAATGTGAAAATCAAATAGACAAAGAGTTTACATGAGATATTACACAAATAATAGTAAATGGAAGACATAAATCATTTACTTTCGCTTCATCACTTATGTATGAGTAACAAATCAGAAATATTGACCCAAATCATTCATGGTCATACTAATGCACAATATGGTTATAATCACAATTATCATACTAGTGACATATGTAAATATGACTTTTTAACATTGATGCCAATTATTTAACATTTACAAAAATTCCAATGTTTATTTGATTCAAATTTCAGCATGTGTTGTGCTTCAATTTAACCTTATAACAAACATTAGGATAATCTGAAATGACTACAAGTATAGTATCTTCACATGTAATCTTAGCCTGTATTTGGCATTTGATTAAACTGAATGAATACCTACTTATGAGTCTCAAAATTTGCAAGTCATGCATTCAAATATGCATGCATGCAACGAATAAATCTAGTATCCGCACATATGAATTGTAGCCTGTGTTTGGCATTTAATTCAACTTAATGGGAGTACTAGCCTTAAAATAAACAATAATTCTGATTTTCAACCACATGAATCATTGCCCTGTGTTTGGCACGACACTCATTAAAACATGAATATCATAATATTCAACAATATGAATCATTGGCCTGTGTTTGGCACGAGATTCATCAAAATATGAATATTAACAATAACACAAGTCTAATATCCGACCATATGAAATATGTTGGCATGTGTTTCGCACGAATATTCAACTAAAAAGGATCATTAGAGCAAGGTTTTATCACAGTTCTAGATAAAACATACATGAAATATGGGAAAACTTAAATTTTCACACACAACAAAAATTGCAAGGGTCGAATATTGAATTGTTGACTAAAATTTTGGTATATTTCATCTACATTCCGAATATCACGGAATCTGTGTTAATCATCACATAATATTCAGATTGTAAAGATATATTACCCTATAATTCATTTATCATGGTCCCATAATTTTGGCATCTGTGTTTGTTGCCTAATTCATTTAATACCATGATTAATGGACTTAATGTCAACTATTCTATTTTTACAAAACTGGTTCTAATGTTGTTCAATTCAGATATTAGCATGTGTTGCGCCTCAATCCAATTTTATAACTAACATTAGAATAAGTCTTTAATGAATGTAAGTATATTATTCGTACATGCAGTCTCAGCCTGTGTTTGGCCTTTGACTTAACTCAAATGAATAATTGTTTACATGTCTCAACTTAAATATAGTTAATCATGCATTAATATTAACTATAATATGTAATATATCAGTAATCACAAAGATACCAATAGTAGCTCGAATGCCTCAAAAACATAATTGCCCAGGTATAAAAACACGTAATACATGAATTTTTCCAAAAATGGAAAAAATGAGTTTTCACCATGGAATTGAAGTAAAACATGCCAGAAAATCAAAACTTTTTGCGGAACGTTAATATCAATTTTCTATAAAGAGTTATAAGCGTCGAGATTATTTCCTAAAATGGCAAAAACGGGGTTTTGAGGGCCTTAACGACGTCAAAACGCAAAAGTAAGGTGGTGCCCATTGTTTACAATGGGTTTTGTTTATTTTGACGTTTCCAATCGACCACGTCAGTTTAGTAAAATTTCGAGCAAGTTTTGACCTTTCATTCTCACTGGTGAGTATTGGCGACAGAAGAAAAACGTCACAGAAAATCTCAGACACACTTTAAGAGCAGATTTAATGACAGAAATAAGACGTCGCAGAAGGTCTCAGGCACAAAAACAATTTAATGACATAAATAAAATGTCGCAGAAAGTCTCAGGCACATATATCATTAAAGACGAACATCAATAAGGAAAATCATGAGATCTTAAACTTTAGCTCTGATACCACATATAAAATCATTCTTAAGAACACCCTAATATTAATCATGAACACATTAATATGATTAAAGTTTAACATACAATTGTTCTTAATAAAAGGATCTTAGATCTTCATGTTTTCACAAAATACGTCTAAAAGATAGAAAATAAGACATACCTTGATCAAAAATCAATCTTGATTAATTGCTCCATCGATCTGCCTTCTTGGAAAAAATGCACTCTAATGGAATCTCGGAGTTTCTCTCCCACCTCAGAAATAGTGTGTTATGAGATGACTCTAGATGGTGTAGAGGTCTCTATTTATAAGGGGAAGAGGGCCGGAATCCTAGTCAAGGTGGGACTCTTTCAAGTCTCCCACTAATGCCACTAACCATCATGTGACTAACGGATAAGGTTTACCCAAATCTTTTAATATCTTTATTTATCACATTCCTAATTAATTATCGGACATTTATTAAAACCACATAAATGGGAAATTCGGAATTTAATACAATTGAAATTAAATAATTAATTTCGTCACTTAACATTAATTTCCAACAATTTCATTAATGTAACATAGGGTAACAAAAAAGAAAAACAACATAACTCAAGCAGGGTCGAGTTAAGTAGAAGGGAGAGAAGAGAAAATAACATAGAACAAACAGGAAAAATAGGACAACGCCTATCAAAAGACTTAAAATACAACCAACAAATTTTGAGGTCTGCACTCGAGAAATCGCAGCAACAAAACCAAGAAACTGGTACCGAAGGCACCAGAGGGCGAGTCGCTCCGAACAAAGTCTGTGCACAAGGCAAACAGACGGTGGAATAATGTTAGACAAACAAGTCAAAAACACCAGCACCATGGAGGGAGACTCAAACTCTAAGGAGCCTAAAAATAGGCGAACCTTAGTTAAGGTGAGAGAAACCCAAAAAGTCAAGGAGACCTTCTGAGTCTCAATCCGAGAGGAACAATCGCTAGGACAGTCGAACCAAAACCCCCAAAACCTGACAGTTATACTTAAAGTGAAAAAAACGCTCACGAAGGAGACGAAGGAAAGAACTCCAAACGGAGCCTGCAAATACAATAATAAACAACAAAAACTAAAAACATAGTCAAATAACCTGTCTTCAAAATCACAACACCGATCTACCACCAGAAGGGTAGATCTTGTCGCAACCATTCTGATCTTCTCTTTGAGTGGATCTTTCACAACTGAAGACAACTCGACAACTGATCAAACCGGGGAAGACCCACTAGCCGGGTTTGAATTTTTTGGAACGCTGCTTATCCTCCTTTTGAATTTGAGGGACACTTGCGGGCCTCCCCCACTCTCGCCGGAAGAGAGAGGGGGGAGGGGTGGCCGGGTCGAGTGGAGAGGAAATGGGTTTTTAGGGCCGACTGGAATTTCTTATTTCTAGAGAGAGGTGAGAGCGAAAAGTTTGGTTTCTCTACGCTTTTTGTTCAACGTTTACAATATGAAAGCTTCACTCTATTCACTTTCCAAACCCCATTTATAAACTTATGTCTTAATTAAAGCCTCCAAGACTCCTTAGTTCTTACCCCTTCCTCTTCTCTGTGTACCGACTTTTTCTTCCCCCCGTTGCAATCCACAAAATGACTTCTCTCTATGGCTCATGCACCTGATCTGCGCAGGTATTTATTTCTCTTCAAAATTTACTTTTATCCATTTTATTTGGAGGACTAATTTTGTTTACAGCAGCACATATTGTCTATCGGGGAGTGTGTTTGTATTGTATTTTGTATCGTATTTTCTGTAAAATTTCGTACGTTTACTTCAGGAAGCTATGGAATGGAAGAAGTCAAGTTGTTTGGTATGATATCGAAAATTAAGGGTGGAATCAGTTGTAATGAAAAAATTAAGGGATGATTTTTGCAAATGAACAATGGGTCAGTCATAGTAATAGAATATCTCCTATCCTCTATGTCAACTGAGCTTCTTTGCAAATTCTCAAATAACTTAGCTTTTGATTTTGACTACACTCAAAGCTCAATTTGATCACCTTTGGTTTATCCTTTTTTGATGTTATGTCAATGGGGATAATGGCGAAGAAAACGATGTATTTTGATACTTTTAGAACTCCCATTATTATTTTTCTCCAACCACATCTATTCTTTGATTTTAAACTGTACTAGAGCAGCGTTATTTTTATTAATTCAATTTGTGTGTTTTGTTTCTAGTCTACACTAGAAACGTAATAAATCATTGTTATTTTTAGTCTCTCTCTCTCTCTCTCTCTCTCTCTCTCTCGTGCGCGCGAGAGAGAGAGAGGGGGGGGGGGGGGGGCAGGCTCTTGTGCACACTAAGTTTGCACAGTGCTGGCGCACACCAATTTTTTTAAAGCATTAAAAAAATAATTTTGAGTTTATTTTTTTTATGTGATATTTAAACATTTCAACGGATCCATATAAAAAAAATCAAATCAAAAAAATATTTTTTGCTATTTTTAAAAAATCGATCAAACTTTCACAGCTTTTAAAGTGCTTAAAAGTAGCGAAAGTTTGACTGATTTTTGAAAAATAGGAAAAAAAGTTTTTTTGAGCTGATTTTTGTTAAATGGATCCGTTGAAATGTTTAAATATCATATAAAAAAATTAACTGAAAAATATTTTTTTTACTATTTTAAAAAAATGATGTATAAACTTAGTGTGCACATGAGTCTGGTTCTCTCTCTCTCTCTCTCTCTCTCTCTCTCTATATATATATATATATATATATATATATATATATATATATATATCCTTCTTTGTTTGTTTCCTTCCCCTTCTCCTCTTTCATCTTGCGATGGTTTTAATCCATGATATGTTGGTTCAATAATTTGAAGTGTTCATACATAATATTTGTTTAATCATACACAAACATTTTCTTATGCGGAGCTCACAAATGGAGTGAATGATTTTTCAACATTCTTTTTTCTTTCTGGTGAAATTATTTGCTTCACATTATGAAGCCTCAAAATTGATGTAAGATAAATTATTTTGAAGTCTTTAAATGATCATATTTGCATTGCAAATGTTTGACAAAATGACCAAGTCAAATTTGACAAAAATATTGTACATTTATCTTGATCCCATTTTTTCATTTATGTCTGTAAGTGGTAAATTCAGAAATGTCAATATTATGATGGTGTTCTATATTTGAATTTTAATTGTTACCACACACATATACATGTTTTTTATTTTCAATTATTAGGTGTTTGATAAAATGTCGGTTTTGTTTTTATATTTGCTTACAAATTGCCTCCACTCTCTCATATATCTATTTTGTATATATGTGGAAAATAAAATTTAGATTCATATGATTTCCTTCACACATTTTTTCCTTTATTGGTGTTTATAATATTTGTGCAAAATAATATTCTAGATGTGTTTTTTATAAATTTTTTCATTATGTATCTCATTCTTCTATAAAGGTTGCACGAATACATTTACCAGCCGTATGTTGGAATTAAATGGAGAAAGATAGTGTAAAAATATAATTACTATGTACGACTCATTCAAACAATTCAATTGCAATTTGCTGTATTGGGAATTATGAAAAATAAGTACTATTATGAGCTACTATTTGTAGTTCTCTTGGTTTTATATGAAAATCATGTTGTCCTCCGAATCATTTTCTCATTAATCATTTTTCCTTGATCTTTTATAATTGAACAGCACACTCAAGAAGAGAGTGTGGTGTATTTTTGGCTCTCCGGTGGCTTCCCATTGGTTCACGACTGTTTTGGGAGAAAAACAGATTTTTTTCTTGATATTTACAAAATTGCCACTTTGAGGAAAATCTATAAATAGAAGCCTATTTTCTGTTTTATGCAGTGCTGTTTTTTCCAACAATAGTGAACATTTTGTGAGTTTTTCAAAGAGAAAAGTGAGTGAGAGCTTCTTGTTTAAGATTAGTTCTTGTGCTTGGTTGTGAGTGACTTTCTTGGAGAGATAAAGAGTGTGAGTGTGTAACCTTGTGGTTCCTCCATTTATCAAAGAAAGAAGAAATCCTACCATTGTGGATGTAACCCTTGTTTGGGTGAACCACGTTATATTGTTGTCGTTTCTTTGCTTTGATTGCTTGTGTGTTCTTGTTATCCTACTTGTTGATTGTTGATTGGATTCGTTTTGAGTTTGCACACTTAGTTTTCATTAGGAACAAGGTCTTGGGTGTTTTCCACACACTAGGTGCTTGGTAAAATTCCGAAGTGAGTTTTATGGTCTTGGTTGCTTAACATAGAACTGTTTTAGCGCAACAGAGAGAAGATGGTATTTAACCCATAAATTTGTTTAACAACCTATCTAGTTTTCCAGAATTTATTCTTGCTTTCAAACTTCCATAAGATTTTTAATTATAGATCATGCTTTTATAATAAGGACAAAGTACCTTTTTTCTTTATAGATGTTTTTTTTTGGAATGGCAAATTTATTGAGATAGAAGAAGAAAAGTCCTTATTCGGCAGCTTACAACTTAGGAACAAGCTATAGAAAAATCCTCTATGAAAGATTTTAAGAATCTAGAGAATGGACCCTTATAGGGTTTAGCTTTGAATATAATCCTACTATCATCATGGACCTCCCTAATTATAGAACTAGATACCATCTTGATTATTTCAAATACACATTTATTTCTAGCACACCATAATTTCCAGCAAACTAAACTAGGAATAATTGTACAAAGAATTGAATTTATTGAATTTCCTCTAGATGAGAGCCAGCAAGAAATAATTCTTGATCTAAGACTTGTTTTAGAGACTTTAAACCCCATTAAACCTTCAAAATGGATCCACACTTGGCAAGCAGATTCCCCCTCATTGAATAAATATTCTCGATTTTCTTCTTGACTCCTTGAGCAACATTGGCATTTAGAAACAAAAGGGATTTTGATATCTTTCAAATTTTGATCAAGTGGTACGCCATTGTGAAGTAGCCGCCACATAAATATCGAAATTTTTGGAGTTAGGTGAGTATCCCATAACATCGTCATAGAAAATTGAATACACTCTCTTCTCCTGATTTGATCCCAAGTGATTTTAAAGACAAAATCCTTCTCCACCTAAGACTGAATAGATTGAAAGACCTCTTGAGAATTTTGAAATAACCACAAACCTTTCATTCTTTTCCAAGTTTGGCTGGAAGAGGAAATAGTTCCTTAAAAATTCTGGTTAGCCAATTTTTTGTATTTTCTGTTCATAAAATGAGCCTAGAGAGATTAATTTTTCAAGAACTTAACCCAAAGCTTACAAGTAAAATTATTACAAACATCCATAGAATCTCGAAGACCTAAACCACCTTCTAAATTTTCAGCCATGATATCCTTTATAGATGTTAGTTTCAACTTTTCGCATTTTGATTTGGAACTAAAATTCAAACATGGGGGAGAAGGTTGATTCAACTTTTTATACTTTAAGATAATATTTTATATTACCGATTTTACATTATTTATACTTTTATGTAAATCTGAGAGGAGTTCTCCAAATACTCATATAATAGAGTACAGTCTGTTGATTTTAAATAGTTAACCGAAAGTTAGTGATTGCTCATACATCCTCCTACAAAATCAATCTATACAAAAGTTAAATAATTGTTAACTATAAAAAAATATGTTTTTAAATTATATATATATATATATATATATATATATATATATATATATATATATATATATAGAGAGAGAGAGAGAGAGAGAGAGAGGCTCATGTGCATACTAAGTTTGCACATTACCTTTTTAAAGTAGTAAAAAAAATATTTTTGAGTTGATTTTTTTTGTGTGATATTTAAACATTTCAAGGAACCCATATAAAAAAAATAAGCTCAAAAAAACTTTTTTTGCTAGTTTTAAGAAATCGGTCAAACTTTCTATGCTTTTAAGCCCTTTAAAAATTGCGAAAGTTTGACCGATTTTTTAAAAATAGCAACAAAAGTTTTTTTGAGCTAATTTTTTTTATGTGAGTCCGTTGAAATGTTAAAATATCACATAAAAAAATTGGTGTGCGCCAGCACTCAAAAATATTTTTTTTACTACTTTAAAAAGGTAATGTGCAAACTTAGTGTGCACAGGAGCCTGCCTCTATATATATATATATATATATATTTCAACAATTCATTAGTTTCACAACTTTCTATCTAAAATAAAATTACAGGGCATAGCATTAAACTACCAATACTCTTATTAAAAGAAATTTACGCTTATTTTAGTTTTGGTATGTATTTATATTGCTATAACAAATTTGACTCTTAATATTATTACCTTGTAGGATTGGATCCCAATGAGCATCATGAATCATACTTTAGATGTTGTCTAATTATAAACACATGTTTAAGGTAAGATAATATAAAGGTGGTTTGTATGTTAAATGACACAAAGGTGGTTGACAGAATGACACTGAAAGTAGTAATGTATAAGGAAGAAAATTATTTATGTTTATCCACATAAAATTGTGATAATTATTTTATCATTACATTCTTTAATCATTCGCTTTCCTTTATATATTAATATGAGTGTAATGCACTTGTTCTATTTATATTGATAAATGTTTTTTTTCGTGTAGCACATATGGTTATAGTTTTTTTGTTAATTTATAAGTAGTACATTGTAAATCAAGAACTACAAAGCGCCGTGCATCGCATGCGGTTAAAATCTAGTTTAAATTGAATTTTAGGCTTGAAGCGGGCGTGCAGCTATTTAATGAGTGTAATTATAATACAAGGCAATGTACATGTTTATAGGGACTCGGATTTTAGTATCAACGGAGATGGAGACATTTAGAAGAAAGTGTATAAATGCATTTTCATGTGGACTTTATCAAGAAAACTATTTTTTTAGTATCTTTATCATCAATTTTTAGAGAGACTCGGGACTTATCACCACGATTGTGATAAAAATCACATAATGTTGTCAATAATTCTATTACGTTTAGAGGGATACAAACTACTGTAATCTTCTACACAAAATATAAATAAATAAATAAAATCTAATACCTTAATTATGGGGAAAAAAGAAACTAATATTTCGGGATGAAGTATGACACATTTCAAACTGGAATTTGTAAGGTGAAACTCCATAATTTAATATTTTCGACATTTGTAATTGGTACGAGTGGAACGTTTTATTGCGTCTACATTTCAAAATTGTGACCTTTTCATGTAAACTTTTTACATTGAAATTTACCATTAAAGTTTTGGAGTATGGAAATAGACCTATTGAGTCAATTAGTTTGGATGCATATCCTTCTTTAAAGTCAAATGATCCTCATTACCCCACTGATATTTAGATCACAGATATTTAACCACATACTCTATATATCTCCCTTCACTTTTCTCACATTCACATTCACATTCACATTCCTTCTCGTCTAACTCTACAGGAGAGAGTGAAACAGAGAGAGAGGACTATAACCTCTTTTCTTCTTCTTTTGAATTACTTCATATATAATTGAAAAATGGCTAAAGTAATTGGTGTTTTTGTGTGTCTCTTAATAATGGCCTTGGATATCATAGCAGGGATCATGGGGATAAAAGCCGAAGCTGCTCAAAACCAGGTATATATATCACTATTTTTAATTGCGAGAACAAAATTAGTTCCAACTCTTGAAAAATTATGTTGTATTTTTAACTCATTAGGTTAAGCACTTAAGGCTATGGTTATTTGAGTGCAAAGCCCCAAGCCAACAAGCCTTCCAGCTAGGTTTAGCTGCCGCCGTACTTCTAGGTGCAGCCCATGTTCTTGCAAACTTGCTTGGTGGTTGCAATGTTTGTACTCGGGATGAGCTTCAAAAAGCAGCCCCTAGCAGGCAATTATCAGTGGCATGCCTCATTTTTACTTGGTACGTACATTTTTTTTCTTTTAATTTTTTTGTTCAGAAAAAATAGATCATACCCACATCCTCTCTTCTTATTCTTAAGTTCCCCCTTATTTTAAACATATTACACCATCTACCTGCTTGTTTTCAGTATGACACTCTTATGCCCCGTTTGTTTCGTTTTTTCAACACCCAGATTCCATGTTGCATGAATGGTCAAGCGTAGTAACTCCGTGAATAAATAGAGAAGATAAGTGTAATATTGAAATGAAAAGGAGTTGAGTGTAATATTTAAAATAGGAGGGAAGGTCTCTAGAGAAAAAGTTGTGTTCATAAATAAGGTCGTGTCGTGTGCAGTGTTTTTTGTGGTACTGCACACCCATTGTTCATATAATACATGCGTCAAACAGATTTTTTCCACCTTATAAATCCATAAATTGTTGAAAATTAAACTTGTTTTTGAAATTAAAATAATTGGGTTTTATTAGTTTGTATTTTTGGGTTAATGTTTGGGTTGTCTAATTAGTGAGTATTGGGCCTCCATAAAGTTAAGAGTGATATTTTACAAGAACATTTTAGATCCCTCTTATGTATTTTGGAGAGTGTAAAAAATAGTAGATTAGTGGAGATAGATGTAGAAGGTTCTAGATATTCAATCTTGACCCTTGATGTAAATTTAATCTCCACCATTCATTTGAGTTGGAGGATAGTATAAATAGGGGTGTTGTCTCCTCATTTTGTATCAAGCAAAATTTAGTGAGTTCTAATAAAAGAGTTCCTTTCACCAAATAGTTCTCCACTCCTTTTTCATATATTTTGACCCCTCTCCTAAATATATAAACAACATCTTCCAACATAAATTAGGCTTTTACTCCATTATAAAAATTTTATTTATATATTTATTAAGGGTATAACATAATAAAAAGATAAAAATTAAGGTCATGTTATCTTCTGTGTCTGTGTGCATGAATTTTTTAATATACTAAATCATTTGTTTAATACATATGTGAATTTTTATATTATACATCACTTTTTATAATATATACTAGTTAAATTTGTGTATGAGCTAACATTTACTTTGAGGGTAAGAACCTTATGTAAAAATATGTTGAAAATTCCCAAAACAGATTTGGCTCATGTATTTTAGAGTTTATCCCATAAGATGTGCCTAATATCATAAATTCTACTTATTTGTCCTCGAAATGAGTCAACTTGGAAACTCAAGAGATAAGTAATTATATATTGTTTACATTATTTTGCTTCAGTTCGATTTGAGTACTTAATTACTTCTTTTTTATCTTCAATTTTGCAACCACTTGAAATTAGATTATCATGAAATATGACGACGACCACACATATCCAATAAAATGTGTAACTGAACAAAGACAAAAAAAAAGTAAAAATACATTAGATTTGATGCATCAATATCATTCCCCTACGACTAAATACTTATAATCTCTATATCATTTCCCTATCTAAATATTAATTATATTATCTTCTTGATTTAATTGATTCTGATTGAGCAACAGGATCATACTAGCGATTGGATTATCCATGCTGGTCATTGGGATAATGTCAAACAACAAGTCAAGAGCGTCCTGCGGTTTCACACACCATCATTTTCTATCTATTGGGGGGATTTTGTGCATGGTTCATGGCCTGTTTTCTGTCGCTTATTACGTCACTGCCACTGCCACTGCTCAGTGAATAATAAAGAATTACACAACTATCCTTGTTACGACTTTTTTCTTTCACTTTTTTTGTTTTATTTCTCTAATTTAATCGTAGTGATGTTTCTTTATTCAACAATAGCTATCAAGCTGAATGACTATTAGTTCCTCATCGTAACCTCTACAGAAATGACAACACTACCAGCTTCCATAATTAATGGGTTTTTGCCCCATTTAGCGGAGAATCAATAACATCGCACATCTTTCTTTCTCTGGCTTTATAACCATACAGTGTATTCTCCGCTTGAAAATGGAGAATCATCTCGTGTGTATATATATATATATATATAATGCTCTTGTGCGGACTAGTCCGCATTTTAAGAATGCGGACCGAACATGTGTCATATGGCGGTGCGTCTAGAAATTATCGCCTAAATTATAGGCACACTCTCTCTCTTTGTTGGGTTCACCGCCAGGTGACACATGTCCGGTTCGCAATCTTAAAATGCGAACTAGTCCGTACAAGATCAGGACTGTATATATATATATATATATATATATATATATATATATATATATATATATATATATATATATGGGTATGTTCGTGCTTAAAAGGCACGCTGATAATTGCAAAATAATAAAAAAATACAAATTACATAATTGCAAAAAGACAAAATTTTTGTTCTCCAACAACACAAAATGTAATTTCAAAACAATTGACCATAATCTCATCTAAATTCACATATAACATGAAATATAAAATATTCATCAATCGAATTCACATGGTGTCTCAATTAAATAAAGTGTCAATCTTTAAAAAACAAACTACTGAAAACAAAGTGTCAATTTCACATATAGATTCAAACTGGTAAAAAACAAAAACCTCGTGGCCTTCTTTTTAGTCTAAGAGAAAATGTAAGCCAAATTTAATAATACTATGTTTAGAAAGTTTGAAAATTCAGCAACCAAAGTGGTGAAATAATAAAATAACCTGAACTCATTTCAAACATTTTTTATATAATAAAAAAACGTGAAATCATTTTCTTCACTTAAGTATTTATAAAGTATAAATAAAGATAATTACATAATATGGAATTTAATTCTGTTAAATTTTTCGGATAATAGAAAAATGAAAAAATATAGACATGTACGTTTATTTTAAACTAAACAACCTACAAAATCTCAGTGAACAAATGATCTGTTTGTGAATTAATGAACTAAAAAATTGAACAATCATCATCCCAAATGAAAATAGCAATATATGCATTTTGACACAAACAAAAACAGTTGTATTATTAAAAATCAAAGAATGAACGGGAGGTGTATTAGAAACCGAATCAAGACGTGTAGAGTATCTTCATGGGTAGCCATCTAGTGGGCCCCATTGTTCTTTCAAATGAAATCCCATATATCACGGAAAAAAGCTTCCACATCCCAAAGAGGCCCTGTTGAGATGAATTGCCCCAATTTGAAGCTAGTTAATTATCACAAACACATTCTCACAAAACATGTTCATACGAAAACACGTTCATGCATTATGTACATACACAATATGATCAAACATCTTTATACAAAATATTAGCAAACATGTTCATACTTTTACACTTATGCAACACCAAAAATATTCTTTGATTACAAACTACTCTTTTTTTTACCACATCAACAAAAATTCCATGATTTTTCCCAATAAATTTTTGGTCCCCCCAATAAATTTTCAATACATCTTAACATAACAAATAACAGTAAAAAAGAAAGAAATAAAAAACAGAAATACAGTGAAGGGGTCCAGTCCTAGTTCATCCTCTGGACAGCTTCCTTGGCAAGAACCCTTTTATTGGCCTTTGTTTTGGCTTGGGATTTGGAACCCATTATTCCACCACCACACCTCTTTCTATACTCCTCGTACTTGCCATTGAAGTTGCCCTTAATAGCTTCCAAGATTTTGCTGAATTCCATTTTATCTTCGTTCTTGACTGTGGTCAAGCACAAAATTGATGTTTTCTTGTGGAGAATTGCTCCCAATCGCGCTTTCACCTTCACAGTGCAGTAAGGACTTTCCATCTTCCTCCACAATGTAGGTAGCCAAATCACCAACTCTATGTGACACCCCGACTAATTAAATACCGAGTAGATACTCCTTTATTAAATTAATACAAAATGCCAAGTTGGTTCAGTTCATAGCATCACTGTCGAAAATATTTTCATAATTACTAACCACCTAGTATTTAAAAAGTGAGTTGCCAATTTTAATTAAAATTCGATTATTATACAACAAGTGAATTATGAAATGCTAACATAACCACCACAATATAGTCACAATAGAATGACCATCAACTAATAATAAGTCTTGAGGAATACTCCTCATAATAATCCAAATGCTGAAATAAATAAATACCAAGTCTGCATCACTAAATTAATTACAACCCAAAGTCTGAAATAACTGAAATGTAACATGTCTCTAAAGGAATGGGGCGACATGCCCAACAAAATAAGAAAATCTGATAATGGAATCAAGATCGAAGATGGAGCCGTCTACTGTCAAGGTCCTGTAACTTCCACAGCAGCTACAGCACGTCACCTAAATAGAACTCCTATGCATGGTGTCCTTGTGGCTGGGTACCTAAAAGGTTTTACAAAAAAATAGATTTGAAAGCAAACGGGTCAGAGCCCGATTGTGAAAATAGTTTAAAAATTTGCAACTGTTTAATATCATTAAACAGTGAATATAAAGTACATGATAGTGTGTGCACTCACATAAGTTCCTCACCTTTCAACTATTTGTGCACTCCTATCGTACCCGTACCCATTCTAGTTGTTCCCATATCTAACTAGACCTATACCAAATTCCAACATTTTTAAACGATAACCAATTCAATTTTCCAACAACTTTTATTTAACAGAGTGTTCTAACTTACACAGTTTTCCCATGTTAGTACTACTAATTTTTAGGTATCTTCCATTTTCACTTTACAAACTGTTGCTATTATTTATCCTCACATTTATACACGACAATTATTTTCAATTAACGGTATATTATTCACATCATAAATATACGATACTAGCACCCCGAGACTAAGCTACGGTGCTCACATACTCTGCTATCAAATCCCGGTACATCACGTACATGAGGACCACGTATTCCGAATCTCTCAGGAAACGTTTCATTAACAACAATCACAAACAATGGAGGAGAACATAGTTCACATCACATGGGTCACGCACATACCTACGCTCCCATGATTATCAGACTTATTAACTTCTCAATAAGTCCTTCTCTGACTTATGTCCTCGAGGTACCAATCTAAATCCCCCCCGTAGGAACACAAAGATTAGATGGCCCTAAACGAACGACAACCTCCCATGATAGCAAATACGGTAGGTATGTCATACACAGATAACTACATATACTAAGCATTCTCACATCTTAGATATTACAATATTTTATTAGTGGTATACTTCTCGTTCTTATACCAACACTTATTGTTATACAAATCACAATTCCCCGGTTTATATGTATTTAAGTTATCAATTATTCTCACTTTGTGATTAGTTACTCGCTTCCCAATCCACAAATGTCATCCGGTTCAAGACACTATTCTAAGTTTTACTCCTCAATGTACCCCAAATCTCCCAACTATACCCACTAGTTAATAAGGGAAGGTTATCTCACCATTTAAATAAGTCTACGGGATACTAGAAATCAATTCAGGCCAAAAAGGCCATTCTGTCAACTCGTTTGAAGTCTCGTTCGAACGAAGGGCTTCGAATGAAATACCAACTCGTTAGAAGTCATACTGTCATCTCGTTAGAAGTTCGTTCGAACGAGATCGTTCGAACGACCTGGACAGGTCTTCTAACTAGATGGCAGTTTCAGCCCAGAAAATTCCAAATCCATTTTTCTCAATTCTTCTCTCCTCTAAATCCACCCTAAGACCATCTAAATTATGTTTTAAGGTATATAAACCATTTCTAATCACCCTATATCATTCCTTAACATATTTAAGGGGTTAAATCTTTACAAATCATCATGGAATTAATATGAATCTCCAAATATTTCCCCAAACCCTATGAACATGAACTCCTAATTTTCGTATGCCCAATTACTCGTCATAAATCCGTTTTTAAATCATCATATATATCTCTTCGAATATTAAATCAGTCCATCATCATTCTACATGAAAATCCTAACCCAAATTCAAAGTTCCTCCAACAATTTCATGGGTTTTCTTCAAAAAGTTCAATATAAGATAATTCCTACACTAAGCATGGAAGACATATTCAATGCACTAAAAATACCAAATCACTTGCCTTAGATTGTTCTTCAGAATTTATGTTGGTGAATGAACGTTGATTCTCTCCTTTCTCTACAGATTTTCTCCCAAGGTTGAAGATGGTGGTCGGAGGTTTCTTTTTGGAACTTCTTCAACCTCTACTATAACTCCCGTAGCCCTCTTACTCACCTAATGTTGATAATGGGCTTAGTGGGTTCCTAAATAATATATAATTAACTCCTAAAATTCGTAGGTTTTAATCCCCAAAATTTTAAAATTACCAAAATACCTTTTTAAGTTGCCGGTATGACCCAAAAATGCCCCGGGACCCAAACTAAACCCCCGGCTAGTGTTTTCTGACTATTTCGACCCTTTCGGACTCGTTGGCGCACTCAAAATGACCATTCGGTTGATAAAAAACAAAATTCATTTTTTTAATTCAAATAATTACATTCCTGACGCGACTGACACGCGCGTCCCAACTAAATTTCCTAAATTGTCGTATTTCAGTCTCGCGATAATTTTAATATTTTCAAAATTCATATATTGCCATATATACACATCATAATCAAATACCAACTCACATCTCGTTAGTATTTATATCCGAATTAATTCTCAATTAATTCACATTTAATTTAATTAATCCCTTAAATAAATATCAATAAAATTACGGGGTATTACATACTCCCCCCCTAATAACCGAATTTCGTCCCGAAATTTGGAAGTAAAATGTACCTGGTAAAAACAACTCTGGATAACGTTTGCGCATTTCATCATCGCGCTCCCATGTGGACTCCTCGGCATTATGATGCCGCCACTGAACACGTACCAACGGTACTATCTTTGACCGCAGTTTCTGCTCGTTTCGGTCCAAAATAGCAATCGGCCCCTCCTCGTAGGAACTATCAGGCTGGAGATCGATGTCCTCCAAAGCAATGTGAGTATGAGCCAAATATACCCTAAGATATTTCCTTAGTGAGGAAATATGGAACACATCATGAATCCTATGCAAGTGCTCCGATAACCCAAGTCTATACGCAACTGGCCCAATCCGCTCGATGATAGGAAATGGCCCCACATATCTCGGTGCCAGTTTCCCCTTCTTCCCAAAACGCATAGTCCCCTTCGTAGGAGATACTCTGAGTAAAACCTGGTCCCCCACTTTGAATTCTCTGACGAACCTCTTGGCATCATCATAGCTCTTCTGCCGGTCCTGAGCTACCCAAATGCGACTCCGTATCAATTATATCCTTGTCAAAGTATCCTGAATCACCTCCGGTCCAAGTAGTTTGTTGTCCCCCACTTCTAACCAACATGCTGGGGAACGACAAGGTCTACCATACAACGCCTCAAATGGAGCCATGCCAATGGTGAACTGGTAAGAGTTATTATAAGCAAACTCTACTAGTGGAAGGTACTGCTCCCATCCACCCCCAAAGTCTATGATGCACATACGCAACATGTCCTCCAACATCTGATTTGTACGCTCGGTTTGCCCATCGGTCTACGGGTGATAAGCCGTACTCAACCGTAATTCAGTGCCCATGGCCTCCTGGAAACTCTCCTAAAACCGTGAAATGAATATCTTGTCTCGGTCAGACACGATATTTAGTGGCACACCGTGAAGTCTCACTATTTCCGAAATGAAAATTTGGGCATACTGTCCCGTAGTGTATTCTGTCCTTACGGGTAAAAAATGAGCAACTTTGGTCAAACGGTCCACAATTACCCAAATGGAGTCGTGACCCCTCTGTGACGTAGTTAACCCCGTGATAAAGTCTATGGATATGCTCTTCCATATCCACGTCGGAACCTCTAATGGCTGTAGAAGTCCTGTCGGTCTCCGATGATCCACTTTTACCAGCTGACAAGTGGCGCATTTAGAAACAAACACGACAATATCTCTCTTCATCCCGCTCCACCAATACTGACGTCTCTTATCTTGGTACATTTTGTCCCCACGAGGGTGTACCGCGAACCGTGAGCCGTGCGATTCTGCCATCACCTCGTGTCGCAAGTCTTCCCCTTCCGAAACGACTAGTCTCCCATTGGAGCGTAATCCCCCGTCTGAGCTAACGGTATAGGACTCGGCTCCCTTTGCTAGTAATCGAATTATCTTCTCTTGACAGAACGAGTCATTTGCGTGGGCCTTTACCACTCTCGTGACAATCTGCGGTGTAACAGTCATCACAGACATGAACGATCGGGCCACTGCATCCTGGTGTCCCAACTCCTTCCACTTTGCTTTCCACACCTCATTCACTTCATTTACTGGCCTACGGCTCAACGCGCCTGCTAACACGTTAGCCTTTCCCGGGTGATATTGGATATCAAACTGATAATCCTTTACAAACCCTAGCCACCGTCTTTTACACATATTCAACTCCTTCTACGTGAAGAGGTACTGTAGGGACTTGTAATCCGTAAACAATCGAAACTTCTCCCCCAGGAGATAATATCTCCAAATCCGAAGGGCAAATACAACTGCCGCTAACTCCAAGTCATGGGTAGGGTAATTCCTCTCGTAAGGCTTAAGCTTACGGGAAGCATAAGCTATGGCCTGACTCTCCTGCTGAAGCACACCTCCGAGTCCTTGTAAGGACGCATCGGTATAAACTAAATACTCAACTCCCGGTCTGGGCAATGCTAACACAGGTGCTGAGGTCAACTTATCCTTCAACTCATCAAATGCCAACTGACAGGCATCACTTTAGATGAATGGCACACCTTTGCTAGTCAGATGTGTCTGTAACAACCCGCCTAAAATAATAACGGGTGGCCAGCCCTATACTATATTAAATCAGGAATTCCAGATGGTCCAGTCTCAACATCAACTAACGGTACTATATAATATAGGACTAACTACCCGAAATCATATAAGCGAGATGTTATAAAAATTTAAAACTTGCAACATAACACAACCCAACACTACAAAATTACTAATGAATATGAGAGATGCAGGAAAGAACTGTAATATATAAAATGAACCAAATAATTACAACCGAATGTACTACAAAAAGTAGACCCGAATAAGCTGTCGGATCACAGCCAATACAATAACTGAATGGAATAAATATAAACATGTATGTAAATATCCCTTGGGTACAAACCCGATATACAACATGAATCCTACCTAGAGTTTTAAAGAAGTAGGAAGCGGCTACATGAAACATCCCGCAACAGTCCGCACCTGTCACGGCTCCCGAGACTCTGGATAGAAGGTCATCCGGCATCCATGCGGTAGGATACCTGTGGAAATATATATATGTATATACAAGGAGGAGAGAAAAGTAAACGGGTCAGAGCCCCGAATGTGTAAAATATTTAGCAAGTGTGTTAACCGTGCATAATAAATACCGGTGTACTTAATTTCATAAATAAGTGAGACCACACTCTCGTGGAACCCCAACTCACCTCTCATCTAAAGGCGCGCACCTATTCGCGTCCTCAAATTTTAGTTAAATTACCCCCATTGATTTTAGGACATCCTAACTTATCAGGCCTAGCCTATATCCACGAGAGCTACCTTCCCGTCACAATCTAAGGATCCACCCGCTTCTAATCCTATTAGATTAGATTACAACAATTATGCCATAAAAGGCTTAATGAATTCCGATTAATAATCTCATGAATTATAATTATCATAATTCTTAAAACATTACCCCTATACATATACACATATATATACATACCTATATAGGCTAAAAGCGTAAGAATTAATATACTTAATAATATGCACATGGAATATTGGCAAGACTTCTCTCTAATCCCAAAATTGTACTACGTTTCGTGCGTGGGGAGTCTCGCAAAGCGAAATCCAAACAAGGAACCGCCCCGTTACACTACTCCTGACAAGGTCAAGACCAGAGATCCGTGATGCCACCTATGGAATTATTTCTCTCAAATCTCGACATGGCACTGCGTTTCGTGCGTGAGGTGTCTCGCAAAGCGAAATCCAAACAAGGAACCACCTCGTTACACAACTCCTGGGCAATGTCAATCCTAGAGATCCATAATCCTCAACATACAAGTAAATACTACCATTATTACTAACTATAACTACTAAAGAAAGAAAGAAGAAAAGAAAAGAAAACAAATAAAATAAAATAAAAGAACCTCCAATAATATCCTTGGGATGATGTAACCGAATAATACCTTATGTGCGATACATCACCCCCCCATCAATCTAGTACACCATAATCATCTAAGATGTACTTCATAAAGGTCCATATCCTTTCATCTATAGGATATATATATAAATATATATATATATAGGTATTTATTTCTAACCGTATATATATATCATCATCAATCCAATAGTCAAGTGTACATACTACATATGATGTACAAGGCCATGCACATAATATACCCGGCTATATATATCGCCGATAAACTGCATCAATGCTATCATCTTCCCAGTGCCCGGCTCACGTAGCAATACTGGGGCCACCATGGTGGGACTAAACGACACCCAACTCGTGGTAAACACACGCACACGACGTCCCGGGAAGCGGTCATAGTTCCAACCGGCAATGAGACGAAACATACCCACCACGTCTCATCCCAAAAATATATATCTATATGTATAATAATCACAAGGGACGACTATGACCTGGGGAATATCCACACCCTGCATTATAAGCCAGGATGCTCACCCTCTACGCGCGCAACTTCCCAATGATAGCATGAGCGGGGTATGCTTAACCAAATAAGTATATGTATTATTCACATGCACAATATATATACATCCATATGATCCAATTATATGATCAAATAATAAACCACCATATACGGTTTAAGTATCCATACCATGTATGTTCATAACATAAATATATCCATACATTTATATACATACGGATATATATCAACACATACACACATAACCTTATCTATATATATGATAAACTAATTCTCGTTCATATGCATAAGATATATATATATACCTGGCTATAAGTATAAATAGTCCTCAATATACAAGTCGTCATCACAATTCCTTTAATTTACCTCGATACGTGAACATAATCCCATACTTGAAACATATTCGATCATTTTCCTATGATGAATAGTCTCCCAAAACCATATGTATATATCTATACCTATATATATTCAACATAAGGACTGTCACCCAAGGGTTTGTGTAGGAATCTTTCACTACACATTTCATCTATATCTCCGAGTACATTAAAGAATCTAGTAATCATTTGACTATCGGTATACATATAACTAATAGTCTATCAGCCTCAAGCTCATTCTTTCAATCATCAAATAATCTCATTTCCCTCGATTTCGACTATGGTTCGATCACTTTTGTGAACACCCTGATCTAAGATCTCTCTAAGAGTTCTTAGCCTCACCTCACATCTACACTTACTTTTAATCTACAATTAGGATTCCCAATCCCAAAGGGTTTTCCCCCAAAATCTCTATACATAACTCCAAATACATACATGGGTACATTTCTCCCAAATTACCCTAAGGAGTCCCCAAAACTCTAATGTGTGAGAAACTCCTTATGTGTCTCCAAGAACATATCTCTTACATCATAAGAGAAGGCCCCAAATCAAATAAACCCACCCAAAAAGGGTTTGAATTCACTATGGAGAAAATACCTCAAAATGCCCTGTTTTCGAATCGATTCGGCCCTGTTCCGAATCGATTCGGACTAGAGAATCGATTCGGCCTCCAAGGCGAATCGATTCGGGTCCAAAGACCTGGGCTTCTGCAATAGGCCGAATCGATTCGGCTTGGGGTCCGAATCGATTCGGTCAATGCAGACCTGCTAATTTTCCCAAACCGAATCAATTCGCTTGAGGGGGCGAATCGATTCGGACCTGCAATTTTTGAAGGTTTCATCTGTTTCTTCAAAACCTACGAATTCTAAACCCTAAATTTCCATTTCTAACAATTAAACCTCCATCAATTTATGATTTTAAGCCCATAAGTCAACCCAAAGTTGATCCTAAACATTTCTATTCCATTAAATCCATATTTAATCATTGATTTCAAGATTTAAACCTAAAATCTAGGTTTTGACATTAATACCCAAAATCCATTTCTTTACCCCACAATTTATGAAATGAAATACACAAATAGCTATTTAGCAAGATTAAACACTTGCCTCAGGTTTGTAGAGGTTGGATCGTCCTCGATGTCGCGTTTGGGCCGGGAATCTCCAAGATTTCTTCCTCTCTCTCTTCTTTTCTTCTTCTTCTTTCTTTCTTCCTTTTTCTTTCTCTCTTTCTCTATTTGAGAAGGCTTCATCCGTAAGCCTTAAATCCTTTAAAACAACAAACCCAGTTTTAAATGTTAATACACACTTTAAATGACTCGTTTACTCCAATTCAAGTCAAAATAACTTGAAAACATTCCGGAGCCGAAATAAGACCCAATGATAGTCATTTTGACTATCTCGACCCTTCCGAGATCGATGGTACCCTCAAAAATATCATCCGGAATACTTTGAAACGTCCTCTATTTTGGACTTGAATTCCCAAATTTTAAAATTCTCCAATTTAATTTAATTTAATTTTTCCCAAAATTAAATTTCTCAGTCTCCAAAGTCGTGGGGTGTTACAATGTCAAAGGGCCCACTATCTTTGAGAAACCACAAATAAACCTCCTGTAGTATCCTGTTAGGCCCAAGAAACTACAGATCTCAGTCGGTGTCGTGGGCTGTCCCCACTCCCTCACCGCGGATACCTTCCCCAGATCAACAGATATCCCCCGGTTTGAAATGATATGCCCCAAAAACTGAACCTCCTTCAGCCAAAACCCGCACTTCTCATACTTTGCATAAAGCTCGTTCTGACGTAACATCTGCAAAATCTGTCTCAAATGCTCGGCGTGCTCCTCTTCTGTCTGGGAGTAAACCAGAATGTCATCAATAAAGACAATGACGAACTGGTCTAGGAACTCTCTGAACACCCTATTCATCAAGTCCATAAACACGGCTGGAGCGTTGGTCAAGCCAAAAGGTATAACCCGAAACTCATAGGAACCATATCTCGTTAAGAAAGCAGTCTTTGAGACGTCCTATTCCCTGATACGCAACTGATGGTATCCTGATCGCAAATCAATCTTTGTGAAGAAAGAAGCTCCTCTCAGCTGGTCGAATAAGTCATCGATTCGGGGCAACGAATATTTATTTCGTATCGTGACCTTATTCAACTCTCTGTAATCTACACACAACCTCAACTATCCATCCCTCTTCTTTACGAACAACACAGGGGCACCCCACGGCGAAGTACTCCTCCGGATAAACCCCTGACCCAACAACTGCTCAATCTGATCCTGTAACTCTCTCATCTCTGCTGGAGCCATACGATAAGGTGCGCGGGCAATAGGCCGAGTGCCCGGCGTAAAATTGATCACAAAATCTATCTCCCTACTCGGAGGTAGTCCAGGTATATCCTGAAATACATCGGCAAACTCCCTAACAACTGGAATCGCATCGAGTGGTATCACCACTTCCTTAGAGGTCTCCTCCTCTATATAGTACAAGTGAGTGGACGATCCTCCCTCAGGGCGAGGCATCGCCACTAAAAACATCTCCTGCCCGGAAATGGCAAAGATAATACTCCTACTGAAACAGTCAATCATGGCTCGGTACGCAACTAGCCAATCCATACCAATAATCGCATCGTACTCAGTCATCTCTAACACTAACATATCAACAGTTAAAGTAAACCTCCCGATCTCTATACCCACACCTCTACAAATAAGGAAGATCGCGAAACCCCCACTCAACGGTGAATCTACACAAGTAACCATGCTCTCGGCGGTATCTAATAACCCAATAGTGCGTGCAAATCTCATGGCAATGAAATAATGTGTGGCCCCCGTGTCAAATAAAATACGCCCCATAGTCCCCTGAATAGAGAACATACCCTCAATGGCAGGTGGATCCTATGGGGCCGCGGCATGCTGAAGCTGATACACTCTCCCATACTGAAGCTGTCCCTGCTAGAATGGGTGGTAATGCTTCCATCTGTGGTGGTGCTGGGAGGGCGGCGAGAAACATAGGCCTTTGTGTCTCATGTTGAGCATCCTGCTGCTGCTGCTGTGGGGCCCTGCCCCTATCAGGACAATCCTGGCATTTGTGGCCAGTCTTGCCACAAACGAAGCCCTTCCCTAGAAAATTTCCCCCTCGCTGTCCATGCTGCCCACGGCCCTGATGGCCGTTACCATTCCTACCTTGGCCTTGCTGGCCCTGCTGAAATTGCTGTTGTTGACCATTCTGACCCTGCTGGCCCTGATGGCCATGCTTGAAACCTCCCTGTCCACTTCTGAAATCCCCAGATCTGAATCTCTTAGAATCCCCCTGTTGGGAACCCTGGTCACCTTGCCTGTGCTGTCCCTGAGCAGATTGTGCCCCGCTAGCACCATTTCCCCCGGTCCTACCCTGTTGACTGGACTCCCCTGATCTCTTGCTCTCAGACATGTGGAAGCGATGATCCTGGCAGTGAAGTAATGCAGCGTTAACCACATCAGAATAAGTGGCCAACGAGAGATTCCCCAATAAGTGTTGACGGATCCTCCAAGTTAATCCATCCGTGAACTTCTGAATCTTCTTCTCCTCAGTCGGTATCCCATCCGGAACAATGTTCAAGAGGTTGGTGAATTCTGCCTCATACTCGGCCACTGTCCTCCCCTCCTGCTTGAGGTTCATCAATTTCCTCCTCATTTCAGTGTGAACAACTGACGGAAAATATTTGCGGTCGAACCGCACCCAGAATTCCTGAATAGTGAGGGCGTCCCTCTCCGTCGCGGTGGTAATGGACTCCCACCACTGCAATGCAGATCCTACTAGCTTGAAAGTAGCCAGTATCTACTTCTGAACATCTGTGCACTCGTACATCCTTAAGTGCCTCTGAATTTCCTTCCTCCACTGACTGGATACCATAACATCGGAGCTACCTGCAAACTCCAGAGGGTGTGCTTTCTGAAAAGCATCACGGACGTGTTCCAAAGCAGACGGGAATGCATGAGCCTGAACTGGCGCGACTACCGGCGCCTGAGGTGGTGCCTTCTGTACAACGGCTAGGGCGGCATTTACCGCTTGAGCTACAATAGCTGCAACCTCGACGGCATTCATAGTGCCCTGAACTCGTGCAGGCTGTGGTCTAGTTGTGCATCCCTAAGAACTCGCTGTGCACATCGTGGAGGCATCTGAAATGAGAGTAAAGTCTTATAAGTTCGCAGTTATTATCTCAAAAAAGCTGAAGAGCGAAGCATACACAAAAGAATACAACAGTCCTAAGATATAGGGCTCTATATCAAAGAAAGGTCAGCGAAAACATAATAAGCCGTACAGATCCTAAGGACACTAGAACCTGATGCTCTGATACCACCTGTGACACCCCGACTAATTAAATACCGGGTAGATACTCCTTTATTAAATTAATACAAAATGCCAAGTTGGTTCAGTTCATAGCATCACTGTCGAAAATATTTTCATAATTACTAACCACCTAGTATTTAAAAAGTGAGTTGCCAATTTTAATTAAAATTCGATTATTATACAACAAGTGAATTATGAAATGCTAACATAACCACCACAATATAGTCACAATAGAATAACCATCAACTAATAATAAGTCTGGGGGAATACTCCTCATAACAATCCAAATGCTGAAATAAATAAATACCAAGTCTGCATCACTAAATTAATTACAACCCAAAGTCTGAAATAACTGAAATGTAAGATGTCTCTAAAGGAATGGGGCGACATGCCCAACAAAATAATAAAATCTGATAATGGAATCAAGATCGAAGAGGGAGCCGTTTACTCTCAAGGTCCTGTAACTTCCACAACAGCTACAACACGTCACCTGAATAGAACTCCTACGCATGGTGTCCTTGTGGCTGGGCACCTAAAAGGTTTTACAAAAATATAGATTTGAAAGCAAACGGGTCAGAGCCCGATTGTGAAAATAGTTTAAAAATTTGCAAGTGTTTAATATCATTTAACAGTGAATATAAAGTACATGATAGTGTGTGCACTCACATGAGTTCCTCACCTCTCAACTACTTGTGCACTCCTATCGTACCCGTACCCATTCTAGTTGTTCCCATATCTAACTAGACCTATACCAAATCCCAACATTTTTAAACGATAACCAATTCAATTTTCCAACAACTTTTATTTAACAGAGTGTTCTAACTTACACAGTTTTCCCATGTTAGTACTACTAATTTTTAGGGATCTTCCATTTTCACTTTACAAACTGTTGCTATTATTTATCCTCACATTTATACACGATAATTCTTTTCATTTAACGGTATATTTTCACATCATAAATATACAATACTAGCACCCCGAGACTAAGCTGCGGTGCTCACATACTCTGCTATCAAATCCCGGTACATCACGTACATGAGGACCACGTATTTTGAATCTCCCAGGAAATGTTTCATTAACAACAATCACAAACAATGGGGGCGAACATAGTTCACATCACATGGGTCACGCACATACCTACGCTCCCATGATCAGCAGACTTATTAACTTCTCAATAAGTCCTTCTCTGACCTATGTCCTCGAGGTACCAATCTAAATCCCTCTCGTAGGCACACAAAGATTAGATGGCCCTAAACGAACGCCAACCTCCCATGATAGCAAGTACGGTAGGTATGTCATACACAGATAACTACATATACTAAGCATTCTCACATCTTAGATATTACAATATTTTATTAGTGGTATACTTCTCGTTCTTATACCAACACTTAGTGTTATACAAATCACAAGTCCCCTGTTTATATGTATTTAAGTTATCAATTATTCTCACTTTGTGATTAGTTACTCGCTTCCCAATCCACAAATTATATCCGGTTCAAGACACTATTCTAAGTTTTACTCCTCAATGTACCCCAAATCTCCCAACTATACCCACTAGTTAATAAGGGAAGGTTATCTCACCATTTAAATAAGTCTACGGGATACTAGAAATCAATTCAGACCAAAAAGGCCATTCTGTCAACTCGTTAGAAGTCTCGTTCGAACGAGTTCGTTCGAACGAAGGGATTCGAACGAAATACCAACTCGTTAGAAGTCATACTGTCATCTCGTTAGAAGTTTGTTCGAACGAGGTCGTTCGAACGACCTGGGCAGGTCTTCTAACGAGATGGCAGTTTTAGCCCAGAAAATCCCAAATCCATTTTTCTTAATTCTTCTCTCCTCTAAATCCACCCTAAGACCATCTAAATTATGTTTTAACGTATATAAACCATTTCTAATCACCCTAGATCATTCCTTAACATATTTAAGGGGTTAAATCTTTACAAATCATCATGGAATTAATATGAATCTCCAAATATTTCCCCAAAACCCTATGAACATGAACTCATAATTTTCTTATGCCCAATTACTCGTCATAAATCCATTTTTAAATCATCATATATATCTCTTCGAATATTAAATTAGTCCATCATCGTTCTACATGCAAATCCTAACCCAAATTCAAAGTTCCTCCAACAATTTCATGGGTTTTCTTCAAAAAGTTCAATATAAGATAATTCCTACACTAAGCATGGAAGACATATTCAATGCACTAAAAATACCAAATCACTTGCCTTAAATTTTTCTTCAGAATTGATGTTGGTGAATGAAGGTTGATTCTCTCCTTTCTCTACAGATTTTCTCCCAAGGTTGAAGATGGTGGTTGGAGGTTTCTTTTTGGAACTTCTTCAAATTCTCCTATAACTCCCATAGCCCTCTTACTCACCTAATGTTGATAATGGGCTTTGTGGGTTCCTAAATAATATATAATTAACTCCTAAAATTCGTAGGTTTTAATCCCCAAAATTTCAAAATTACCAAAATACCCTTTTAAGTTGTCGGTATGACCCAAAAATTCCCCGGGACCCAAACTAAATCCCCGGCTAGTGTTTTCTGACTATTTTGACCCTTCCGGACTCGTTGGCGCACTCAAAATGACCATTCAGTTGATAAAAAATAAAATTCATTTTTTAATTCAAATAATTATATTCCTGACGCGACTGACACGCACGTCCCAACTAAATTTTCCAAATTATCGTATTTCAGTCTCGCGACAATTTTAATATTTAAAAAATTCATATATTGCCATATATACACATCATAATCAAATACCAACTCACATCTCATTAGTATTTATATCCGGATTAATTCTCAATTAATTCACATTTAATTTAATTAATCCCTTAAATAAATATCAATAAAAATTATGGGGTATTATACTCTATTGGGTCCATAACTACCAGCAATAACTCTTATATTTTGCTGAGAAAATAAATAAGAAAAAACCAACTCTATTGGATCTACATCATAAGCAATAACTGCCAACCAGGACACTTTTTATCCTACCTTGTGATGACAGGATGCTAAAAATATATAAATAACTTGTTCATAATTAACTAATGATGGAACACATTAAATATTAAAGACATAACTACTGAAAGTGGCCAGAACCAACCTGGAAGTGCTAATTGATGCTAATATGATTTATAAATAATTTTGCCAGGCCCGACTGAACCTTGTTCGATAAAAGTTGAGCATATGGAGTACTCGTTAAAAAGGCCCCTTACGCAATAAAAAACTTCCTTGATGTGATCGGGGGTACCCAACCAACTTCATCTTAATCGGGGAAGTCGAGAAGATGGAGTACCCAACCAACTTCACCTTAATGTTTCCAGACTCGTTAAAAAGTCGAGCACATGGAGTACCCAACCAACTTCATCTTAATCGGGGATCTAAAATAGATGTTATTTCCATAGTTGAGTTTCACTCTCTCTAATATGTGTCGAATTTAGTTTTCTCTGATATTTGGCTGAACCTTGACATACCTTACACTTTCTCTGATTTAATAGGACACTACTCAAATGTAATACCCCATACTTTTGACTATATTTATTTTTGGGATTAATTAATTAAATGCGTATTAATTGGAAATTAATACGGGTTATAAATACTAATGTGATGCGAGTTGGTATTTGATTATGTGCATATATGATTATATATGAATTCGGAATTATGAAATTTGTCGTGAAATTTATATACGGCAATTTGAAAATTTTATTGAGACGCGTGGGACCGCCGCGTCACGGTATAATATTTTGATAATAAAAGTGAATTTAAAATATATAAACCGTATAGTCGTTTTGAGTGCGCCAACGCGTCCGGAAGGGTCGAGATAGTCAGAAAACACTAGCCGGGGGTATAGTTTGGGTCCCGGGGTATTTTTAGGCCATACCGGCAACTTAAAGGGTATTTTGGTAATTTTACATTTTGAGGAATTAAAAGTGACAAAAATTGGTTAATTAAATCTGATGTGGATTTGACCCACTAAGCCCATAACCAACCCATATTAACCTAGAAGGCTACGTAGGTTATCATTTAGGTTTTCTAAGTTTCCCCAAATCAAACCCTAGCCACCTTAAGCCACCATTGGAGAAGAGCTTGGAGAGAGGAATTTCTGCAGAAAACTTCATCAAATCTACACCAAAATCATAAATCAAACCAAGGCAAGTGATTTAAATTACATTCCTTATGCAGTGAATGCTTTTTCCATGTTAGAAACCTTAATAATCAATCCTATTTAGGAGTTAAAAGAAAACCCATGAAATTGGAAGTTATTATTTAATTTTGGGATAGGTTTGCATGTAGAAACATTGTTTGAAGATTGAATTCAGAGATTTCATATCTATGTGATGTATAAACGGATTAAAATCTGGGAAATTATGATGAGAAAAATCTAGGGTTTGTGTTCTTGAAGAAAATCAGGGAATAATGTAGAAACTTGTGATTTATTGATGTTTAGAAGGTATTAAACCCTTAAAAGATGTTAGTATATCTCCTTAGTATGTTTGAGGATAGTTAGAGAACTTAATACAGTGTTGGAACGAATTTTAGAAGAGATTTAAGGAGTAAAAATGGATAAAAACGAATTGGGGAAAAATCTGGGCCGAATCTGGTAGCTCGTTAGAAGCCCCTACCCAGGTCGTTCGAACGAACTCGTTCGAACGAGCTTCTAACGAGTTGACCAGTCGCTGCTAACGAAAAGGGATTTCATTCGATATCTCGTTCGAACGAGATATCGTTAGAAGGTACAGTTCGTTCGAACGAACTGGAACCTCGTTCTAACAGCCTCGTTCGAACGAGACTTCTAACGAGTTGGCAGAGGAATCTCGTTCGAACGAGACTTCTAACGAGTTGACAGTTTGGTCCTTTTTGGACTGTTTTGATTTTTGGAGTCCCGTAAACTTGTTCGAGGATATAGATGACCTTCCTTTGATGATGTGAGGATAGATTTGGGACTTTTGGGTTATTGAGAGGAGTAAATTATATACGAGGGTTATATTCAATGAACCATTTGGGTTGAGACGTAAGTATCTACTATGACGTGAGGATGAATTATGGCGCGTATAATTACAAATCGGAATAGTATGAATTGTGATAATTATAAGTTAGTACGAGAATGCGATATGTACTACGATTAAACTACGGTATTACTAAGACGTGTGTTTACTTAGTATTGGTATATGATTGTGTGTATGACATACCTACCATACTTGCTATCACGGGAGGCTGCGTTAGCTTAGGACCCTCTAATCCTTGTGTGCCTACGGGGGGGATATAGACTGGTGCCTCGATGAACATAGGTCAGAGAAAGACTTATTGGGATGTTAATAAGTCCGCTGATCGTGGGAGCGTAGGTATGTACGTGACCCATTTGATGTGACTGTGTTCGCCTCCACTATTTGTGATTTGTGTTATCTGAACTATTCCTGAGAGATTCGGAATATGTGATCCTTATGTACGTGATGTACCGGGATGGATAGCAGAGTATGTGTGCACCGCAGCTTAGTTCTCGGGGTGCTCGTATTGTATATTTATGATGTAAATAATATACACTTAATTAATGAGAACCTTCATGTTATTGATGTGAATATAATTACGGTATTGTTTCGATAAATATAACGAATTAACTGGTAGTTATATATATTGCATGTTAAACATCTGAGTTACGTTAAAACCCTACTTAATTACGAGCGTTATATGTTAATAGGATCAGGTAATAAGGGTAGGAACTATTACAGTCTAGCTAGTTATGATGTCACTTAGCTAGTGGTTTATATCGTTGTAGATGGGTACTTACGTTAGGAGTGCACAGTTAGACGAGAGGTGAGAATATCATGTGAGTGTACGTCCTAACATGTACTTTGCATTTAATGTTTTAAATGTTTTTAAAGCACTTGCAGGTTTTTAAAATATAACTCCACATTCGGGCTCTGACCCGTTTGCTTTTCAAATCATTTTCTTGTAAAACCATTGTAGGTGCCCAGCCACAGGGACACCAAGCATAGGATTCTCATTCAGGTGACGAGCTGTAGCTGTTTGTGGAAGCTACAGGGATTTTCTTGTGGACGCTTCTATCTTTTGGATTCCAGAGTCGCTATCTATCAGTTGTAGGGCATGTTGCCCATTTCTATTTAGAGACATCTTTTACATTTCAGTTTTCAGACTTTGGCATGTATTATTTCAGTATTCAGTTTAGTTGTTTCAGTTGTGGGTTTGTAGTGAGGAGTTTTCCTCCAGACTTTATTTACTCTATTGTGATGGTTATTCGTTTTACTTCAGTATGGTGAATGGTGTTAGTTATTTCTTTATTACACTTGTTGCATGTTAATCGGACTTTAATTAAATTTTGGCAACTTACTTTTAAATACTAGGTGGTTAGTAATAATAAAATGTTTTCGACAGTGATGCTATTAACTGAGCCAACTTGGCATTTTGAATTAATTTAATAAAGGAGTAGCTACCCGGTATTTAATTAGTCGGGGTGTCACGGGTGGTATCAGAGCATCAGGTTCTAGTGTCCTTTTGGATCTGTACGGCTATTATGTTTCCGCTACGTTTCTTTGATATAGAGCCCTATATTTTAGGACTGTTGTACTCTTTTTGTGTATGCTTCGTTCTTCAGCTTTATTAAGTTTATAACCGTGAACTTATAAACTTTGTTCTTATTTCAGATGCCTCCACAACGTGCACGACGAGTTCCCAGGGATGCAACGCCTGAACCCCAGCCCGCTCCAGTTCAGGGCATGATGAACGCCGCTGAGGTTGCAGCTATAGTAGCCCAAGCGGTAAATGCCGCAATTGCCGTTATTCAGCAGGCACCACCTCAGGCGCCGGTTGTCGCGCCAGTACAGGCTAATGCATTCCCGTCTGCTTGGGAGCGTGTACGTGACGCTTTTCAGAAAGCGCATCCGCCAAAGTTTGCAGGAAGCTCAGATGTGGTAGTCTCGAGCCAATGGAGGAAGGATATTCAGAGGCGTTTGAGGATGCATGAGTGCACTGATGTTCAGAAACAGGTGCTAGCTACTTTCAAGCTAGTGGGATCTGCACTACAGTGGTGGGAGTCTATTACCACAGCAGAGGAGAGGGATACTCTCACGATTCAGGAGTTCTGGGTGCGGTTTGACCGCAAGTACTTTCCGTCGGCTGTTCACACGGAGATGAGGAGGAAGCTGATGAGTCTGAGGCAGGAAGGCAAGACAGTGGCCGAGTATGAGGCCGAGTTCACTAATCTGTTGAACATCGTTCCAGACGAGATACCAACAGAGAAGAAGAAGATTGAAAAGTTCACCGACGGGTTGAATTGGAGGATCCGTCAACATCTGCTAGGGAACCTATCGTTGGCCACTTATTCTGATGTGGTTAACGCTACATTATTGCACTGCCACGACCACCGTTTTCATATGGCCGAGGGTAAGAGGTCGGGGGAGTCTAGCCATTAGGGCAGGATCGGAGGACATGGTGCCAGCGGGGCACAATCGGGTCAGGGGCAGAGACAGAATGAGCAGGGCTCCCAGCAGGGGGATAATAAGAGGTTCCGGTCATGGAACTACAAGCAGGGACAGGGAGGTTTCCGTCAGGGCCATCAGGGCCAACAGGGGCAGAATGGGCAGCAGTTTCATCAGGGCCAGCAGGGCCAAGGGAGGAACGGTAACGGCCACCAGGGCCGGGGACAGCAGGGGCATAGGGGAGGGAACTTCCCAGGGAAGTGCTTTGTTTGTGGCAAGACTGGCCATAAGAAGCAGGATTGTCCTGATAGGGGCAGGGCCCCACAGCAGCAGCAGCAGGGTGCTCGCCAGGAGCCACAGAGACCTATGTTTCCCGCCGCTCTTCCCGCACCGCCACAGATGGCAGCATTGCCACCCATTCCAGCAGTCCCAGCTCAGCAGGGGCAGCTACAGTATGGACGTGTCTACAACGTTCACCAGGCTGCAGTTCCACAGGCACCGCCCGCGATCGAGGGTACGTTTCCTATCCATGGCACTATGGGTCGGGTGTTATTTGATACGGGTGCTACACACTGTTTTATAGCTACACACTTCGTGAAAGCTTTAGGATTGTTAGCTACGGCAGAGAGTACAGTGACGTGTGTCGACTCACCATTGGGGAGTGGGTCACTTATTTTCTTTATATGCCGGGGAGTGGGGGTAGAGATTGGTGGTTTGGTATTGCCTGCAGACATGTTAGTGTTAGACATGCATGTTCACGATGTGATCATCGGTATGGATTGGCTCGTAGCATATAGGGCCATGATTGATTGCTTCAGCGGGAGCATTGTTTTTGCCATTCCGTGGCAAGAGATGTTTATAGTGGCGATGCCTCGCCCAGAGGGAGGATCGACCGCTCATCTGTATTACATAGAGGAGGATACCTCTAAGGAGGTTGTGATTCCTTTAGATTCGATCCCGGTTGTCAGGGAGTATTCGGATGTGTTTCAGGAGATACCAGGCTTACCACCCAGTCGAGAGATAGACTTCGTCATAGATTTGCTACCGGGTACGAGACCTATAGCACGCGCACCGTACCGTATGGCTCCAGCTGAGATGAGAGAGCTACGGGATCAGATAGAGCAGCTGTTAGGACAGGGCTTTATTCGCAGGAGTACCTCACCTTGGGGCGCTCCAATTTTGTTTGTGAAGAAGAGGGACGGTTCACTGAGATTGTGTGTGGACTACCGAGAGTTGAATAAGGTCACGATACGGAATAAGTATCCGTTGCCTCGAATCGATGACTTATTCGACCAGTTGAGAGGAGCTTCTTTCTTCTCGAAGATTGATTTGAGATCGGGATACCATCAGTTGCGTATCAGGGAGGAGGATGTCTCGAAGACCGCGTTCTTGTCGAGATATGGTTCTTACGAGTTTCGGGTTATGCCTTTTGGTTTGACCAACGCTCCAGCAGTGTTTATGGACTTGATGAACAGAGTGTTCAGGGATTTCCTATACCAGTTTGTCATTGTCTTCATTGATGATATTCTGGTTTACTCCCAGACAGAGGAGGAGCACGCCGAGCATTTGAGGCAAGTTTTGCAGACACTTCGTCAGAACGAGTTGTATGCAAAATATGAGAAGTGCGGGTTTTGGCTGAAGGAAGTCCAGTTTTTGGGGCATATCATTTCCGACCGGGGAATATCAGTTGATCCGGGTAAGGTGTCAGCGGTGAGGGAATGGGGACAGCCCACGACACCAACTGAGATTCGTAGTTTCTTGGGTCTAGCAGGATACTACAGGAGGTTTATTCGGGGTTTCTCAGAGATAGCAGGTTCTTTGACACATCTGACTCGTAAGGGTGTGCTGTACATCTGGAGTGATGCCTGTCAGTTGGCATTCGATAAGTTGAAGGACAAATTGACCTCAGCACCTGTGTTAGCATTGTCGAGACCGGGAGTTGAGTATTTGGTTTACACCGATGCATCTTTGCAAGGACTGGGAGGTGTATTACAGCAGGAGAGACAGGCCATAGCTTATGCTTCCCGTAAGCTTAAGCCTCATGAGAAGAATTACCCCACGCATGATTTGGAGTTGGCAGCAGTGGTATTTGCCCTATGGATTTGGAGGCACTATCTTTTGGGGGAGAAGTTTCAACTATTCACAGACCACAAGTCCCTACAGTATCTGTTCACACAGAAGGAATTGAATATGCGGCAGCGTAGGTGGCTTGAGTTTGTGAAGGACTACCAGTTCGACATCCAGTACCACCCGGGAAAGGCTAACGTGGTAGCAGACGCATTGAGCCGTAGGCCAGCAGATGAGGTGGCAGAGGTGTGGAAGGCTAAGTGGAAGGAAGTGGGACACCAAGATGCAGTGGCCCGATCTTTCATGTCTGTGATGACCGTTACACCGCAGATTGTCACGAAGGTAGTACGGGCACAGGCCAATGACTCGTTCTGTCAAGAGCAGATAGTTCGATTACTAGCAGAGGGAGTCGAGTCCTATACCGTTAGCTCAGACGGGGGATTGCGCTTCAATGGGAGATTGGTAGTTCTGGAAGGGGAGGAATTGCGACACGAGGTGATGGCAGAGTCGCACGGCTCACGGTTCGCGGTACATCCCGGAGGGGACAAAATGTACCAAGACATGAGACGGCAGTATTGGTGGAGCGGTATGAAGAGAGATATCGCTGAGTTTGTTTCAAAATGCGCCACTTGTCAGCTTGTAAAAGTGGATCATCAGAGACCGGCAGGATTGCTACAGCCGTTGGAGGTCCCGGTGTGGATGTGGGAGAGCATATCCATGGACTTTATCACGGGGTTGCCTACGTCACAGAGGGGTCACGACTCCATTTGGGTAATTGTGGACAGGTTGTCCAAGGTCGCTCACTTCTTACCCGTAAGGATTGACTACACTACGGGACAGTATGCCCAGCTCTTCATTTCAGAGATTGTGAGACTTCACGGTGTGCCCCTAAATATCGTGTCTGACAAAGACAAGATATTTGTTTCGAGGTTTTGGGAGAGTTTCCAGGAGGCAATGGGCACGGAATTGCGGTTGAGTACGGCTTATCATCCGCAGACCAATGGGCAAATTGAGCGCACGAATCAAATGTTGGAGGACATGCTACGCATGTGCATTATTGACTTCGGGGGTGGATGGGAGCAGTACCTTCCACTGGTGGAGTTTGCTTACAACAACTCCTATCAGTTCACTATTGGCATGGATCCGTTTGAGGCATTGTACGGTAGGCCTTGTCGTTCCCCAGCATATTGGATAGAAGTGGGGGACAACAAACTACTTGGGCCGGAAGTGATTCAGGATACTTCGGCAAGGATTGAGTTGATTCGGAGTCGCATTCGGGTAGCTCAAGACAGGCAGAAGAGTTATGCTGATGCGAAGAGGTTTTTCAGGGGGTTCCAAGTGGGGGACCAGGTTTTGCTCAGGGTATCTCCAATGAAGGGGATTATGCGATTCGGGAAGAAGGGGAAGTTGGCACCGAGGTATGTTGGGCCGTTTCCTATTATTGAGCGGATCAAACCGGTTGCGTATAGACTTGGACTACCGGAGCACTTGCATCGGATTCACGACGTGTTCCATATTTCCTCGTTGAGGAAATACCTTAGAGATAATTTGGCTCATTCTCACATTGCTGTGGAGGACATCGATCTCCAGCCGGATAGCTCCTACGAGGAGGGGCCAATTGCTATTTTGGACCGAAGCGAGAGGAAACTGCGGTCAAAGATAGTCCCGTTAGTGCGTGTTCAGTGGCGACATCACAATGTCGAGGAGTCCACATGGGAGCGCGAGGATGAGATGCGCGATCGTTATCCAGAGCTGTTTTTAGCAGGTACTTTCTAGTTTCTAATTTCGGGACGAAATTCAGTTATTAGGGGGGAAGTATGTAATACCCCGTAATTTTGACTATATTTATTTTTGGGATTAATTAATTAAATGCGTATTAATTGGAAATTAATCCGGGTTATAAATACTAATGTGATGCGAGTTGGTATTTGATTATGTGCATATATGATTATATATGAATTCGGAATTATGAAATTTGTCGTGAAATTTATATACGGCAATTTGAAAATTTTATTGAGACGCGTGGGACCGCCGCGTCACGGTATAATATTTTGATAATAAAAGTGAATTTAAAATCTATAAACCGTATGGTCGTTTTGAGTGCGCCAACGCATTCGGAAGGGTCGAGATAGTCAGAAAACACTAGCCGGGGGTATAGTTTGGGTCCCGGGGTATTTTTAGGCCATACCGGCAACTTAAAGGGTATTTTGGTAATTTTACATTCTGAGGAATTAAAAGTGACGAAAATTGGTTAATTAAATCTGATGTGGATTTGACCCACTAAGCCCATAACCAACCCATATTAACCTAGAAGGCTACGTAGGTTATCATTTAGGTTTTCTAAGTTTCCCCAAATCAAACCCTAGCCACCTTAAGCCACCATTGGAGAAGAGCTTGGAGAGAGGAATTTCTGCAGAAAACTTCATCAAATCTACACCAAAATCAGAAATCAAATCAAGGCAAGTGATTTAAATTACATTCCTTATGCAGTGAATGCTTTTTCCATGTTAGAAACCTTGATAATCAATCCTATTTAGGAGTTAAAAGAAAACCCATGATATTGGAAGTTATTATTTAATTTTGGGATAGGTTTGCATGTAGAAACATTGTTTGAAGATTGAATTCAGAGATTTCATATCTATGTGATGTATAAACGGATTAAAATCTGGGAAATTATGATGAGAAAAATCTAGGGTTTGTGTTCTTGAAGAAAATCAGGGAATAATGTAGAAACTTGTGATTTATTGATGTTTAGAAGGTATTAAACCCTTAAAAGATGTTAGTATATCTCCTTAGTATGTTTGAGGATAGTTAGAGAACTTAATACAGTGTTGGAATGAATTTTAGAAGAGATTTGAGGAGTAAAAATGGATAAAAATGAATTGGGGAAAAATCTGGGCCGAATCTGGTAGCTCGTTAGAAGCCCCTACCCAGGTCGTTCGAACGAACTCGTTCGAACGAGCTTCTAACGAGTTGACCAGTCGCTGCTAACGAAAAGGGATTTCATTCGATATCTCGTTCGAACGAACTGGAACCTCGTTCGAACAGCCTCGTTCGAACGAGACTTCTAACGAGTTGGCAGAGGAATCTCGTTCGAACAGTCTCGTTCGAACGAGACTTCTAACGAGTTGACAGTTTGGTCCTTTTTGGACTGTTTTGATTTTTGGAGTCTCGTAAACTTGTTCGAGGATATAGATGACCTTCCTTTGATGATGTGAGGATAGATTTGGGACTTTTGGATTATTGAGAGGAGTAAATTATATACGAGGGTTATATTCAATGAACCATTTGGGTTGAGACGTGAGTGTCTACTACGACGTGAGGATGAATTATGGCGCGTATAATTACAAATCGGAATAGTATGAATTGTGATAATTATAAGTTAGTACGAGAATGCGATATGTACTACGATTAAACTACGGTATTACTAAGACGTGTGTTTACTTAGTATTGGTATATGATTGTGTGTATGACATACCTACCATACTTGCTATCACGGGAGGTTGCGTTCGCTTAGGACCCTCTAATCCTTGTGTGCCTACGGGGGGGATATAGACTGGTACCTCGATGAACATAGGTCAGAGAAAGACTTATTGGGATGTTAATAAGTCCGCTGATCGTGGGAGCGTAGGTATGTACGTGATCCATGTGATGTGACTGTGTTCGCCTCCACTATTTGTGATTTGTGTTATCTGAACTATTCCTGAGAGATTCGAAATATGTGATCCTTATGTACGTGATGTACTGGGATGGATAGCAGAGTATGTGTGCACCGCAGCTTAGTTCTCGGGGTGCTCGTATTGTATATTTATGATGTAAATAATATACACTTAATTAATGAGAACCTTCATGTTATTGATGTGAATATAATTACGGTATTGTTTCGATAAATATAACGAATTAACTGGTAGTTATATATATTGCATGTTAAACATCTGAGTTACGTTAAAACCCTACTTAATTACGAGCGTTATATGTTAATAGGATCAGGTAATAAGGGTAGGAACTATTACAGTCTAGCTAGTTATGATGTCACTTAGCTAGTGGTTTATATCGTTGTAGATGGGTACTTACGTTAGGAGTGCACAGTTAGACGAGAGGTGAGAATATCATGTGAGTGTACGTCCTAACATGTACTTTGCATTTAATGTTTTAAATGTTTTTAAAGCACTTGCAGGTTTTTAAAATATAACTCCACATTCGGGCTCTGACCCGTTTGCTTTTCAAATCTTTTTCTTGTAAAACCATTTTAGGTGCCCAGCCACAGGGACACCAAGCATAGGATTCTCATTCAGGTGACGAGCTGTAGCTGTTTGTGGAAGCTACAGGGATTTGCTTGTAGACGCTTCTATCTTTTGGATTCCAGAGTCGCTATCTATCAGTTGTAGGGCATGTTGCCCATTTCTATTTAGAGACATCTTTTACATTTCAGTTTTCAGACTTTGGCATGTATTATTTCAGTATTCAGTTTAGTTGTTTCAGTTGTGGGTTTGTAGTGAGGAGTTTTCCTCCAGACTTTATTTACTCTATTGTGATGGTTATTCGTTTTACTTCAGTATGGTGAATGGTGTTAGTTATTTCTTCATTACACTTGTTGCATGTTAATCGGACTTTAATTAAAATTTGGCAACTTACTTTTAAATACTAGGTGGTTAGTAATAATAAAATGTTTTCGACAGTGATGCTATTAACTGAGCCAACTTGGCATTTTGAATTAATTTAATAAAGGAGTAGCTACCCGGTATTTAATTAGTCGGGGTGTCACATCAAACTTCTTTCGTATCTTATTGAATAATAAATTTTACAACATGTCCCGCATAATTTACATTAAACAACACAGCGTTTTTTAAAAGATGCTTGTTTTGGGAGAGCTAATCCTTAATTTTGAAGGTAATTTGATCATTGGTGAAACAATCATCAAATTTCATAGAAAACAACATACGATCAATATCCCAATCCATTAAACCCTTTATAATAACTTCTGAAATAGTATCATGAGTATGAGAAGAATCCAGTGTTATAAAATTCAAAATCTTCTTCAACTTCCAGTCCTCATCAGTATAGTTTGTTGTCAAGCACAATGACCCTACATTTTATGATAACTCCCACATTTCAACAACAATGCTAATTCTGTCACATAAATTATGCATAATCTCATATACCTTCTGCTTCTCTTTCCCATGAATTTTCACGCAGCCAAGCTCAAGAGTACTATTAGTCATAAACGTTATCCAACAGGGAAAGAAGAAAGAGTGAGTTAGAATACAAATTATGACTGTAAAGTACTTCACAATTAATTTTTCTCTTTTTACTACAGAAATATTACTAACGAATCAGCATCCTGTCAAAACTACAAATGATACTCGAGTGTGTATGCTTGAATTTAAGACGGGCTTGTGCCAGGCATTTTATTGATAGTGTGATAGTGAAACTTAGGTCTTCCAACCTTTATATCTTCAATGTACAAATTTAAGGTAACCAACACTGACGAAAAAACCAGAGAATCAAAAGGAATATCATCAAGTGCAAAGAGTCGGCACTCTAATGATTCTGAATCCGGTGAAAAGTGGGGCCTCTTCAACTTTGCCAATAAAATTATATAAGTTTGGCCTATTCGGGGGATGTCTAACTAAGAAAAAGGTGAAAGAACTTGCACTTCTACACTTGCCTCTTCCCACGTTTCCCTCATTGCCCATTCTGCAGTCAATTCCCCAATTTCCATGTAACCAACCGGAAGTGTCCAGAAACCATGAGTTGTAACGAATGTAATGATTTTTAGTGTGAGGTCGAACGGTACTCACGAGAGACCAGTCCTGGCAGGGCCTGGGAGAGCTTTCATGCTCTATCGAACGACCTCACCGTGGGAACTTTAGAAGGACTTGGTTTGGAGGATTGAGAAGTGAGGCACCCTTGGGGCTTGTCCTAACCATCTTAGATACACCTAGTAAAACACCAAAAGACCTTGACCGTGGAACCTCGGGCAGAGCAGCCTTGAGTTCCATCGGGTGTTGAGTTGTGAACCAAATAACCCTCTACTTAATGTCACATCTACTTTAGGTCATGTCACTAGACATCTAGGCAATGTCAAATCTGCACTTGAGTAAACCACCATGGTATTTGGGGCTGTCAGACGGTTGGTAAGCCACCTCTATGATGACAGCCCCCTGACACACATTGGTTAGGCAAAAGTCATGTCTTGGCATTTAATGTTTATGACATGGAGATAACTAGTGCATCAGGTATTTTATGTTTGACATAAAGTATAGGAATGTCTTTCAGAGTTATTAATGACTGAGTTACATTGGGAGTGGTGTGGGGGCTATTTAAGAGCCCCAACCACCCATGTGGAAAGGGGTTCTTTTTTTGGAGTTCAGAAGTTATTGCTAGAGAGATATTTATTACAAACCATATGAGTTTACTCATCCACCATTGTCATTTATTATGAAGCTTTAATACTTGACAGGGATCTTGAGGGTGGTTGGGGTGCCTGCTAAGGTGTTTCTAGGGTACTCACTTTTCTCCACCTCTAAATGAGTTACTTCAGAATTTCCTTATTGTTTATTAGAGTTATACACGAGTGTTCTTGTGAGTTTAAATCGATTTTATATTTATTTGATTTGCAATTGTATATTTGGATTAGTCAAGGGTGTTTCCTCGATTAACTTCTAATTACTGGACTCCAAAAGGGGTTACGCCCCCGTCTTATCTAAACTACCCTCTTACAGTAGTATTATAGTACGTATCTAATATTAGTAGATAATATATACGATATTAATACATAAGTATGAATGTATATCTTATATAGCTAGTGTGAACGTTATATGATTTAAAAATGGGTTTCTTACATAACTAGTGTTAAAGTTATATGAATTAAAAAGGGGTTTCTATTTAACTAGCGTGAAAGTTATATGAATTAATATATTTGAACCGATTAATAAGTTAATGAGTAGGTAACTTAATAATCAAATTAAGAATACTTGGGTTAGAGTAGTGCGGTAGAAAGAGGTGTGATGCAGCTAGTTAGGTGAGATGGCTTAAATAGGAAGGTTAGTAGGCAAGCGTTAGGTGTGCACATTAGATAAAGGGTGAGCTATACCTCGAAAGAGTGCGACAATAGCTTAAATACGAAGAGTGTGCTTGCATATTTAATTATTTCAATTTAACTGCTTGCTAAATATTTTTACTTGGGATTTGACCCATGTCAAAATCTTTTTCAAAACTTTTTAGGGGTTCAGTCATAGGGATGCCCAGTTTGAGAATTCTATCTAGGGATGCGCAGCTGCAGCTCATGTAGAAGTTGCAGGACTTTACTATAGACGCTTCGTTCATCTATTCCTAGTGTAGGGACTTTACTTCAGTACTCATTTGGACATGTCTCCCTGAGATTTAGTATTCATTTATTTATTTGACCTTGTATATCCAGGTTGTTGTTTCAGTTACTGTTGCATTTTATTGTTGAACCAATGGTTGATTCAGTTATCTTTACTTATATTATTCATTTGTGTTGGATTTAGTTACCACATTGTGTTGATGGTTTAATTATTATTTACTTTCGCATGTTGTTAATTAATGAAAGATAAAACTTGGCACCAGTCTATTCAAATCACTAAGTGGTTAGTAACTTTAAAAATGTTTTCGACAATGATGATAAGAATGAACCTTATGAGACCAACATTTTATTTTGATCACGGGATGTCCACCCTGTATTTTAGTAGGTGAGGTGTCACAGATGGTATCAGAGCAACAGGTTCTAGAAACCTTAGGATATGTGCAGCTTATTACATTTTAGCGTAGACTTCTTCCATATAGAGCCTTATTATAGGATTGTTGTATTCCTTCACGTATGCGACTTAAGTTCTACAGCTATTAAGTATAGTTGATGCGACTGATATGTGAGTTTAGTTGGTCTTTGTACATTGAACAATTTTGGACGACCAATGAGGGCTGTTGGAAGGACTGCGGGGGGAGAGGCTCAACAAAAGCCATGGAACAGTGACCATGATAGAAATCACCATGGTTATTATTTAGGCAGAAGTCACTATGGTTATTATTCAGGCAGAGGGAATTTGGAATAATTACTAGGGCAAATATTTTCCCTAAGCACCGTCGTAGAAAGAAGTGGTACAAATTCAGACTTACCCAACATAGTCGGTAAAGGGGTAGAGTCAGAGGAACTCTTTCGAAGAGCCATTTATATGGATTTCGGGAATAGAGGGCGTGTGACGGGTTAATGTAAGGATATAATTCAAAGGCAATTGTGTAGGGTGCAGTGCAATGACACCCGAGATTTAATTTTGGGCAAAAATTTGACTCATACGAGCGGTGTTGTAGTGATGGGAGTCAGTCACCATGAATAATGAGGAATTTGGGGTGCGGTTTGACCATAAATCCTCTCACCAGCTGTTGAAATAGAAAGTCAAAAGAGATTGCAATACTTGTTTAAAAACAAGGGTCATATAGTGGTCAGTAATTAAAGAGAGTTGATGTGTTTAATAAACTGCGTACCCGACGAGGTGGATACGGAGAATCAAGAAGGTCCGTAAGTTAATAGTGGACTCATCGATAGAATAAACAATCCTGGATGGGTAAATCTAAATAGAACGACAGGTATCATTGTTGTCATTGTCATGAGAAAGGAGACAAGAGAGATGAGGAATCTAACCGAATGGCAAGAATGGATTTAATAGTTCCAGTGAGGCACCACATGAGGGTATACCCAGCAGAGGACCCAGTGTATTGATTGAGATTGAAGAGTGCGTTTTTGTTCAAATTAAGAAATTATTTAATTAAACACAGTTTTTCAATTAAATCCTAAAAAACATGCACCTACGTGTGTGCTCGTGTCAAACCATAAATATATAAAGCATGTGACACAAGATATCAGGAAAAATCCCCGCAGGGCAAAACCATTTATTTTCACTATAATTTGTAAAAGCGGTTACACGGATTATAATGAAAATAAGTGTGACATACGAAATACCCGTAGGTGTCGATTCCGATGTCGTCGACAGGAATCTCCTTCAAGAACTTGAGATGGGCATCAATGAAGAAGAGACTGGCTTCTCCACAAAATACTCCAAATGAGTAAAAATGACCTCTTGAAGGTTTAAAACGTGCACTGATACAAGGTAATGAATTGTGCTTATAAAGAAGGCATAAAGCCTTAAAATTATTAAGTCTAAAAAGGGAGCCGTCATAGGCCGGTTTAGTGCAGAATAAAATGATGGAAAATATTTGAACAATCAATTTGAAAGTGATAGAAATTGGTTCAAAATCGAGGCGGATGCATCATTCGAACGACATAGGCCTGTCGCTCGAACGAGGACACGTGTCGTTATAACGAGTTCGCGCGACATGTTTATGTCGCTCGAACGACATGTGATCTCTTTTAAACGAGCACACCTTCCAAAAATAGTTCGCTTCTACATAACAAAAATTCTGCAATTGATAAAAAATAATTTAGACTTCAAAAAATATTTTATGAAAAATTCCCAAATATTTATGCAAATATATTCAACTCCAATAAATCATTTTACTGATAATGCATCGTGGAGTAGTGGGAAACGGTTGAGCAGCAAGACGCATGTAGCATGATGCACGTGTGAAGATGAAGGATGCATGGATTCAGATAAAGGCCATCGTGGATGATCGTGATGACGTGCCGAATGTAGAAGTATCAGACATATAAACTGTGATCTAGGGAAGATAGAAAAATCCTTGATTCTACCCCAGATATTTATAAAATTATGTCCTTACAAATCTCCCCCTATGTCTATGCCGGTACATATATAAAAAATCCGAATTATGCAATCTCCCAAAAATAAATGACATATAAGATAATATCCCTATTAAAACCTCAAACTGAGAATACGAAATGACATGTCTTCAATCAAACTTCAACATCTTCAAATTTTCAACACTTCAAAAACTCCCAAAGCTTTTCTTATCAAGGTGTGGAATCTAATAGATATCAACTTTGTACGTACAGACATGAGATAAAGGAGATACCCGTGACACGCAACAGTTTGAAATATAATGATATGCAGAAATCAAAGATCAATTAAGCTTAATCAAATCATAGATAAATCAACAAAAACTTCTCCCCCATAATTCATTCTCCCCCTTTTTATGATGTCCCCAAATAGATAGATATGAGAATCATAAATATGGAAAATGTCACAAAAAAATCTTATATCCATTTTTTATTTTTTTTAATAATTTTTTTCACACAAAATATACAACAAAGAATATGAAAAACTGTCATAAGGAAAAAAAATCTTCTATTTTTGAATTTTTCAAAATTTTTACACAAAATATACAACAAAGAATCACACCATGAAAGAACACAAAAACAACCAAGTCGATGATAGCGTAAATGTAGGGGTGTGGACAAATTCGATAGGAAAATCAATGCATACAAACATGACATATGTGCATGATGAATATCGGATACTCCTAACGAATGAACTCAACATCTTCCTTAGGTGTAAAAATATGGAAATATGAGACATTGACTCAATCAAATCAGCAAATCAAAGCTCAAAGTGATTTCCACACCAATAACGTCAAAAATAATTTAATGCTTTTTCAGGAATTTTAAGGAAGTGCAAATTCGTTTAAATTCTCCACCCAAATTCCCTCAGATTTATATTTTGAATAGAGGTGATCTAAATTCTCAAACTTTGGAGAATTGATGGTGAAACCTAATGGACCATAGTTGGCATGTATTGCTTTTTATAGCCTTTAAATTTTTCGGGGCTCTTTTAACCTCTTTGGACCCCGGATAATAAAATTCCTCATTTTTTTAGGTGCGATTTAACGGTGGCTTTATCGCAAAGGATAGATAATTACCTTTCGTAGCCCTTCACCATTTTAAAATACCACACAATCTCACCAAATGGTTTTTACATGCATTCCAATCTTGTCAAGTTTTATCGCATAAGGTTCGTTGTATAGACAGAATTGAGATGAAGACACTCAAGCCAATATGTGATAGACAAGTACAATAATCAAATAAAACCGTGCATGTGTGCAATAAAGGAGATAAGGAGACAAACATGTAGAAGGATATCACTAATCACATCTCAAAGACTCCAAATAATGTAAAGCACATGGATGCAATGATGTAGCGTCTCAAATCACTACCAAACAGTCACATGGATAAGTGGAATGAAATTTGTGACTTGGATATCTTAAATGCTCATACATAAAAGGTGTAAATAATATACAAAAATATTTTTGAGCTTTTCTAAAAATTTTATAAAAAGAAAATATTTTTGGATTTGTTTTTAAAAAAATAAAAAACTAATAATGCACATAATACAAACTAGTAATAGGAATCATATGATATGAACATGACAAAGCATCCTATCCAAGACACGGACCAACCCCTCAGTTAACTGTGCAAATCCCTAAAGACTTCCTAGGACTCTCGAATCTAAGGGCATCTAAAGGTTTCGTAAAAATATCGGCTAACTGACGGTCGGTGGGAACGTAACTTAGGGAGACGACTTTCTTCTCAACTAGCTGTCATATAAAGTGCTCGCGGATCTTGATGTGTTTTGTGCACGAATGATGGACTAGATTGCAGGATATGTGTATCACGCTCGTATTATCACAGAAAATGGTCATGGTGTCCTGTGAAATCCCATAATCCTTTAGCATCGGTTTCATCCACAAGAGTTGCGTGCAACAACTCCCGGCGGCGATGTACTCAGCCTCCGTAGTGGACAAAGAGATGGAGTTTTGCTTCTTACACAACTAGGATACAAGAGCAGAACCAAAATAGAAACACCTGCCAGAAGTGCTCTTACATCCATCTACATCCCCGACCCAATCGGTATCTGAATAGGCGGACAAACAGTCATCGGTATCAAAAGAATACCAAATACCGTATGAGAGAGTCCCACTTACGTATTTGATAATACATTTTAGAGCGAGTAAGTGTGACTCTTTCAGGGATGCCTGATACAGCGCATAGAATCCAACACTAAAGGCTATGTCGGGATGACTGGCAGTTAAGTACAGAAGACTACCTATCATTCATCGATACAAGGTTTGCTCTACGTCCTTGCCTGAAGTGTCCTTACTAAGATTGATATAAATACTCATAGGTGTACGAGCATGCTTAGCCGAGTCTAAACCAAATTTCTTCACTAGATGTCTAACATACTTGGATTGAGAGATGAACATCCTATCCTCTAGCTGACGAACCTGGAGACCAAGGAAGAAAGTAAGCTCACCTACCATGCTCATCTCAAACTCACTTTTGGGCTGACAATTTTTTACCCGATAACCCGTTTACGGTAATAACCCGAAATGAACCGAACATGACACAATTAGCTTGTATAGATTTAAGATTACCCAAAACTTATACTAAAATAAAAATCAAGGTGACCCGAAAATGACACGACTAACCCGAATTTCCACCCCTACTTTTCATCTCCTCTTCAAAGTGGTGAGCATGCTGGGAGCACATGGATCCAAAGACTATGTCGTCCACATAGACCTGGGCAACCAGAATATCACCATCATCTCTCCTGACGAACAACATCATATCAACTCCCCCTCTTTTGAACCCACGGGCTAAGAGATAGGAAGTAAGCCTCTCATACCAAGCACGAGGTGCTTGCTTCAAACCATACAAGGATTTTCTCAGATAGTAGATGTGCTCCAAGTGCTTAGGATCTTCAAACCCTTTTGGTTGAACCATATAAACCTCCTCCTGTAGAATGCCATTAAGAAAGGCACTTTTGACATCCATCTGATATAACTTGAAGCGCAGATGACATGCAATGGTGAGTAGTAAGCGAACGGACTCAAGGCTCACAATAGGAGAAAATGTCTCCCCAAAGTCTACACCCTCAATATGTGTGTAGCCTTGAGCGACCAACCTAGCCTTATTTCTGATTATGGTACCATTTTCATCCATTTTATTCTTGAAAATCCACCTAATACCTATCACATTAGTCTCACTAGGTCAGGGGACAAGTTCCCAAACATTATTCTTTTTAAACTGAAGCAACTCATCCTGTATGGCAGAGATCCAATGTTTATCCTTGAGTGCTTCTTTGTGATTCTTGGGCTCGACTGTGGACATGTAGGAAAAATTACTAACAACGTTCTCTAGCTGAGCACGAGTTTTGAACCCTATAGTGGGATCGCCATCAATGGAAGAAGGATCATAACACTTGCGAACCCAAGCAGGTGTGTCCCCTAACATAGAAGTAGACTCCACAGAGTGTGGGTGAGGGATAAGTAAATCGCTATCAGAAAAGTTCTCATCCTCACACTGAAGGCTAGGATCAATAATCATCGAAGGTTCGTCATCTTGCACGGTGACGTTATTGTCTCCATAACCTTAGAGCTCTTCAGGTTAAAAACCTGGTACGCTCTACTATTTGATGAATATCCTAGTAATATTCCCTCGTCGCTCCGGGGATAAAACTTTCCTAATTGCTCTCTATCCTGTAGGATGTAGCATTTACTCCCAAAGACACGAAAATATACAATGTTGGGTTTCTTGCCAGTCCACAATTCATAAGGCGTTTTAAGAGTGTGTGGACGTAGATATACCCTATTCACCATATGGCATGCAGTAGACATTGCCTTGGCCCAAAATCTCCTAGCAACCTTACGACCTAGAAGCGTAGATCTAGCCGTTTCTTGAATCATCTTATTCTTTCTCTCAACAATCCCATTTTGCTGAGGAGTCTTCACAGCAGAAAACTCATGTTTGATTCCTAGGTTGTCACAGTAAAGATCTACGCTTGCTTCCTTAAATTCCGTGTCGTTGTCACTACGTATCTTGTTAATAGTGATTCTGTGTTGATTTTACAGGACACGAAACTTTGTCGTTAAAATCTCTACAACATCGGATTTCTCTCTCATAAAACCAACAATTGAATATCTGGAAAAATCATCTACCATCACGAGGATATACCTCTTACCACCCAGACTCTCAGTACGAGTAGGACCTATAAGATCCATGTGAATCAACTCAAGCACATGGGAGGTGGTAATGGAATGAAACTTCCGGTGGGGGCTACAAATTTATTTTCCCAATTGACAGGGTCCACAAATCGTGGAAGTTGTCTTTCCAAGAGATGGTAAGCCACGTACTAGGTCCTTTTTTAGCTAAACGTGTCAAATCTCTAATGTTCACGTGACCTAGACGATGATGCCACAGATCCATATGAGTGATCGTGGTGCTGATGCAGAAAAGTGAGGATGTGGGCACAGTCCCATATCAATTATCTTCTGTCCTCACCCCTTGCACTAAAAGTTTACCGGCTTGATTATAGACATTACATGCGTCCCAGTCAAACTTTACGATAAAGTCAGCGTCGCACAGCTGGCTAATGATGCGAAGGTTTGCCTTCAAACCTTTGATGTACAAAATATTCTCTATCTTAGGAAATACTGGTAACACTTTTGTACCTCGTCCTACGATGCTAGACTTGCTCCTGTCTCCAAAGGTGACTTTACTTCCTTATAATCCTCTAGGTAAGTAAAGAATGAGACATCACCTGTCATATGTTTGGAGCACCCACTATGAAAATACCACTGTAAGGTATTAAGTGCTTTGAGAGCGACATGAACAACAAGGGCCTTTTCGTCTTTCTTAGGTACCCAAGAAGTGGTAACCTTTTGTTTACCCTTGTTGTTGTTGGTTTTAACCGGGATGCGGGAAGCATTCACTGACGGCAAAGACATCCAACTGAATTCCTCCATCAAACTCTGTGAGGTGGCAGCTAAAATCTCAACACGCTCTCTCAGACTGGTAAAATTATCAGAATGATGTGGTGGAGCAGTAGTACGTCGTGTCTGACCCAAACTATAGCAAAACTCCCTGAGGTGGCCATTTCTTTTGTCGTACATACAAAAGAACACAGTCTTAGGCGGACCTAGTTTTACATTTTTTGGTCGAACTCTTCCTCGTGGTATTTGACGATGGCTATATGGAGTAGTAGTAAACTCAGGAACAGGTCCAGGTGCAATTTTGATCATGGAGGCACCATCAAAACCTATTCCCTACCTATCACCAAAACCTAAAGCGGGGTCGAGAAGCATCTTTTCCATCTTTCCAGATCTGTCCTCGATTTGAACCTTGACTTTCCGTGCTCTCTCAAGATCATGAGTAAGCGGGGAAACAAGGGCTTCAAGTTTCTTCCGACTCTCCAGGGAGGAATGGAGCTCACTCGAAAGACTAGCCACTTGTATAGTCAAGTCCCCTTTCTCTTTCTCAAAACCACTCTATCTATCTCTCCAAACAATCTCTCTCTAAATAAACTTTCTTTCTTAACACAGGCGGACTCTCTCTCTCTCTCTCAAGGTAGTGCAGGTGAAGGATTATCTCTCTCTCACTTCTTCTAAATCTTCATCTAAAGCGGTGATCCTAAGAACTAGCGCTTTGTTACGCTTTTTGATTTTAAATGACTCATTATATAACTCAGCGTAGGCGCGTTGAAGATACTCTCGCTCTAACTTGCATCATCCTCCCCCTCACTCACATCGTTCTCACTATCGAGGTGTCCATGTGAAGTATCATCCTCAACTTCATGAGGAGCACTAGAAGTATGACTATCCATGAATGCAGTGAAGTTACATTCATGCGGTGACTCGTCTCCAGAGTCCACCAACTCGACCTCACTGTCGTCACTAAGGGTAGCATTAAGGATAACTTTATCCTTATCTTTTGCAAGTCTGTTCAGTCTAGTAGCACACTCAAAAGCTCTATGACCCTTACCGTCTCACTCATAGCATCCCTCACCGTCTTTCTTAAGAGGGTATTTAAAATCTTTTTCATTTTTAGTATTTTTCTCAAAAATCTTTTTATCTTTGAAATTTCCATTTTTCTTGAATTTGAGAATTTTCTTGAAAATTTTAGCAAACATGGCCAAATCTTCTAAATCAAAATCATACTCCGAATTTGACGTTTTTATCTCCTTTTTTTCTAGATGACTCAACTCTCTTTCTTGTCGATCCCTCACTTTTTCTATCCTGGGCATTAAGTGCAATACCCTTATCTTTAGGTTTGAAGGATTTAGGAAACATTTCAATTTCATACGTTTGTAAGACTCCTACAAGTTCCTCCAATTTAAGCTTGTTTAAATTACCAATAGAATTTAGCACAGTGAATTTAGTGATAAAACGCTTAGGAAGTGATCTTAGAATCTTTTTAACAACTCTAGCATTAGGAATGTGTTCACCAAGATTAAAACTAGTGTTAAAAATATCAGGTAACCTAGCATAAAATTCATCAAAATATTCAGTCTCAAGCATGGTGATAGTTTCAAATTGAGTCATTAAATTTTGTAGTTTAGACTCTTTCACAACATTAGTTCTTTCATGGGTAAGTTGAAAAACATCCCATGCCTCTTTTGACGTGGTGCGCATCTAATTCGTCGGAACTCGCCAGGTGTGACGGATCCAGAAATAGCACTTAAACCCTTAGAATTAAAAGTTGACTATTTAAATTCGTCTTCAGTCCATTCAATCACAAAATTTAAATTAGGCATGCTGATAACATAACTAATAGCATGCATGAGATGGATTAGGCATTATGTTCTATTAGACTTCAAAAAATATTTTCTGAAAAATTCGCAAATATTTATGCAAATATAAATAACTTCAATAAATCATTTTACTGATAATTCATCGTGGAGTAGTGGGAAAAGGTTGAGAAGCACGATGCACGTAGCATGATGCACGTGTGAAGATGAAGGAGGCATGGATTCGGATAAAGGCCGTCGTGGATGATCGTGATGACATGCCGAATGTAGCGGTATCAGATATACAAATTGTGATCTAGGGAAGACATAAAAATCCTCGATTCTACCCCGGACATTTATAAAATTATATCCTTACAAAGATTAATAGAATTCTTACCAGGTGACGGTGGATTCAGTTAGGGCGGCCGATAAGGCCAACGACGAGTCCCATAAGGCCAGCGGAGCCAAAGGGACAATGGAGGGAGCAATCAGGATCAAGACTACTAGCTCCTTGATAAGGACAACCCTGACATGGACAGTGGGGACATAGAAAGGGGAAGGATGCAGAGAGGTGTCTTATATGTAAAGAGTAGGAACAAATGTCTAAATTTTTGTCCACTGTGAATTAGGGTACAGGAACGGGATGCTCAGTAGGGGCAACAGATATAAAAAGTTTTTGGTTCTGTTGGGAAGAGGGTGTTATGTCCAGGAACCATTTAAACCGTGAGTGCTATTGGCAATTAAAAGCATGAGTTTCATCTTGAGGTGATTAGGGTTCGTTCTGTGTGACACGAGCGAGTCAAAGTAATTGGTTAGTACTATATTCACGTATGTAACGAGTTTAGTAGAGGTATCGTTAATATTAATATAGTTGTATATATGCACTGTGGATTTAGCGGGGCTATCTTTTGTTCCATCTGCAGGAGAGCAGATGTGGGAAGTGAGAGGATATATTTTATGAGTAGGCTAGATCATTTTGAGAGGCGTTATTCGAGGTATGGTTTTATCCTGGGTATAAAATTTGAGCGATGGTGGGCAGTTACAACAAGACTATCGTGTTCATTGTTTTGGGGCAGGATGTATATTTTGCGATGTCCCACTTGAAAAAGGGTCGAGCTCATGATGGTGTTTTTATGAAGTAGACTTCAGAGAGTAAAGTTGTCTAGTTCATTGGATCCTGGTGCATAGGGAATTTTACTGATGTGATTCAGGGTATATCAGGTTCACTGTTGAGCGAAGAGTTTTTAGCTCATTGTTGTTTGTGTGCTAAGAATGCAGTGATAGTGAGATCATCTTATCGTGTGAAACCTTGAGAGACATGGGCATAGATGATTTGATTCATGTGTCGGGATACGGAATTTTTTATATCTTAGTTATGTGCTTTGGACCCACAGATTTCAATGATCGGTAATGTTAGGGGATAGTGCATTGGGGAAAGTTCTTTTGTCTTCGTTACAAAATGTTATACACATGAACCTTAGTAAAATTTGGGAGTAGAGAGACCTTGTTAGATGATAGTGCATTGGTTTTAAATGTTAAATTATTAAAGGTGTAGAGGAAACATTTCAAGCTGAGGGATATTACGATATATGGCCAGAGGAGCCATGGAATTCTGTGAAGGACGCACTGAGAAAACTTATGTACTACAAGTTAATGGGTGAGGCAATATCGAGAAGAATTAAATTCCAATTTGTGAGAAAATCAAGAAAACTTGTATAATATAGACACGCCAAGAGTGAGGAGATGAGTTTGAGATAAGTATGTTACGTATGAGGCATTAGTAATAATTATGCTGGGATATTTGGGTTATAGTGTATAGTATGGTGAGACTTTGTGTTTGTAGTTCCGAGATATGATTTACTTGTACTTGTTATCAACTAAAGGAGGGTCTAGTCTATATATACGTGTATATATTTTAGGTGTGTTGCATAATAGACATATAAGAAAATGTTTGTATTATTATATTTGATCCCAGTGAGTAGGGGCGGTTACTGATGGGATTCATAGGTTTATTATCGAGCGAGGGATATAGCTCGTTATTTATTCGTGCTAAGAAACTAATGATAGTAAGGGGCGCCGTATTGTATGTTGTCTTTTGTAACATTAGAGTGTTTCCTTGTTTGTATTTCTCTTTGCGAGACATCCCACGTATGAAACTTAGCGCAACGTTGGAAGTGGGGATATGTTTGGTCATTAGGACATGGGTTTGGTACATTGGCTATTATTCACATATGTGGTTATAAATGTGAGTTGAAAGTTATATTATGATTTAAGGCTAGTAGAGACGGGGGTACAGGTTGTATGGGCGCCCTGGGTATTTAATCTCATATTTAATATAATTCACAATTAGAAGAGGTAGAGATATGTGTAGCGATCTTAAAGGCATGTGAGTAGGAAGGTATTTGAGGCTTGGAGTACTAGACTTATCTTAATTTCGAGGACTAAATTCCTTTATAAGGGGGGAAGTAAGTAACATCCCTTATTTTTTAGGATTTAAAATTTAAGTAATTCGGCGATATATGAATTAATTTATCTGGAGGATTTAATTAAATTAGTGAATTCAAATTTAATTAATTCGGGTTATTTTAAAAAATTACATGTGTTGTAATTTGAGTCGAGGTTGAAGATTTTAGTTAAGTAACTCGGATGATTATTTTGAGTGCACGATTGATTCCGAATAGGCCGAGATAGTCCGAAAAGAGTACCCGGGGGAAGTAATTGGGTCTCAGGACATTATCGGGCTCACACGGGGGTGTTTGTGTCATTTTAATTTGACCCATAGGCTTAATTTCGGGATTAATAGTGTAAAACCTATATTAGGGAGTTTGTGGCTAACACGACTCAAATAGAAAACCCTAGTTTTGCAGAGGAAAAAAGGGGGAGAAATTGAGAGAACTTTTGGGAGCCCAACCAAGAAGAGGGGTGTGTTCTTTGTCAAACATTCGTCTACATCAAAGGAAATCAGACCCTACGAATTATTCATGCAAGTGGTTAAACTTCAATTTAAATTGCGGTATTGCGATTCATATCATGGTTGGTGTATTTAAAAATCCATTTTTGGGTGGGTTATTACATTAAAATGGGTTTTGAGAAACTGTTACACGTGACGTGGATTAAAAGGTTAAATTGATGATATGAGATTGTCAAAATCATTTGAAATCGAACTATGAAGAACCCTAGTTGTAGAATAGGTTTACTTAAATTATGATGTTGAGTATTTAAAGAATAAATTAACGATATTTGAAGAAAAAAATCGAATCTGAAATTTAGAGGAATTGTGATATGGACTCAGTGATGTGTATTGATTAAATCCATAAATGAAAGGTGATTACAGGAAGGATTTTGTTAGAGTAGTTAAATAGAAATCAGGGCAGAAGTTATAAACTGGATGAAATTCGTTCATGGCGGAAATCGTAGGTAGGAAGAAGAAGAAGAAGAAGAAGAAGAAGAAGAAGAAGAAGGGTTGGGCGCTGCGTCAAGCGACTTTGAAAGTCGTTCGAACGACCCTGTATGTCCTTCAAACGACAGTGAGAGTCGTTCGAACGACAGGGGTGAAATCACGACAGTTTTGTCCTTTTTCCCTTAATTTCGTGGGGGATTTTTCTTTAAGGATTCAAGTAAAGCAATATTATATGAAGATCAATACCTAGGATATTGGGAGTTGGGTATTAAGGAATATTTACAGTAATAAGGGTGTCGGACTTATTAATGGGACTTTGAGTGTTAAATCCTAAAATATTAAATGATGGACTCAGTAAGGGACTCCCGGTAGTTTTGGTTGAGTGACACCATTTAGATAAAATTAATTAAGGAGAAATTTATTAAATTAAGATTCGGGGATTTGACTTGAATATTTTTAGGCTAGTGCCATGGGTGTTAGGCACGGAGTAGCCAGTTTAATTTATTATAGAGATAGATATAATAAATTATCGAATACTAAATTTAACGAGGAGTGTTAAAATTAATAGTGGAAATTCGTGTGACACATTCTAAAGGGTGATGATACGGACCAAATAAGTGGGTCTGGGTATTTTAGTTGGGACACAACTTGAATGATAAATTAATTAATGTGTGATTAATTAAATTACAAGTCGGGATATAAACCTGGGCATATGGGTTAGTGCTACGGGTGTTAGGCACGAGTTAGCCAGAATTTTATTTAAATATATATATACGGTTATGTGTGATAGTATATATATATATATATATATATTTGTGTGCTCTATAGATATCGGTGTGAATGATATTTATAGGAATACATACCCCTCTACTGATATCATAGGATGTTGCGCAATGTGAGTGAATCCCCTGGCTTGAGGAGTAGGGAGAGTATAATTCCCTGGTCATAGCGTCCAGTATTTATATTTTTTGATTCTTTTCAGGGTGAGACGTCTTGGGTATGATTGTATCTCACACCCATGGAACTATGGCCAGATCCACCATGTTTATTTATTTTTCTCAAGCTCGAGAGTGATTCTGACTTGAGGTAGCCGAGTTAGAGTGAGCATGCCTGGAACATGATAGCATTTTAGAGAAAGCATCCGGTGAGTTATTACTCAGGAACATATGGTTATTATACTTGACATGTGTGTGAATATTGCAGTATACTAGTACGTATATAATATTAGTAGATAATTATATAGGGGATTAATACATAAGTGTGAATGTATTTCTTATATAGCTAGTGTGAAAGTTATATGATTTAAAAAGGGGTTTCTTACATAACTAGTGTGGAAGTTATATGAATTAAAAAGGGTTTCTATATAACTAGTGTGAACGTTATATGAATTAATATATTTCAACCGATTAATAAGTTATTGAGTACGCAACTTACTAATCAAAGTAAGAATACTGGGGTTAGAATAGTGAGGTAAAAAGAGGTGTGATGCGGCTAGTTAGGTGGCGTAGCTTAACTAGGAAGGTTAGTAGGCAAACGTTAGGTGTGCACATTTGATGATGGGTGAGCTATACTTCAAGAGAGCGCGACACTAGATTAAATATGAAGAGTGTGCTTGCATATTTAACCATTCCAATTTAACTGCTTGCTAAATATTTTCAAAATGTTTTAGTTGGGATCTGAACCGTGTCAAAATCTTTGTCAAAACCTTTTAGGTGTCCAACCACTGGGATGCCTAGTTTGAGGATTCTATCTAGGGATTTTGCTCATGTTCTAGTTACATGATTTTGTTATAGACGCTTTGTTAATTTATTCCTAGTGTAGGGACTTTACTTCAGTACTCATTTGGGAATTTCTCCCTCGTATTTAGTATTCAGTTATTTATTTGACCTTGTATATCCAGGTTGTTGTTTCAATTACTGTTGCATTTTTTTTTATTGAACCAATGGTTGATTCGATCATCTTTGCTTATATTTTTAATCTGTGTTGGATTTAGTTACCAGGTTGTGTTGATGTTTAAAGTATTATTTACTTCCGCATGTTGTTGATTAATGAAAGATAAAACTTCTTTTTATCACGGATTGTCCATCCGGTATTTTAGTAGACGGGGTATCACAGCTACTACACATGTTCACATGCACACCCCCACACATGATACTCCACATGCTCCTGCCCATCACATGAGAGATTTTGAGCATTTTACAGAATAAGTTGAGTATTTAGTCAAGACTTCACATGATTTGATTGATATTTTTCATAGGATGCCACCACCTTTGGAAAACTGTCCCGGACCTAATGATTGAGGTTTAGACTGTTTGCTAGCATAAGATGATATTCGTGATAATATTTTATGCCTATTTCTAGTGTGTACCCCCTTTGTATTTTTTTTTCCATTTATATATTTTTTTTGAAAAAGACAAAAAGATTTTTTGTTTTTTGAAAAGTTTTGGAAAAATACAAAAAGATTTTCTTTTTTTTTAGAAAAAATTAATACAGCCAAAAAGACTTTATTTTGATAATTTTTTTTGAAAAAGACAAAAAGATTTTTGTACTTTGTTTTACTCCGTTTATGGATGGATATTTAGGATGACCAAGTCACAACATCATTCCATTATTCATGTGTCTGTTTGATAGTGATTTGAGACGCATCATCATTTTATTTTTTGCTTTACAATGTTTGGAGTAATTGTGATGTGATTAGTTGTTATTTCCTACATGTTTGACTCATGATTTCTTTTAATGCACACATGCATGAATTTATTGATTATTGTGCTTATCTATCACATTTTGGTTGAAATATTTTCATCTTAATCCTATCTTTAAAACGAACCAAATTCGATAAAACTTGACAATGAGAGTAGTGCTTGTACGAACCGTTGCCCGTGAGGATTTGTTTAAAACTGAAAAAATGATGAGTGAACACAGAGAAAGGGTTGCGAGAGAATAATAATCTCATCGTGAAAACCACCGTGTAAAAAGAACCTCGAAAAGAAATTAAGTCAATAAAAAGATAATATGCCAAAAAGGGGCTAAATAGTTTAGTTATGAAAAGATAATAAGCCAAAAGGGGGCCAAATAGTTTAGTTTGATCACCTCAATAGAAAAACAAAAGGCATTATTATTTATGAGGGTGTTTAAATGGAAATAAAACAACGTATTTGCATGACCTGACAAAGTCTTGAAAAAGCATTACATAGTTTTAGACGTTATTGGTGTGGAAATTATTTTAGAATTTGATGTGTTGATTAGGTTGAGTCGATGTCATTTAAATTCACCATTTTTACACCTAAGGACGATTTTGAATACATTCGTTAGGAGTATCCATATTCATCATGCACATATTTTATGTTTGATATAGTTAATTTTCCTATCGAATATGTTCACACCCATTCATTCCGTATCCACGATTTGGTTATCTTAGTGTTATTCATGGTGTGTGTTATATATTTTTTTTGAAAAAATTTAAAAAATTTAAGCGTAGTTGATTGTGTTTGCTTTTGAGTTTATCCTTGCATGAGCATATGTGATATATTTATGATGATTTGCTATGCTTGTCATGACATTTCGTATTTATTTTGTTTATTCTTTCCTTGTTTATTTCGGACAAATAAGAAGGGGGGGGGGGGGGAACGAATTATAAATTATGGGGGAGATTTGAGAATTACTATATTTGATTTATGTTTAATTCCTTTCAAACTCGATACGTCACGAAGGTATTTGCTTTGTTTATGTGTGTAGGACTTTGGTGATCATTTGGAAAGCACACAAAAAGAAGACTTGAAGATGTTAAAGATTTTTGAAGACTTGCATTTTTAGTATCTTTCCACTTTTTGGTTTATAGGAGGGTATTAGATTTGTATAGGTCACTTGATTAATAATTCAAATTGTTTTTAATTTGTACCTACATAGACATAGAGGGAAATTTGTAAGGACAAATTTTCCATTGTTCGTAGTTTACATTGTATATGTCGTACACCGTTACAACCATCGAAGGAAGTTCAGGATCAATTGTTCAAGACGACTGACGCGACCACAAATGTGTTGTAGTGTGCGTGCTATCTAGGCTCAAGTGCAAGCCTGTCGCTCAAGTAATAAACCCGGTAAGTCGGGATCGTGTCCACAGGGAGAAAAGGACAATAAGTAAGAATAGCTAATTTAACCCTCAAGTGATCCAAGAAGAAATGAAAAGATGTTTGTTGGTGATCTTTGAAACTATTATAAACTAACAATAATAATTGACGCTATGAATAAAATAAGTACTTAAGAACACAAATTAAAGAGAGTGAATATAAAGATGGAAAAAATATAGGTTAGGAGACAATCCCCCAAACCCTAGTAATTTATCAGATAGAATGCTAGAATTATAAATTATAAATTGGAATGAATCCAATCTTTATAGATCCAAAGCATTACATATATGAGGGTACTAGCCCGCATCATATGAAATCAAAGGTAAATATAAAGCGGTGCAGGACAATTATACTCGCATCGTATTCTTAAACATCCCAGGTACCTAGGGTAAGAGAGATTAAAAGATCTACCATGGTTGTAGACTTATCTTAAACGATTTGTCCAATTATTTAATTTAAATTCTATTTCCTATATAGATAAATTACATCGGGATGGGTTCATGCATGCCAACCCTTAAAAATTAGCTAAACATGATGAAAAATCCCAAATTAAAGTGCAGGAATTCATAATTAGATCTAAAAATTTGAGAACAAGACTTGGGAATGGAAAACGAGAAAGCAATAATTAATAACACTAACTACGAAAGCAGTAAAAACAGAGAATTTAAAATTACTTGGAGAATGAAGAAATATGAAACTAAAACTTGAATCTTGAATTGAACTTCAATCTTGAATAGTAGCAAAATTTCCAAACTAGAGTTCTTGGTTACAAGAACCCTTTAAAACTGAGAAGAAGGCTAAACTAACTCTAAAACTTATCTAAGAACAACTCTCCTTGGAATGACATAGGGATTGACCTTTTATAGATCTCAAAAATGACTTTTCCCATGCCTCTCCACGTTTTACAACTAATAAAAATGAATTAAACAGGAAATTTCAAGAGTTGTCTCTTCAGCTTCCAGAATTAATTTCAACTTTAGACTTTCTATCTCCAACTTTAAATGGGTATAACTTCTTCACCGTAGCTCGGATTGGGGTGCTGTTTTTTCCAATCTTCTTATAACTTAAAGCTCTTAAACTCTCTAGCTTTCCCCACCACCGGAATATATATGTAAAATTACGAAAATGCCCTTCAACTCTCCATTTCTTGGTTTCTTTCATTGTTTTGAGTTCTCCTTTGCACTAACTTGCGTGAAATACCTATAAAGCACATGAGAAATACAAAAAACATGAAATACTTGCCAAAAGAGGTTAGTAGCATAAATTTGAGACAAATCCAAGCTATTTACCCTGCACGGGATCATAAAAATATCGAAATTAAGGGAATAAATGTGAAGAATATGTGCCTAATCAACGACGGATACGAATATCAAGTATCTTCAACAACGGACATCTACGAAATTATTTTGGTAAGGAAAGTGTTTATGTTTCGAAAATGTTTTACGATTGTATTGGGATATTTTTTGAAACTGCTATTTTTTTTATCAAAATGAGGCACTTTTCTAAGTCAAAATATTTTATAGAAGACGTGTAGGCGAGCATTAAAAAATAATATTTTTTCGCTCCCGTCGTTCAAGTGATAAGGCAATGTCATTCAAACGACATGCCAAGGTCATTCAAATGACCCCTTCGAACGACATAACGTGTTGTTTTCTTAGGCCGCGAGATAGGTTGTTCCTTTATTACTTCAAATGACCACATATTGTTTTGCATTTTATTAGGTCGTTCAAACGACATGTAATGTCGTTAAAATGAGATACTAGATGTCGTTCGAGCGAGCTCCACCGCCTCAAGAGTTTTATTATGCTATAAATACTTGTTTTGTGAGGCTTTTTCATTAAGACCTTTGCTAAACGAAAATTGAATATCTGCGGACTTTTAGTCTTCACTTTTGGGGCTATTTTATATGTTAGATTGACACAAAACATCCCATATACTTTTGTGAATTGTTTTGGAACTCTATCACTTTTTTATCGGATTTTCTCTTATAGATTAGGATTTCTCTACTGTTGGATTGATAGTTCTTGCGGGAGATATTTGCTAGAGACTACGGTCATTGGGGATACTTAAGGGTATTCACTGCTGAAGCATGAGCTATAGTTCTTGAGGTTCTCGAGAGAATATTTGATGGTCTAGGCTGTGGTCTATGTGGATTTTCTGAGGGAAATTCGTTGCATATTTCTGTATGTAATTTATAAGTTGCGATTTATATTATATAGTGAAATAAAGGGTTTTACCCGAAAGGAGTTTTTTCCCGAAATTGGTATTGTCCCTTGATTTGTGATTGCATGTTTGATTTATTCACATAGATGCATGATTAGGGTTTAACAAATTTGGATTGAATTAAAAAAGTTTTAATATTAGAAATTTGTGAATTACATAAAAAATTGATATCACACATTCTCAATTTGGCATCAGAGCTTTAAGCTTTAGATTTTTGCCTCTACAGAAGAAAATCCTTTATCATTCCACACCAGTTCAAATTGTGTTGATGTTGAACTATACCAGGAAAATATGGGACACGTCAAGGTGGACGTATTGATAGGTGAGGCTTATGGAGGGGAAGTTTTAAATGATTTTGGGGAGAAACTAGACGTTAGTCTATTGGGGCCAAATAAAACAGACAAAATGGTTACTTAATGGTTAGCACACCTCTTGACCTAAAAAAGGACAATGAAGCTTTGTCCGTAGTGTTGTATAAATTTAAAGAGCTAGAACTAAATACAAAAATCAATGAATAAAGGACCATTATTTGGTCTAACTACGTACTCAAAGAGGCAACGTGGAAAAAAAAACTTAAGACGATGGTGATCTAGCAAGTTTACTAGTAGAATATGAGAAACTCATGGTCAATCAACTGGATCATTTGTTAAAAGTAAACCTAGGAACTGAGAAAAATTATAGGCTGACATACAACAGTGCTAACCTTACAAAAGGAGACCAATTATTATTGTAGAGCTTTTACATCAATACATTGATTTTTTTCCTTGGGAGTGTGATGAACTACTTGATTTAGACAGAAATTTGGTAGAGCATAGATTGTTAATCAAATACGGGTATAAAATGTGAAAAAGCTACGACACTACGGATGGAAATTTAACCCGACCCATAGGAACCCTCACCTGCCTCGACCATAATGGGACGGGTTTTAAAACCTGATTAATGAATTAGGGGCGGATATGGGTTAAAAAAATCCATTTATTAAATGAGGCGGGTTAGGAGTTCATTTAAATAAAACCGCCCTCTCCTGCCCCGCCCCGCCCCATCCTATTTAACTTATACCTACATAAATACCCTTTATATGTATCTTAATCACAATTAAATCACATACATACACACACACACACACACACACACACACTAAAAAGCCATTTATATGTATGTTAATTTTGTAAAAGATCTATGTGGAAATATGGATTGACAATTGGGAGACTGTGTCACATATTGGAATACAAACCATTGTAGACCTCTAATACTATACTATACTATTTTTAATTTTATAATTTTAAAATTAACTAGACCCGTAGGATCTCCCCCCCCCCCCCCTCCATTTAATAAACGGGGAGGGGGGGGAGGGTAAAAACCCGCCCCAAACCTGGCCGTTGCCATCCCTATACAACACCAGATGAGCCTAGAGGTAACAACAAATATAAAATAAAAAATTGAAATGTTGGGGCCAAGTATGTTAAATGGCTCTCTAATATAATATAAGTCATAAAAAGAATGGTAAGTTAAGAGTGTGCATCGACTTTAGAAATTTGAATGCAACCACTCCAAAGGATGAATATCCAATGTCAGTAATATATTTAGTGGTTGATGGATCTGTTAGCCACACTATTATGTACATGATGGACGGTCACTCGAGATATAACCAAGTGTGCATAGTTAAGGAATATGCGCATAAGACTTCTTTAGGTGCCCTAGTAATTTTGGGACCTTTTAGTGGGTAAACATATTATTTGTGTTAATGAATGCAGGAGCCACTTGTCAAAGGGGAATGAATAAAATTTTCCATGATATAATTGTCAAATTTAATACATTAACAAATCATATAACACACCTATAAAAGTCTGACGAAAGAATGAGGCTCTACCAACTGACCATGAATTCATTAAAATGTTCCTTTGGAGTTTCTACATGGAATGTCGTGCGATATTTGGTACACCAAAAGGGAATTAAATTTTAAAAGAACAAGGCCAAGTCCATAAATAAAATCACAATTCCCCTAAATAAAAAATAATTACAAAGGTTTCTTGGACAAGTTAATTTCCTTTATAGATTTTATTTAATGTTACAGGAAAAACATAAGTATTTTCCCATTTCTTAAAGCTTAAGGATTAAGAAGAGCTAGATTGGAAGGATGACCATGAGAAAATTTTCTAGACGCTCAATAAATATTTTTCTAAGCCATTTGTATTGGAACTTCGAATAGACGATAGACTATTGAAGCTTTACAGTGTTATTGTTGATACTTCTATTGGAATTATGCTTGAACAAGATTACAAGAAACACAAATAGTAGGTTGGGTATTATCTAAGTAGATTTTTAAATAACTGTTTATGTTAATACTCAGTAATGGAAAAGTTATATTTAACTTCGTATTTCGCAGCCATGAAAGTAAGATATTACATGTGTTCCTAAAGAGGTGACTGATTTTCAACGTTTGATTTAATTGAGTACGAAAATTTAATTTTTTAGATATATATTAGTTAGCTACTTGCCGTGACAAAACATTTGAGTCATTGAGTCATTTGAAGTCACATAGACTTTATTTCATTGAGTGAGGTGGGGTCATTGTCTGAGATGGACCTTTGATGATAAAAGATAATTCAATCCACTCAACAAAAGACTTTTGTTCAATGAACAGTCAATTAAAGACTATATCCTTCTTGTAGCTTTTGTGGATTGTATATGGCTAACACACAAGTGTACGATTTTTCAAAATGTGTAACAAGTTTTTAAAATTTTAATGGACAAGTGTTAGATTGACTCAGAGGTCTATGAAAAAATATTTTTGGGAGTTGACCATTCAGTTTGGGAAAAGATAAATTTTTTTTGAAACTTTGTGCTTTTAATCATTCGTACGTCATTATTTTATGTCCGTGCACACAAACCCGTTTGCACAACTTTGTTTTGTGACCGTGTGCATTTCGTTAGCTTTAATTCCTTACTGCTTAACTTTGTGCACATGTAAAAAGGTCAACCGTGCCCATAACGGAGCCAGATTTTGAAAATTTTCTATAAAGGGTAATTTTTCCTCCCATTTCATAAGATCTAAATTTCACATAATTGGATAATATCTTTGAGTGTATTTTCAAACTTAAGAGATCTTTTTTCTTATATCATATTCAAAAATCACTTATTCGTCAAAAACTACTCAAACTAAGATATGTGTCTCAATTTCAGTATTTTGTGAGTGAATTGAGAGAGATTTTGATCAGATCATCATTAGATTATTATAATTCAACAATCTATTTTTAATTTTTACCCTATTATAATTCAACAATCTAATTTGAATTACTATGATCACATACTCCTAGATCTAAAAGAGGAGGCCATTTTATTCAATGAATGAGTTAAAAAGTGGTGTTGATTCTAATGAGGAGAGTGCATGTAACACCCCGCAATTTTGAGGATTTAATATTTAATTATTTTGGGAGTTATAAAAATATTTAAATTGGAGAAACTTAAATTCATGAGTTGGAGAATTTATTTGAGTGAGGAGAATTATTTATAATTGGCGACTTTTAAGTTTACTTGTTCGAAATCTCGTGTGTCGAATTTTGAGGTCGAAATTTGAAAATGCCAAAAAGTATTTCGGATGGAATTTCTGAGTGTGCGGTTGAGTCCGGATGGATCGAGATAGTCAGAAAAGAGTACCCGGGGGTAGTAATTGGATCTCGGGACATTTTTGGGCATAGTCGGGCCCACACGGGGTGATTTGGGTTATTTTAATTAGGCCCGTGTAGCCGAAAATGGGATTCAGGGTTTTAACCTAAATTGGGAAGTGTTAAATGACATTAAACACTAATTCAAAACCTAGGGCTTGAGAGGGAAATTGGGGGAAAGCAAATCAAAAGCCAATTGGGAATTATTGGAGCCAAATTAAGGGACTACACCAACGGATCAGACTCTACGAACAATTCCAGGCAAGTGGTTAACTGTTGTGATTCCTAAATTGATGATAACCAATTCATATCATAGTGTGTGTATATGAAAATTTTTTTTGGGTGTGTAACCATAATTAAAATTGGGTTTTTTATGAATTTAGAGTAATGGATAGATTTAATTACTCAATGGATGTTAAGTTATGATTTGGGACTGTTAAGATTAAATTGTAGAGTGGATTACAATATGTATAGTGATTAAATGGACTGAATTTGGTGGGGTCGGATTTGGTAGAACGAGACCCGGGTGAAAACCCAAATCGTGAAAACCCAAATCGAATATACTTAGGGTTTTGTATAAATTTGTTGTTGGATTGAGGCCTCTAGGGTGTTTAGAACCTTTTTCTTGTGTGGAGAATATGTTGGTTGTAATTTGGGTAAAGGTTTGGGAAGAAACAAAAGCTTGATGGTTCGTTAAAGGCTGAAACCGCAAGCCGGGGAAGACGATCACCTGTTCGATCGATCGATCGACCCAGGGGTATCGATCGATCGACGGTCCTAGGATTTTGGCAATTTTGCCAGTTTTGTATATAAAGAGAAATTTATTTAAGATTTGACCCCTTACTTTTATTTAGTGATAAATTCATATATGGCACATATTTCCTTAAAAATTATGGGGTGATATAATTGGGTTTAGGAGGGTGAAAATGGTATGTCATGAGATGAACGAATTTTGAGAAATAATTTATTAGTATTGAGGTTGGGCCGAGAAATAATATTCGAGTATTGTATATGGGTGACGCTACATTATTAAAGGAATTGAGGTGAAATAAATTAGTTATGGGGAAAAATATAGACCCGGAAAATATTAAGTTACGGGTCAAGTGAGCGAGTCCGGGTATAATGGTTGGGCGACACCAAGTATTAAATTAATTGATGTGTTAATTAATTAAATTAGAGTCGGACTGTAGACTCGGGAACGTATTAAATTAATTAATGTGTAATTAATTAAATTAGAGTCGGACTGTAGACTCGGGAACGTAGTAAATTAATTAATGTGTAATTAATTAAATTAGAGTCGGACTGTAGACTCGGGAACGTATTAAATTAAATAATGCGTAATTAATTAAATTAGAGTCAGACTGTAGACTTGAAAAGTATTTACTTAATTAATGTGTAATTAATTAGATTAGATTCGGGCTGTAGGCTCGAAAAAACAATAAATTAATTAATGTGTAAGTTAATTAAATGAGAGTCGGGCCACAGACTCGGATTGGTATAAATTAATTAATGTGTAAATTAATTGAATGAGAGTCGGACCACAGAATCGGGTTGGTATTAATTAATTAATGTGGAAATTAATTAAATGAGATTCGGATCATAGACTCGGGAAAATATCATATAAATTAATGTGTGAATTAATTAAATTAGATTCGAACCATAGACTCGGAATAATGATAATTTGATAAGTGAGAAAATTAATTAAGTTGAGTCAGCCGAGAGACTCAGGAAATTACAGGCTAGTGTTACGGGTCGTGAGTACACGGTGAAGCCGGGGTTTATTTTATATATATATACAGTGTAGCGATAGTATATATATGTGTATATATTGTGTGTGTTATTAAATATCTATGATTAGATATTTATTTAATTATATATTGTAGTGTTATCAAGGGAGGTTGCACGATGTGGGTGAATTCCCTAGCTTGAGGAGTAGTGTGAGTATATCTCCAGGTCATAGCGTCCGGTATATGGGTGAGGGGCTTATCTCACTTTCAGGGAAGGAATATGACCGCCTCCATTTCGTTATGTTTTAGGCCAAGTTGGTGAGCGATTCCAACTTGGGTAACTAGGTTATGTGAGCACACCTAGTGAGATGGCACTTTAGAGGGAATCATCCGGTGAGGGTATACTCGGAAGGGTGGATATACGTATGATATATATATGTGTGGATGTTTTTAGTAAAGGTACGTATATTATGGTATTAAATATTATATGTGGGTAATAATACAGTGTGTGATGTATTTACTTTATATAACTTGTGTCAAGGTTATATGCTATTAATTAAGAAGGAATTAATTAAGTTAATTGGTGAGATAGCTTATAGCTTGTGAAGAATTATACTCGGGTTAGAGTAGTATGGCAAGGGGAGGTTATACCAGGATTAGTTGGACGGAATAGTACAATTGGGTGGGGTTAAGGTAACCGTTAGGTGTGCATAATAGTATATGGGTGAGAATATCCTTAGGAGAGTGCGACACTAACTTAAATATGAAGCGCAATCATGCATTTTAAATTACTGCAGTTAATTCACTTGCTAAATATTTTCAAAATGTTTTTGGTTCTAACCCTTACTATAAAACTATTTTCAAAACCTTTTAGGCGTCCAGCCACAAGGACGATGGGATTGATATTCTATTCCAGGGACATGGAGTTGCGGCATTTATGGATGCTAGCAGGAGTTGGATTAGACGCATCGTTCATTCATTCCTAGACTAGGAATCCTTTATCAGTTTAGTTTTATTTAGGGCTTGTCGCCCAGACTTCTTGGTACAGTTTTCAGATGTAATTATTCAGGTGTTGGATGTTTGTATTGGATTATTCACTTTGGTGGCCGATGGTTTATTCGGCAAATTGTTTAATTAATTATTGAGTTGATTTTCATTCAGTTGTGTGAATGGTTTATAATTATTTCCGCATGTATTATTTTTGTTTAATTAAAAAGTTAACATTTGGCACCAGCTTTTGGGAATACTAGGTGGTTAGTAAGTTATAAAAAGTTTTCGACAGTGATGCTAACGATGAACCAACTGGGATTCCTGTTTTAATTTGGTATAGGACTGATCACCCGGTATTTTATTTGACGGGGTGTCACAGATGGTATCAGAGCATCAGGTTCTAGTGTCCTTAGGATCTTTGCGGATTTTCACGCTTCGGATTAGAAATATTTGATATAGAGGCCTATTATAGGATTGTTGTATTCTCATACATATGTGCATTTAAGTTCTTTTGCCAAATTTATATTTGATGGTGAACTCATACGATTCGATACTCATTCCAAATGCCGCCCAGGAGAGAGAGCAGCTAGGGCAGCAAGGGGGAGATGAGACTAGAGAGGCTCATCAGGAATAAGAGTTACCGCAGCAACTGCCAGAGATGATTTTGGTAGCACAGGTAACTGAATTAGTGGTGCAGGCAGTTGAAGTGACGATGGTCGCAATGGCAAGGTACTTTCCACGAGATCAGCCATAGGCGTTAGTGGTACCAAATGTCCAGGACACCCGGAGTCGTCGGGGTAGCAGAAAATACGAGAGTTTTTTCAAAAAGGGCATCCATCAGAGTTTCGAGGAGGTTGAGATATAGTGCTAGCGTGTCAGTGGAAAAGAGATATCCGGCGTCACCTACGCATGGTAGATTGCAATGAGGTGCAGAAGCAAATGCTAGACACTTTTAGTTTAGTGGGAGCAGCGCTATAGTGGTGGGAGTCGATCACCACAGTTGAGGAAAGGGATACACGAGCTATTGCAGAGTTTTGGGTGCGGTTCGATCGCAAGTATTTTCCTTTAGCGATTGAGACCGAAATGAGGAGAAAATTTATAGAGGTTACTCAGGAGGACCGTTCAGTGGCCGATTACGAGGAAGAATTTACTCGGTTGGCAAATTTTATACTGAATGAGGTAAGCGATAAAGAGAGAAAGAAAGCAAGGTTTATGGATGGGTTAGTCTGGAGAATCAGACAACATTTGATAAGTAATTCCGCGTTAGTAGCTTATATAGATGTCATTAACGCAGCACTCCTGCACTGTCAGGAATATCGCTTCCACGTGAAAGGAAGCAGGAGGGGAGTGGAAATGACCCAGTCGGATAAAGAAGGAGGGAACGATACCAGTAGGGTATCCCAGAAGCAGACAGGGGGAGATCAAGGGCAGGATTTCCTACAGGGAAATGATGACAAACGATTTAGAGCTGGAGGCTATCGGCAGGATGGCCAGGAATTCCGACAAGGCCAGCAAGGAAGGGATCAGTGGCAGGGTGAATTTAGTAGGAGGTGTTTCGTTTGTGGGGAAGCGGGACACATGAAGAAGGGTTGCCCTCAGCGAGGCAAGGGTCAACTACAGGATGAGGTTCTGGATGTACAGCCACTATAGCAAGTCATGGGTGCGTTCGGGCAGGAGGAAGCTGCTCCGGAACTCGAGGATCAACCATTGCAATTGGAGTACGGAGGTAATTATCTTTTATCCTATGGGTATGGGGTATGTTTTGAGTGGCAGGAGGGTGTAACAATATAAGAATTTTTTTTTTCACTAGAGTTCGCGAGTAAGTTGAATTTAGTGGGTGCGCTGGTTGTAGCAGCCATGGTATGTAGATAAAATTTCCGTGGGGTAGCGGAGTTCTTTGGTGTTATCCATGGGAGAGTGGAGGTGTACACTGAGAGAAGGTTTGAATTATGCGAGGGGTTATTACTTTCGCAAAATATGGGAATAAGGTTGATGATTTTTCCCAAATATCGGCTGAATAGCGATGGACTTGAACTATTGTGGAGAGTGAGGGTAAGTTTTGGTGTTCGTGACACCAGGGTATGATTGATACTAGGTATCACCTGAGAGGGCATCTAGCCAATATATATGTGTTTATATATGTTTTATTGTGCGGTGCGATAGGCACAAATTGAGGTCTTTTGTTCTCGCATTTTATCCCGGGGAGTAGGGGTGTTTACTGAAGTGAATCAGGGTGGTTAGATTTATTTTCGGGCAGGGAGAGATAGCACGGGGTTTATTTTGCGCAAGGACTAGTGATAGTAGGGCGCAGTATTTTACGTTGTCTTTGGTAGCCTAAGGGTAGGCATATATACTTTTGTGTTAAAAGACAAGAATTTGGGAGGTTCCTTGTTTAGATTTCGCCTTGCGAGACGTCCCACGCGCGAAACTTAGCGCAACGTTGAAAGTAGAGAGATGTTTGGTCTTCAGTACTTAAATTGGGTACCCCGGCCAGTATATATATATGTGTGTGTGGAATATGACTACGGGTTGGAAGTCATATTACGGGTTACGACTAGCATAGTCAGGTAAATGTTTCGTGTGGTAAAGCACGGGGATAGGGTGTATGGGCACTCGGGTTAACTAAGATAATTTTTGTGCGCATAAGCATGGGTACAGGGTGTATGGGCGCCATGGTTAATTAAAATGCATATTTGTGTAACTTATAAATAGAAGAGGGAGAGATATATATAGCGAGCTTAGAGACGCATGACTAGAGAGTAATATTTAAAGCTTGGAACACTAGGCTTATCTTAATTTCGAGGAAGAAATTCCTTTATAAGGGGGTAAGTATGTAACACCCCGTAATTTTGAGGATTTAATATTTAATTATTTTGGGAGTTATAAAAATATTTAAATTGGAGAAACTTAAATTCATGAGTTGGAGAATTTATTTGAGTGAGTCGAATTATTTATAATTGGCGACTTTTAAGTTTAATTGTTCGAAATCTCGTGTGTCACATTTTGAGGTCGAAATTTGAAAATGTCAAAATGTATTTCAGATGGCGATTCTGAGTGCGCGGTTGAGTTCGGATGGGTTGAGATAGTCAGAAAAGAGTACCCGGGGGTAGTAATTGGGTCTGAGGGCATTTTTGGGCATAGCCAAGCCCACACAGGGTGATTTGGGCTATTTTAATTAGGCCCATGTAGCCAAAAACGAGATTAAAGGTTTTAACCTAATTTGGGAAGTGTTAAATGGCAGTAAACACTAATTCTAAACCTAGGGCTTGAGAGAGAAATTGGGGGAAAGCAAATCAAGATCCAATTGGAGATTATTGGAGCCAAATTAAGGGACTACACCAACGGATCAGACTCTACGAACAATTCCAGGCAAGTAGTTAACTGTTGTGATTCCTAAATTGATGATAATAATTTATATCATAGTGTGTGTATATGAAAATTCGTTTTGCGTGTGTAACCATAATTAAAATTGGGTTTTTTATGAATTTAGAGTAATGAACAGATTTAATTACTCAATGGATGTTAAGTTATGATTTGGGACTGTTAAGATTAAATTGTAGAGTGGATTACAATACGTATAGTGATTAAATGGACTAAATATGGTGGGGTCAAATTTGGTAGAACGAGACCCGGGTGAAAACCCAAATCGGATATACTTAGGGTTTTGTATAAATTTGTTGATGGATTAAGGTCTCTAGGGTGTTTAGAACCTTTTTCTTGTGTGGAGAATATGTTGGTTGTAATTTGGGTAAAGGTTTGGTAAGAAACAAATGCTTGAGGGTTCGTTAATGGATGAAACAGCAAGCCGGGGAAGACGATCACCTGTTCGATCGATCGATCGACCCAGGGGTATCGATCGATCGATGGTCCGAGGATTTTGGCAGTTCCGCCAGTTTTGTATATAAAGAGAAATTCATTTAAGATTTGACCCCTTACTTTTATTTAGTGATAAATTCATATGTGGCACATATTTCCTTAACAATTATGGGGTGATATAATTGGGTTTAGGAAGGTGAAAATGGTATGTCATGAGATGAACGAATTTTGGGAAATAATTCATAAGTATTGAGGTTGGGCCGAGGAATAATATTCGGGTGTTATAGTTGGGTGACGCTACATTATTAAAGGAATTGAGGCTAAATAAATTAGTTATGGGGAAAAATATAAACTCGGAAAATATTAAGTTACGTCCCATTGAGCGAGTCCGGGTATAATGGTTGGGCAACACCAAATATTAAATTAATTGATGTGTTAATTAATTAAATTAGAGTCGGACTGTAGACTCGGGAACGTATTAAATTAATTAATGTGTAATTAATTAAATTAGAGTCGGACTGTAGATTCGGGAATGTATTAAATTAATTAATGTGTAATTAATTAAATTAGAGTCGGACTGTAGACTCGGGAACGTATTAAATTAAATAATGTGTAATTAATTAAATTAGAGTCGGAATGTAGACTTGAAAAAGTATCTACTTAATTAATGTGTAATTAATTAGATTAGAGTCGGGCTGTAGGCTCGAAAAAACAATAAATTAATTAATGTGTAAGTTAATTAAATGAGAGTCGGGCCACAGACTCGGATTAGTATAAATTAATTAATGTGTAAATTAATTGAATGAGAGTCGGACCACAGAATCGGGTTGGTATTAATTAATTAATGTGGAAATTAATTAAATGAGTGTCGGATCATAGACTCGGGAAAATATCATATAAATTAATGTGTGAATTAATTAAATTAGATTCGGACCATAGACTCGGGATAATGATAATTTGATAAGTGAGAAAATTAATTAAGTTGAGTCAGCCGAGAGACTCAGGAAATTACAGGCTAGTGTTACGGGTTATGAGTACACGGTGAAAGCGGGGTTTATTTTATATATTTATACAGTGTAGCGATAGTATATATATATGTGTATATATTGTGTGTGCTATTAAATATCTATGATTAGATATTTATTTAATTATATACTCTAGTGCTATCAAGGGAGGTTGCACGATGTGGGTGAATCCCTTAGCTTGAGGAGTAGTGTGAGTATATCTCCAAGTCATAGTGTCCGGTATATGGGTGAGGGGCTTATCTCACTTTCAGGGAAGGAATATGACCGCCTCCATTTCGTTATGTTTTAGGCCAAGTTGGTGAGCGATCCCAACTTAGGTAACTAGGTTATGTGAGCACACCTAGTGAGATGGCACTTTAGAGGAAATCATCCGGTGAGGGTATACTCGGAAGGGTGGATATACGTATGATATATGTGTGGATGTTTTTAGTAAAGGTACGTATATTATGGTATTAAATATTATATGTGGGTAATAATACAGTGTGTGATGTATTTACTTTATATAACTTGTGTCAAGGTTATATGCTATTAATTAAGAAGGAATTAATTAAGTTAATTGGTGAGATAACTTATAGCTCGTGAATAATTATACTCGGGTTAGAGTAGTATGGTAAGGGGAGGTTATACCAGGACTAGTTGAATGGGATAGTACCACTGGGTGGGGTTAAAGTAATCATTAGGTGTGCACAATAGTAGAGGGGTGAGAATGTCCTCAGGAGAGTGCGACACTAACTTAAATATGAAGCGCATTCATGCATTTTAAATTACTGCAATTTATTCACTTGCTAAATATTTTCAAAATGTTTTTGGTTCTAACCCTTGCTATAAAACTATTTTCAAAACCTTTCAGGTGTCCAGCCACAAGGACGACGGGATTGATATTCTATTCCAGGGACATGGAGTTGCGGCATTTGTGGATGCTAGCAGGAGTTGGATTAGACGCATCGTTAATTCATTCCTAGAGTAGGAATCATTTATCATTTTTAGTTTTATTTAGGGCTTGTCGCCCAGACTTCTTGGTACAGTTTTCAGATGTAATTATTCAGGTGTTGGATGTTTGTATTGGATTATTCACTTTGGTGGCCGATGGTTTATTCGGCAAATTGTTTAATTAATTATTGAGTTGATTTTCATTCAGTTGTGTGAATGGTTTATAATTATTTCCGCAAGTATTATTTTTGTTTAATTAAAAAGTTAACATTTGGCACCACCTTTTGGGAATACTAGGTGGTTAGTAAGTTATAAAAAGTTTTCGACAGTGATGCTAACGATGAACCAACTGGGATTCCTATTTTAATTTGGTATAGGACTGATCACCCGGTATTTTATTTGACGGGGTGTCACAGATGGTATCAAAGCATCAGGTTCTAGTGTCCTTAGGATCTTTGCGGATTTTCACACTTCGGCTTAGCAATCTTTGATATAGAGGCCTATTATAGTATTCTTGTATTCTCATACATATGCGCATTTACGTTCTTTTGCCAAATTTATATTTGATGGTGAACTCATACGATTCGATACTCATTCCAAATGCCGCCCAGGAGAGAGAGCAGCTAGGGCAGCAAGGGGGAGATGAGACTAGAGAGGCTCATCAGGAATAAGAGTTACCGCAGCAACTGCGAGAGATGATTTCGGTAGCACAGGTAACTGAATTAGTGGTGCAGGCAGTTGAAGCGACGATGGTCGCAATGGCAAGGTACTTTCCACGAGATCAGCCACAGGCGTTAGTGGTACCAAATGTCCAGGCCACCCGGAGTCGTCGGGGTAGCAGCAAATACGAGAGGTTTTTCAAAAAGGGCATCCATCAGAGTTTCGAGGAGGTTTAGATATAGTGTTTGCGTGTCAGTGGAAAAGAGATATCCGGCATCACCTACGCATGGTAGATTTCAATGAGGTGCAGAAGAAAATGGTAGACACTTTTAGTTTAGTGGGAGCAGCGCTATAGTGGTGGGAGTCGATCATCACAGTTAAGGAAAGGGATACACGAGCTATTGTAGAGTTTTGGGTGCGGTTCGATCGCAAGTCTTTTCCTCTAGCGATTGAGACCAAAATGAGGAGAAAATTTAGAGAGGTGACTCTGGGGGACCGTTCAGTGGCCGATTACGAGGAAGAATTTACTCGGTTGGCAAATTTTATACCGAATGAGGTAAGCGATAAAGAGAGAAAGAAAGCAAGGTTTATGGATGGGATAGTCTGGAGAATCAGACAACATTTGATAAGTAATTCCGCGTTAGTAGCTTATACAGATGTCATTAACGCATCACTCCTGCACTGTCAGGAATATTGCTTCCACGTGAAAGGAAGCAGGAGGGGAGTGGAAACGACCCAGTCGGATAAAGAAGGAGGGAACGATACCAGTAGGGTATCCCAGAAGCAGACAGGGGGAGATCAGGGGCAGGATTTCCTGCAGGGAAATGATGACAAATGATTTAGAGCTGGAGGCTATCGGCAGGATGGTCAGGAATTCCGACAAGGCCAGCAAGTAAGGGATCAGTGGCGGGGTGAATTTAGTAGGAGGTGTTTCGTTTGTGGGGAAGCGGGACACATGAAGAAGGGTTTCCCTCAGCGAGGCAAGGGTCTACTACAGGATGAGGTTCTGGATGTACAGCCACTATAGCAAGTCATGGGTGCGTTCGGGCAGGAGGAAGATGCTCCTGAACCCGAGGATCAGCCATTGCAATTGGAGTACGGAGGTAATTATCTTTTATCCTATGGGTATGGGGTATGTTTTGAGTGACAGGAGGGTGTCATAATATAAGATTTTTTTTTTCACTAGAGTTCGCGAGTAAGTCGAATTTAGTGGGTACGCTGGCTGTAGCAGCCATGGTATGTAGATAAAATTTCCGTGGGGTAGCGGAGTTCTTTGGTGTTATCAACGGGAGAGTGGAGGTGTACACTGAGAGAAGGTTTGAATTATGCGAGGGGTTACTACTTTCGCAAAATATGGGAATAAGGTTGATGATTTTTCTCAGATATCGGCTGAATAGCGATGGACTTGAACTATCGTGGAGAGTGAGGGTAAGTTTTGGTGTTCGTGACACCAGGGTATGATTGGTACTAGGTATCACCTGGGAGGTAATCTAGCCAATATATATGTGTTTATATATGTTGTATTGTGCGGTGCGATAGGCACAAATTGAGGTCTTCTGTTCTCGCATTTTATCCCGGGGAGTAGGGGTGTTTACTGAAGTGAATCAGGGTGGTTAGATTTATTTTCGGGCAGGGAGAGATTACTCGGGGTTTATTTTGCGCAAGGACTAGTTCTAGTAGGGCGCGGTATTTTACTTTGTCTTTGGTAGCCTAAGGGTAGGCTTATATACTTTTGTGTTAAAAGGCAAGAATTTGGGGGGTTCCTTGTTTAGATTTGGCCTTGCGAGACGTCCCACGCGCGAAACTTAGCGCAATGTTGAAAGTAGGGAGATGTTTGGTCCTCAGTACATAAATTGGGTACCCCGGCCAGTATATATATATATATAAATATATATGTGTGTGTGTGTGTGTGTGTGTGTGTGTGTTTGGAATATGACTACGGGTTGGAAGTCATATTACGGGTTACGACTAGCATAGTCAGGTAAATTTCTCGTGTGGTAAAGCACGGGGATAGGGTGTATGGGCACCCGGGTTAACTAAGGAAATTTTTTCGCGCATAAGCATGGGTACAGGGTGTATGGGCTCCCTGGTTAATTAAAATGAATATTTGTGTAACTTATAAATAGAAGCGGGAGAGAGATATATAGCGAGCTTAGAGACGCATGACTAGAGAGTAATATTTGAAGCTTGGAGCACTAGGCTTATCTTAATTTCGAGGACGAAATTCCTTTATAAGGGGGTAAGTATGTAACACCCTGTAATTTTCAGGATCTAATATTTAATTATTTTGGGAGTTATAAAAATATTTAAATTGCAGAAACTTAAATTCATGAGTTGGAGAATTTATTTGAGTGAGTCGAATTATTTATAATTGGCGACTTTTAAGTTTAATTGTTCGAAATCTCGTGTGTCACATTTTGAGGTCGAAATTTGAAAATGTCAAAATGTATTTCAGATGGCGATTCTGAGTGCGCGGTTGAGTTCGGATGGGTTGAGATAGTCAGAAAAGAGTACCCGGGGGTAGTAATTGGGTCTCAGGGCATTTTTGGGCATAGCCAGGCCCACACAGGGTGATTTGGGCTATTTTAATTAGGCCCATGTAGCCAAAAATGGGATTAAGGGTTTTAACCTAATTTGGGAAGTGTTAAATGGCAGTAAACACTAATTCTAAACCTAGGGCTTGAGAGAGAAATTGGGGGAAAGCAAATCAAGATCCAATTGGAGATTATTGGAGCCAAATTAAGGGACTACACCAACGGATCAGACTCTACGAACAATTCCAGGCAAGTAGTTAACTGTTGTGATTCCTAAATTGATGATAATCAATTATATCATAGTGTGTGTGTATATGAAAATTCGTTTTGCGTGTGTAACCATAATTAAAATTGGGGTTTTTATGAATTTAGAGTAATGAACAAATTTAATTACTCAATGGATGCTAAGTTATGATTTGGGACTGTTAAGATTAAATTGTAGAGTGGATTCCAATACGTATAGTGATTAAATGGACTGAATATGGTGGGGTCAAATTTGGTAGAACGAGACCCGGGTGAAAACCCAAATCGGATATACTTAGGGTTTTGTATAAATTTGTTGATGGATTAAGGTCTCTAGGGTGTTTAGAACAGTTTCTTGTGTGGAGAATATGTTGGTTGTAATTTGGGTAAAGGTTTGGTAAGAAACAAATGCTTGAGGGTTCGTTAATGGCTGTAATAACAAGCCGGGGAAGACGATCACCTGTTCGATCGATCGATCGACCCAGGGGTATCGATCGATCGATGGTCCGAGGATTTTGGCAGTTTCGCCAGTTTTGTATATAAAGAGAAATTCATTTAAGATTTGACCCCGTACTTTTATTTAGTGATAAATTCATATGTGGCACATATCTCCTTAACAATTATGGGGTGATATAATTGGGTTTAGGAAGGGGAAAATGGTATGTCATGAGATGAACGAATTTCGGGAAATAATTCATAAGTATTGAGGTTGGGCCGAGGAATAATATTCGGGTATTATAGTTGGGTGACGCTACATTATTAAAGGAATTGAGGTGAAATAAATTAGTTATGGGGAAAAATATAGACTCGGAAAATATTAAGTTACGGGCCAAGTGAGCGAGTCCGGGTATAATGGTTGGGTGACACCAAGTATTAAATTAATTGATGTGTTAATTAATTAAATTAGAGTCGGACTCTAGACTCGGGAACGTATTAAATTAAATAATATGTAATTAATTAAATTTGAGTGGGACTGTAGACTCGAGAACGTATTAAATTAATTAATGTATAATTAATTAAATTGGAGTCGGACTGTAGACTCGGGAACGTATTAAATTAATTAATGTGTAATTAATTAAATTAGAGTCGGACTGTAGACTCGGGAACGTATTAAATTAATTAATGTGTAATTAATTAAATTAGAGTCGGACTGTAGACTTGAAAAAGTATCTAATTAATTAATGTGTAATTAATTAGATTAGAGTCGGGCTGTAGGCTCGGGAAAGTAATAAATTAATTAATGTGTAAGTTAATTAAATGAGAGTCGGACCACAGACTCGGATAGGTATAAAGTACTTAATGTTTAAATTAATTGAATGAGAGTCGGACCACAGACTCGGGTTGGTATTAATTAATTAATGTGGAAATTAATTAAATGAGAGTCGGATCATATACTCAAAAAAAAATATCATATAAATTAATGTGTGAATTAATTAATTTAGAGTCGGACCATAAACTCAGGATAATGATAATTTAATAAGTGAGTAAATTAATTAAGTTGAGTCAGGCCAGAGACTCAGGAAATTACAGGCTAGTGTTACGGGTTATGAGTACACGGTGAAGCCGGGGTTTATTTTATATATATATACGGTGTAGCGGTAGTATATATATGTGTATATATTGTGTGTGCTATTAAATATCTGTGATTAGATATTTATTTAATTATATACTCTAGTGCTATCAAGGGAGGTTGCACGATGTGGGTGAATACCCTAGCTTTAGGAGTAGGGTCAGTATATCTCTAGGTCATAGCGTCCGGTATATGGGTGAGAGGCTTATCTCACTTTCAGGGAAGGAATATGACCGCCTCCATTTCATTATGTTTTGGGCCAGGTTGGTGAGCGATTCCAACTTGGGTAACTAGGTTATGTGAGCACACCTAGTGAGATGGCACTTTAGAGGGAATCATCCGGTGAGGGTATACTCGGAAGGGTGGATATACGTATGATATATATATGTGTGAATGTTTTAGTAAAGGTACGTATATTATGGTATTAAATATTATATGTGGGTAATAATACAGTGTGTGTTGTATTTACTTTATATAACTTGTGTCACGATTATATGTTATTAATTAATAAGGAATTAATTAAGTTAATTGGTGAGATAACTTACAGATCATGAATAATAATACTCGGGTTAGAGTAGTATGGAAAGGAGAGATTATACCAGGACTAGTTGAATGGGGTAGTACAACTGGGTGGGGTTAAGGTAACCATTAGGTGTGCACAATAGTAGAGGGGTGAGATTGTCCTCAGGAGAGTGCGACACTAACTTAAATATGAAGCTCATTCATGCATTTTAAATTACTGCAGTTAATTCACTTGCTAAATATTTTCAAAATGTTTTGGGTTCTAACCCTTGCTATAAAACTATTTTCAAAACCTTTTAGGTGTCCAGCCACAAGGACGCCAGGATTGATATTCTATTCCAAGGACATGGAGCTGCGGCCTATGTGGATGCTAGGAGGAGTTGAATTTGACGCATCGTTCATTCATTCCTAGAGTAGGAATCATTTATCAGTTTCAGTTTTATGTAGGGCTTGTCGCCCAGACCTCTCGGTACAGTTTTCAGATGTAATTATTCAGGTGTTGGATGTTTGTATTGGATTATTCACTTTGGTGGCCGATGGTTTATTCGGCAAACTGTTTAATTAATTATTGAGTTGATTTTCATTCAGCTGTGTGAATGGTTTATAATTATTTCCGCATGTATTGTTTTTGTTTAATTAAAAAGTTAAAATTTGGCACCAGCTTTTGGGAATACTAGGTGGTTAGTAAGTTTTAAAAAGTTTTCCACAGTGATGCTAAGGATGAACCAACTGGGATTCCTGTTTTAATTTGGTATATCTCGGTGTGTTTTTTCATCATCTAGACGGGAATGTTCCAAAGCTCATAGGTAACTATATCACAGAGGTTTTGTGAGAGGTATGATTTTGTCTTGTGCAAAATATCTTTTCAAGTAGAAATAAAAATTGGAGTGCATTAAGTTTTTTTTACCCTTTATTATGTTTTTTTCCTCATAAACCTTAGCTTGTGCATGATTTTGATTGCTTTTTATTCAATTGCACACATTTGATCACATACATCATGTAGATCATACTTGAATCTAGCGATTTGGATTAAAATTTAATTAGGTTATATCTAGTTTTCTCATCTTGATTTCCTTAATTAATTTTTTATATGAGTTAATCAAGACAATTTTCATATTATTTAGTTGAATCAAGTGTTAGATAATTTGAATTTGCAAGAAAAATCATGGAATTTTAAAAATTAACCCTAAAATACCATCAAACCTGTTCACCCCCTCTAGCTTTGTTGATGGTTAAAAGCTTGCATTAATAACTCACATCCTCAATTGGTATCAAAGAAAGATTCTGTCATTTGTGCATTAACATGCTTGAGTTAATTATTGTGTTGTTGTGTTTTTACTCTCATATCACTACACCAAAACTGGTGAATTGTTATAGTAAAAAACCTTGGCAAGACGAACTTATCACAATAAAAATCGTGATAGGTTTGGAGGTGACAACTTTTTTGTCACGGACATGTCACGGTCTAAGTCCTGAGAAGTTTCCTTTGTCGCGAACTTGTTATGGTCAAAGTCCGTGCAATACTAGGCAGCAGTGAAAAAAAAATTATTGGGTAGTATGGCCACTGCCACAGCCCAGCAGTATTTTAGTACCTGTTACAGCAATAATATATGATATATATCTCAACCAGCATTCATCCATTCATAATAAACAAATACTAATAATTTATTCATTCATAATAAAAAATAAATAACATTTCAATATTCAATATTCGTATTTATAATAAATAAATACTAATCAAATTTTTAAAAATAATTGCTCATTCGTCATCATTTTGAAGGAGGAAGGTTGGGCATACTACATAATAATTGAGACAACCCTCAATAGTACTAATGTCACACTGCTCGTTAAACCATACGGGTTCATTGTCTTTTCCCACGAACACATGCATGATGCGGACCCGTGCCTCGTGCGGCTGCAATGAATGATTATGCACTATAGTACTTGGACATGTATCTGGGTCCCTCAACCCCCTAGTTATTCTGTCGCCACCACGTGTGTCTACTACACACACACTAATCCAACCAATTCTTGAAAATGGTCCTAGGGCAATGGGGGTACGGGTGGGGTGGCGAATATTTCACATGAAGACAAGGGGGTATCGGTGAGGGTGAGGGTGTGTAAGACGGAGCAGTGGTCCCCTTGTCAAACACTTTTGTCCTTGACCTTCCTTGAGCGAGACTCAACCAAGACTTTAAGAGCATGCTTGACAAACTCGAAATTTTTTTGCATCATTCGCTCAAAGTTTTCTAACTTCTTGCCATGGTTGGTTGTCAACTCTTCCACCTTGCGAGCCAACC